>CM076846.1:114166565-114691565 GCA_039519185.1 Astragalus membranaceus
CCAAGGATGTCATTCGGACCGTGGTGGAGGACGGTTTCTGATGTTCCCCTCTTTATCTTTCACCCACTTTGTTAGAGTTGATCTGAATCTTCTGTGCGCCTTTCCAGCTTTCATAAGACAATAGTCTTTTCGAGAGTCATCCACATCAAAGTATTTCTGCTTACATTCAACAAAATGATTATAAATATGCTTACATATTTAATTATAAAATAACTGTATAGTCAAAATAAGACCCATACCTGTATCAAATGCCATAGCTCCTTTTTAGATTTCTCGAAAGAGCCATCTTTTTAATTATTCCAACTTTTGATTGTAATTGGTATATCCTGCCTTGCTCTAGCACCAATGAAGCTTTGCAACTCTCTACCATTGTCACCAATCGGTTGGTTTTTAGAATTCCATATGACCTGCATTATTAATTGTGTAAATTAGATAACAAACAGTTAAAAGTATGTAACAAAGTTAGTTAATTAGTAAGTATCTTACTGTAAGTTTAGGAAGCCCTTTGTTCCCCTGATTGATGATATTCTTCTTAACTGTCATTCCACGACGAGTGAACTTTTTTTGTGCGCTATCATGACTCTCATGACCACTGTGCATTATCATCGCTGTGGGAAGTCATCTCACCTGATAAGAGAACTTAAATATGTTATAGGTGAAAAACAGACAAAGTACAATTTTTAAAAGTTTTTCAATTCATATCCAAAAAAAACAAACAAACTTCCTCTTTTAAAAGTTTTTCAATTCCTCTCCCTATTTTCCCAAGCTCTATTTCCTATTCTATTCTTATTCCTCGCCCTTTTCGGTTCCAATTAATTCGTCCGTAACACTAAATCCAGTCCAATGCCTCATCATACCACTCGTATTTCCAGTCACAAACAATTAAATCGACAAATGCATCAATCATTAACAATTATAACATGAATTCCCAAACAATCAACTCAAACATCAAATTTTCACGAAAAGGGTTTTTCGCACTCATCAAATACGCCTTTGCACAGAAAACCAGTACATGTAACCTCATAAAATCAACACGAAATTGTAACCAAGGTGAATAAAAAAAATTCGAAAATCTAAAGATTAAAGTGAAGAAAACTCACAAGTCTCGGAGTGAAGGCGTCGTTCACGGAGGAGGGAGAAGTAGCGCCGTTCACAGAGGAGGGAGAAGCAGCGCCGCCGCTCACGAAGGAAGATAGGAGGGAGAAGCTGCTTCGTTCATGGAGGAGGGAGGAGGGAAGGCGCTGTCGCTCACGAAGGAAGGAAGGAGGGAGAAGCTGCTTCGTTCGCAAATGAGAGGGAGGCGGTACTGTGTGTGTGAGGGAGGCGGTACTGTGTGACTTTTCGCAAATGAGAGGGAGGTAGGGTAAAAGAGAGAAACTGGGCATCAGGAGCGCTTTTAGAAAGTGCCTCTTAAGGCTGAGCATTAGAGGCGCTTTTTAAAAAGCGCTTCTAAATGGTGCGCCCTTTTTCTGCAGTTCTGTTGTAGTGAACATTCTTACCTGTAATCAGCTCATCCGCTGACTTGAGCGTCAGAGTGTCTTTACAGGTACCACCCCACCTTGGATCGGAACGGGGCCCGTTGGTCAGGAACACCTACTACCAACTATCCTGGTGGAGTATAATGACTTTTGAATAGCACACATTATTTATTTGAGGACAAAAATGGGAAGAAGAAATTCATGTTGCATTAATTGAACATTTAAATTGACGGTTAATTTGACATTTTTTTTGCTAAAACGCGTGGTAGAGTATATTTTGGTTAAAGAAATGAGATGAAATAGGTTGAAGTTCCACCATTTAAATTTAAATTATAATAAAATGGATGGGATATGGAAGCGCCTCTAAAAACACTTCTCAAATGTGTTTCTCCTCTCTTGTATCGCAACCTTGGGTTGGTCTTTGTAAAGTCTCCACATTCGTTGGTTTGCTACCGTCCAAGACCGTCTCAAATAATTTGGAGGCCCGTTTAAAATTGGCCCCCTAATTATACTTTTAGTTTGTATTGAGGTAAAATTAGGATTGTCTCAAACAATTTGCATTAGTTTTTCAAGATTTCAGTTGGTTTTGAAGGTGAGAGGGATAGGGAGAGATTGTTTTTGGTCAAAGTTATGAGAAGGTGGGATTGGGCTGAGGCTAATTTTTTTGGTAAGGCCCTAGAAAATTTGGACTGGGCCGAGGCCCTGAGCTATTGCACAAACCCGCACTTGTGATTGGCCGGCCCTGCTACCGTCAAGGTTGTTTTGACTATGAGTCACTTAACGCTGATGGCGAGAACCTGGCATTGCTATTAGGAGCGATGAGTAAGACTATTGCAGAGTGTGTTATGAGTTGGTCATCCTTACTAAGTATGTCAATGATTTCTTGTAACCATTTGTTATTGCTGTTTTTCCTTCATTTTTTCCTTTCTTAATAATACAACAATGTCTAAGGTGAGACACCAACTAAATTCCCTACTAGTAAGGGATTAAAAAAATACCTGTCAATTGAGTTCATTTGGTGAACAATCATAATCTTCAAGTGAAAATGCGACCCAAGAACTATAAAGTACTAATTTTAGTCCTTTTTATGGATCTTTTGTTTATTTCTACATTTTCCAGAATTGAGAGGAAATTGACTATCTTCCTTTGTTATGTTTATTATTTTGCATGTCTATTTAAACCAGGTCTTGTTACATCCAATGATTGGATTAGCATGAATCATAATTTGCAATTGCGCACCAAGTGTTCCTTGTAAACTCGTACGAGTTCGTACCATTTTTTTAGGCTAAATTATAATTTTGGTCCTTTATCCTTGCTCTAGGTTTCACTTTGGTCATTTATCTTTTTTTGGGTCCGTTTTGGTCCTTTATCTTTCATTTTCGTTTCATTTTGGTTCCTACCGTCAGTTTAAGCTAACAGACGCCACGCTGGCAGTTAACTGCTGACGTGGCGTCTTAAGTGTCAAACTGAGGTGGATCTTCTCAACAAATCACTCCAGATCTTCTCAACAAACTAAGTGTCAAAATTAAGAAAAACAAAAACAAACGAAACTTCTTCCAGATCTTCTCAACAAATCAACAACAACAATTGTAATTCCAGATCTTCAACAACAATCACTCGAAATTGGTTTTTCAAGAACTGGGTTCTTCTTCTTCTTCTTCTTCTTCTTCTTCTTCTTCTTCTTCTTCTTCTTCTTCTTCTTCTTCTTCTTCTTCTTCTTCTTCTTCTTCTTCTTCTTCTTCTTCTTCTTCTTCTTCTTCTTCTTCTTCTTCTTCTTCTTCTTCTTCTTCTTCTTCTTCTTCTTCTTCTTCTTCTTCTTCTTCTTCTTCTTCTTCTTCTTCTTCTTCTTCTTCTTCGTTAATCCTCTGATCTCTCTCTCTCTCTCTCCGCCATGAAATCGCTCTTTCATTTTGCTGTTCATTCTGGGTTTCGTTTTGTTGTTCTTTTCGGTCGTTTTGCAAGTCTGGGTTTGCTGTTCATTTATGGGTTTCGTTTTGCTATTCTTTTCGTTTTCATTTTGCAAATCTGGGTTTTGCTGTTCATTTCTGGGTTTCGAGAACGAACAAGAAGGAAGATTGCTAGAATTTCATGGTTTCGTTTCAGGAAGAAGATGATTGCAATCTTCAATCTCTGTTAACGTTTCATGGTTTCGTTTCAGAAGAGGAAGAGTTAATTTTTTTTAATTTCTGGAATTTTAAGATTGAAGAAGAGGAAGAGTTAAATTTTTCTTTTGAATGGGTTTTGGTTTCTATCAAATCTGAAATTTTTCTTTTGAATTTGCATTTGAATGTTGAATGTTGTTGATTTCCAGATTTGTTGTTGAATGTTGTTGATTGTTTTTTGTTTTTGTTAAATTATATTAATTTTCCACGTCATTTAATGAATTTTGGACGCCACGTCAGCAGTTAACTGCCAACGTGGCGTCCGTTAACAAAAACTAACGTGAGGGACCAAAGTGAAACGAAAATGAAAGATAAAAGATCAAAACGGAACAAAAAAAAGATAAAGGACCAAAGTGAAACCAAGAGCAAAGATAAAAGACCAAAACTGATATTTAACCAAGAGCATATCTTCTAAGGACAATTCAGACTTTGGAAGATATGCTTAGAGCTTGTGTACTTGACAGTGGAGGCCGATGGGAGGATCATCTTCCATTGGTGGAGTTTGCTTATAACAACAGTCACCATTCTAGTATCGGAATGGCTCCATATGAAGCATTGTATGGAAGGAAGTGTAGAACACCATTGTGTTGGTGGGATGTCGGTGAACAAAGGTTTTTGGGTCCTAATTTAGTTCGTGAGACTACTGAGAAGATCCGTCAGATTAGAGAAAGGATGAAGACTGCTCAGAGTCGACAAAAGAGTTATCCCGACAAAAGAAGAAGGCCATTGGAATTTGAAGAAGGAGATCATGTATTTGAGACTTTCTCCAACTATTGGTACCGGTATAGCATTGCGGGCGAAGAAGCTCAGTCCTAGGTATATTGGGCCGGTAGCATACCGCATTGCCTTGCCTCCAACTTTATCCAGTTTACATGATGTGTTTCATGTGTCGCAATTGAGGAAGTACATTCCCGATCCAAGTCAGCCGTTGAGTTTTGAGACGGTTGACATCCGACCGGATTTGTCTTATCAGCCTAATCCAAGCCGAATCATCGAACGTGGTGAGAAAACGCTCCGGACGAGATCAATTCCTATTGTCAAAGTGCTTTGGGATGGTGCCTCACCTGACGAAGCGACATGGGAAGTAGAGGAAAACATGCGGGTGAAATATCCCCATCTTTTCATTTGAGGTATGTTTTGTTCAATTTTGAGGACAAAATTTTGAAAAGTTGGGGTGATTGTAACATCCCCAATTTAGCTAATTTCATTTATTGAAATTAGCAAGAGGTCATAATTAATTAATTAGCTAATTTGAATAATTAGACATAATTGATTATATCTCATGGTTAATTTAATTTCCAATGATGTATGTATGTGTGCCTTGATGATAAATTGATGGTTGATTAAGTAAGTCACGTAGGGTGGTGTTTTAGAAATAATAGGGTGCTAATAGAGTGCACGGGGTAAAACGGTCTTTTCACGCTATTTTAAAACACCCTCCAGCTGAACCCCAACACCTAGACACAACACCACACCTCACTTTCATCAAAAACAAAAAAAGAGAAGAAAAGAGACTTTGAGAGGACAGAGAACCGTGAGAGTGAGGGAGAGAAGAGGAGAAGACCCAAGTTCCATCCTTGGATGCATGTCTTACATTTTACCACCATTGTGACCAGCTCATCCTCCTCTACCTTCTGATACCAAGAACACAGCCAACACTTCTCTCCTACTCAGTTCACCATTTTTGAACTCCTCAAGCTCATCTTGACCAAAAATGGATTTTGAGCTTGCATGTACCATTGAAGCTTGATGTTCAGTAGCTAGAACACTTCAACCAGCCTACATTGTAGTCTCAAGCATTTTAGTGAAGGTCAGAACCTATTCGTGGTAGTTGGGGCTGTTTGAGTTCAAGTTTGAAGAATTTGGAGTTGTTCTTAGAAGCTTGTTGGTGCCACTTTGTGTTTCAAGTGTATTTTGATTTCGTCTCAAACTCCTCTTCGGTATTGTGGTGAGTTCCATACTCGCTTAGGGATTTGTTTTTCGAATATGTGATTGCATGTGTTTTGAATCGAGTCGTTGTGTTTTTGTTTCGTAATTTTTGAGTCAAAAACCGTATTTCGACATTGTGATTTGTGCGTTATTGAATCTCGAACGAGCGAATACGTGATGATATGTGTGGTATGATTGATGTTAAATGTTGTTGTTATTATGGTTTGTACATGTTATTGGTGCTGTTATTGTGCGTGTCTAAGTTAGAAATTGATCGGGATAAGTTTCGGAATCGATCGGAATGGTAATTTTACACGAAAACAGAAATTTTTGGTGATGCTGATAAAAGAGCACGATCCGTGCGCCCCTTAAGCACGGACCATGCGTCCCGTTCGCAGCAACATGCTGAAAAATTTTACAGGGAGCACGGACCATGCACCTCCTAAGCACGGATCGTGCGTCCGCTTCTGTTACCCTCTTTTAAAAACATGTTTAAGTCATTCCAATTGGTTCCAAATCCCTTCCAATCACTTCCCCAACGTTATGTAATGATAAAATAACCGTCGTTTATTGGAATTGCTTATGTTTGGATCGAATTGGGGAGAATTCCCTAAGTTATAAGTAATGTGATATGAATTGGTTAAATCAAAGCAAACAAGTGTTGTTTTCCCTTATATATTGGTTAAAACATTGTTTTAGTAATGACGAGAGAGGAAAACCCTAAAGTATGATAATGAGATGGACTATAAGTTCATCAAAGCTAAGTTTGAGGTTAATTGCTAATGAAGACATGTAAAGAAATAGAACATTATGTTTATACAAGTCAAGTTATTCTCTTAAGGAAAAGAAAGATGGCATGCATATAATTATATATGTATATCAAGGGTGACGACCCCAGATTATTAGCCTACTAGGGCAGGGGAAGTGATGAGCCCTGAACCCTAGGCCCCTTCCATGTAGCCCGCTTTCCAAGGTCAGCGGGATTGGGTGCACCGAGAATCATGAAAATAGAAAGTGGTTCGACGTGACGTGCTAAGAAAAGAACAAGACATGATACGTAGTCGCTTATTAGGGCTACAAGTTAAAAAGAAAGTGTTTCACGTAGTCACTTATTAGGGCTACGAGTTAAAAGTATATATGTTCACGTAGTCGCTTATTAGGGCTACGAGTTCAAAAGACAAGCATAATGAACCGCTAGTGTTAGTAAGGGCCATCCTTGGTAGATGGCTAACTGATGTAAGGGCATGACATGTATGTGCTCTGTGTAGGGATCCCGTGTGACCTGCTCTGGTGTTAAAAGATCCAACGTCACCCAAAATGGATAAGCTTGTCCGGGCCTCTAACAGTTTTCCAATGTAAAGCACGTGGCCCCACCTCCCAATACTCACTACTTCAGTCCTAAAACTGAAAAGCACTCCCCTGGAATTGTTGAGGATCCAGGCCTGTAATCAACATGCGAATTAGGTTAGTAAACATCAACACAATAGACTGAAGATTAAACTAATTATAATACAAACCTGAATAAATGTGGCATAACTAGCCACCTGCCTACAGGTAGCTCTGCTAGCATCTCTAAGATGGTCGTAGGCGTATGCAAGGGCCATCCCGCCCCAAGAGTAGTTGGTCGCTAGATAGGCCACCTTCACCATTGACCCAGACTTGTCGGTGAAGATGGTGCTGCCCAGCCGGCATAGCACAAACGCCCTAGCTACAGGCTTTAAAGCATCAGCGTCACAACATGACTTGTACACCTCCTCCCGCAGTCACTTCAGAGGTACATTAGTACCTTTCACCCTCTTCTGCTCAGAGGCCTCCTCATAAGAGACTCCTAGAAGGTGGACTAATACCTGAGCTGCTTCGATCTTCGAATAGGCTAGGAGGTTGAAAAATTGAACAACTATAGGAATGTGCAGCAGTTGAGATATGTCATCCAGAGTGATCCTCATCTTACCTACAGTAAGGTGGAAGGTGGACGTGACCTGTTGCTAGTGTTCCACAAATGAACATGTAAGGCCCTTGTCGACCTGCTTGTTTTGTTTTGAAACGGTGGAAACTATCCATCTCCTTTTTCAATGTAAGTCTATCTTTACTTTGATGTGTGTGTGCCCTGTGATGGGCAGGAAGGTGTCCAACATTATAACAATTATAGGAGTCTAGGTGGGGAGAAATCTAGGCGTGTCAAAAGCTCTTAGGGCCCGTTTTATGGACAGGATAAGGAGACAGGATATGATAACTCTATCATATCTTATGTCAGTTCAGTGTTTGTTGAGCCAGTAGGATATGATAACTTAATCTTGTGACTTATCATATCATGTGTCTGTAGTTAAAAATCTTATCCTGAATTTGAGCTGGGATAGAAACCAGCAGGATAGGTTAAGAAAATAATTTACTAAACCCTTCTAAAATATAGATTTAAAAGGTACAAATATGAAATCTAATTATATATACAAATATATATATATATATATATATATATATATATATATATAAATAAAACTTAATGTTAAATTTTAAAATTAAAAATATTAGTACTTAAACAATATATTATTATATGATAAAGGTAATTTTATCATTTTGTATAATCTAAAAATTAAAATCCTAATGAAATTAAAAATGAAAATAAGTGATAAAAAGTAAAATTATTATTAAAAAATATAAAAATAGAAAATTAATTTAATTTTTTAACAAATAAAATATAGTTATCACAAGAATAGTTTTGTCATTAACACACACACACACACACACACACACACACACACATATATATATATATATCATTATTTATCAGTTTATATAAAATATATAGTAGAATAAATATGCTATCTTTGTACCTAAAAAAGGAATAATATATGTTACCTTATTTATTCTCTAGTGTTGCACATCAAACACATGATATGATAGTGATATTCTGTCTCTATCATATGCTATCTCTATCCTGCTTTATATCCTGAACTGAGGTCCTCGACCTTGGAGCGGGCACGAGCAGTCGAGTCCTGAGTCCGAATGTATGAATTGATTGGGTGAATGATATCTGGTCGCACGCAGAGTCCTTCCCGAGTTGTACCTGCAATGACATGTTGACTCTCAATCATATGATGTAAGTTATGCATTTTTAGGACCAATTGTGCAGGTTTTTCATTGTATCACAGTCATTATCTGGGGATTTAGTCTAGTTTTAGATAATTGTAGTAGGAAGTTCATTTGTAAGTAATTCCTTCACTTTTGGAGCTAAATTGGACTTGAAGACCTCTAATTGATTGTGGCATCATTCGGCGAACCAGACACTTGCCCGGAAATGCAGCAAAATAGAGGGATTTAATTTCTGTCCAATATCGCGTCGCGATCAGGAGGGTTCGCGACGCGACCAGGAGGAATTTTGCGAAGCCAGATGTTTCTGTCCTATTTCGCGACGCCATGGTCACGGGTCGCGTCGCGATGGTGAGCGAAAATTAGGGTTTTTAAAGCAGTTTCAGCGTTTTTCCTGAGGACTTTGTCTGGGGGATCTGAGCCGCATTTTGGAGCAGCTGGAGGGTGCGATTTTGGAGCCTTCTCACCACTTGGGAACAAGGGATTGAAGGTTCTAATGTCTTCCTTTATGTTTGTTTTCTATTTTATGTTGGTGTCTACTCTTAGGATGGATTGTAACTAATTTGCTTAGATTACGGAGAGATGAATCTCCCAACCCTATCATGTGAACCATTGTTCTAATCAATTCAGTTGTTATTCGATTTACTTTGTCTAAATACCTATGTTCTTAATGCTTTTCAATTACATATGATAATTGTGATGATCCGGGCTAGTGATTGCATATGAATATGAGTTAGTAGCTGGAAATTGGGTAGTTAGATCATCTGCTAGTAATCAGCATAGGGATATGTGATGGCTTAGGTGAATTCGTGTAAAATTCTCGATCGTAATGCATTACCCTTTGGCATGTCTCACCTAAGGAATTAGGGTCACTCTTAGGGTAATAGGGGTCTTGAGGCAAGGAATTGCCCTTGACCTTAATTAGTGAATTGAATCTAGAAATTGAATAATTAACTTGAATTGGCTAAAGTTCATGTGATAGGCAAGGTGAGAGGATTCGATCCCTAGTCGTTTTTTCTCGTATTCTTAAATCACGTTTTGTGTACCGTTACTCAATTACCAAACCTTTACAATCTAAGAATTTACAACTTTGCTATTGTTTTCAACGCGCAATCCCTGTGGAATCGACCGGTTACTTACCGTATTTTATTACTTGCGACGACAATTGGTACACTTGCCAAAAGTCTTAACATGACACTCCGACGCCCAAGTCAGTGGAATAAGAGTGTAAGCAGAGTAACAATATGGGTGAAGAATACCTTCCTTGTTAGTGGGAACAATGCCTCTTTATATAGTGTTAGAGGGTCAGCGCTGGCCATTGGATCATCGTGTCGATCTCGACCGTTGATCATGCGAGCCTCAGCGAGGGCTGATCTGAGCCGTTGATCTTAATTAGTGGATTTCGGTCATTCCTTTCTGTCTTACTATTGGGCCGGTCACAGCCGGTATTGCGTCGTATTGGGCTTCGGCCCAGTCCAGAACAGTTGCCTCCCAAGCCGAAGCTGTCCAGAAGACCGGGTTCAGGCTTGAGAACGTTTGCCCCCAGTGGAGTGACCTAGCCATTGCGCGGTCACCTGCGCTCAGGCGACTTGCTGTGCTTTCACATGTCTGCGCGACGTGTCCCTTCTTTTGGTGACGTGGCAGTCAATCTTTAACTGATATCACGTTTCGCCTTTCGATGTGATAGACGTGTAATGATGCTGGTTCAATTTCCGAGGAGTACAAAGTGCATTCAAGGCTGGAGACGGAGGGGCAGGTTCAGACATGATGCCCCCGGTCTAGGATATTTCGTGGCTTTATTGTTTTCGCTACGAAGAGTCCAAGTTGTAACGCCCAAATAATTTAATTATTTATTTAATTAAATTATTTAGGTATTTTATTGGTATAGTCATATTAAAATAATGATATGATGTTTTATTTAAATCAGGGAGTGGGATTTAGTAATTAAGTTGAGTAGTAGAAGGAGGCCCGTGATCCAAGAGCCCAATGGCATAGGCGCATAATGAGAGCATTAGCTAGGGTTTGGATCACTTGCTCATTTTTGAGAAAAAGAGAGATTGCGAAGAGAGAAGAGAGGGGCGGCGCAACCAAGGAGAAAGAGGAGAGGAGCTCTTGTTGCTGTGGTTCTTTGGAGTTTTCGTGCAAGGGGATCTCGTATTCGGCAAATCTAAGGTAAGGGTGGGTTCTACCTTTATAATAGGGTATATGATGGGTGTTATGTGGGAGATAGGCTCTATGTTGTCTCTTTGATCTTGTTTGGTGTTGATTTGGTGATGTTTGAATGTATTCATGATGATTGCAATTTGGTGTTTGGTGATTGATCATGATGAAAACCAAAAAAAAAATTGATCCCTAGGCGCCATGGGCGCCATTGATGTTGTCCCATATGCTGTCTTGGTTGCTGGAAGGCGCCCTGCTCCTGGGCGCCATGTCTGTGTCACGTTTTTGTTCCTACTGAAGGCGCCCTGCTCCTGGGCGCCGTGCCAGTGTTGTTCCTGTTGCTGAAACTGGCGCCCTAGGCGCCCAGTGTTTGTTGTTGTTGCCGTTGTGCTAGGCGCCCTGCTCCTGGGCGCCATGTCTGCTGTTGTTGCTGTTGTGCTAGGCGCCCTGCACCTGGGCACCATGTCTGTTGTTGCTGTTGTTGTGCTAGGCGCCCTGCTCCTGGGCGCCATGTTTGTTTGGTTCCCGTTGCCTGTTGGCGCCCTGTTGCTGGGCGCCAGTTCCTGTTTGGTTGCTGTTGCCTGTTGGCGCCCTGTTGCTGGGCGCCAGTTCCTATTTGTTGTTGTTGCCTGTTGGCGCCCTATTGCTTGGCGCCAGTTCCTGCTGGATGATGTTGGCTGTTGGCGCCCTGTTGCATGGCGCCAGTTCCTGCCATGTCTGTTTTGCTGCTGTTGTGGTAGGCGCCCTGCTTCTGGGCGCCATTCTCTGTTGTTGGCCTGCTGGGCGCCCTCCTGGGCGCCATTTTCTGTGTTGTTTGGCTTGTTGGGCGCCATCAAGGGCGCCATTTTCTGGTGGTTTGGGGCGCCTCATGTGGCTGTCCCGTGGTGTGTGGCTCAGTGGGCGCCGTAGGCGCCATGATTGGCCGCCTGTCTGTGGTTCTTGGTGACTGGGCGCCTGGGTGGCTGTCCCGGTGGTCATTGTCATTGGTGATGTAATTTAGTATTGTCATTGGTGTTGTAAATTGTCGTTGTTCTCGGTGTTGTAAAATCGTTGTTGCCATTAACGTTGTAAATCTATTGGTGTCCTTGGTGTCGGTGGTTGTTGATGTTACGGTCGAGTTGTTAGACTGTCTCATAGGTGTTGGTGTTATTGGTGATGATATAACAGGTGATGCGCCTATTTTATTGGCTAAGGTGATAGGTGATGGGTCTACGATCATTTGTTGATATTGGTGTTGTTGTGTCACTAGGATGACTATTGTTGTTGATTGTCTCTGGTGCATTGTTCATGGTGTAGCATACATTTCATATGCATTATTTTGGTGACGAAGGCTTCGGCTTTGGAGCTATAGGTGATGATGATGATGCTCAAAAACTTGGTTATGATATAGGTGATGATGCCCTTATTGGCTATTTTATTGGTGATGATTGGTACCATATGCATATACCCGTTGGTGTGGGTTGCATCTCATTCATTTACTCATGATCTTGGTGATGATTCTTGGTGATTGCAATTTGATGTCATTGTGAAGCGGTAGATATAGTTGTCGTAACTCTAGCATATTGCCTATCGTATATGCTATTATAATGTTAGATATCTCACCCCTTCTGTTTGAATGTTACCCCTATGCTGGTAACGTGCAGGTGATTTCGAGTGAAGGCATGTCTACCTTCGCTAGTTGAGTCGGTGTCGTCGCTCTGATACGTAGCACTCGGGGGGATGAACGCTAGGCTTTATTAGTTGTCCTTATTATTTAATTGCTGAAGTTTTATGGTGTTGTTATGATTATTCATTTGAACCTTTATTTTTATTCCGCTGCGTGGTGATAAAGTTACCGTCATGTAGACTGAACAGGTGTTTTGGGAGTTCGTCCCATTTATGAAGTGCTATGTATCGTACTATTTTTAATGGTGAATTTTATTATTGGCGTGTGATGTTTTATTGGTGTAAATGTGGCATCCCTTGTGGGTGTAGTGAAAAAAAAAAATGTTTTAGAAACTCTGATTTTTGTCAAAAGTTTACCGGGTAGAAAAGGGGTGTTACATTAGTGGTATCAGAGCAGTTTCGGTCTGTCCGGCCAAGTTGTCAAGTTATTGTGTCATTGACGATCAAGTATTGTCAATTAGTTTTAACTGTTGCTTATGATTGTAGTGATTAGTTGAGATGGCTGGAAGGAACGATGCTGCTATTGCTGCTGCGTTGGCTGCTATGGCTCAGGCCGTGGAGGGTCAGCAGAATGCTGGTGAGAATGCTGGGTCTCGTAGTTTGGCTACCTTTCAAAGAGAGAATCCGCCTACCTTCAAGGGCAGGTATGATCCCGATGGGGCTTTAGTTTGGTTGAAAGAGATGGAGAGGATCTTTCGCGTGATGGACTGCACTCCAGCGCAGAAGGTCCGTTATGGTACGCATATGCTGGCAGAGGAGGCCGATGACTGGTGGTTAGAGGCTAGGCAGAGATTGGAGACTGCAAACGAAGAGATCACTTGGGCTGCGTTCCGCAGGGAGTTTATGAGAAAATATTATCCGGAGGATGTCCGAGGTAAGAAAGAGATTGAGTTCCTGGAGCTGAAACAAGGGAATATGTCTGTGACTGAGTATGCTGCTAAGTTCGTGGAATTAGCAAAGTTTTACCCGCATTACAGTGAAGCAACTGCTGAGTTTTCCAAGTGCATTAAGTTTGAGAATGGGCTGCGGCCTGAGATTAAGAATGCGATTGGTTACCAGAAGATCCGTGTTTTCTCCGACTTGATTGATAGCTGCAGAATTTATGAGGAAGACAACAATGCTCACTACAAGATTATGAATGAGAAAAGGAGCAAATTTCAAAGCCGTGGTAAGCCGTATGATGCTCCTGCTGGTAAGGGTAAACAGAAAGCTGCTGTGGGCAAGGGGACTAGTGGGGGAGATGCTCCTGCTAGCATTGTATGTTACAAATGTGGCAGAGCTGGTCACAAGAGTAACGTGTGCAAAGCTGAAGTGAAGAAGTGTTACCGTTGTGGTAAGGAGGGTCATGTGGTGGCTGAGTGTGAGCGTAAGGAAGTGGTCTGCTACAACTGTGGTGAAGGAGGGCACATTAGTACGCAGTGTCCGAAGCCGAAGAAAGAAAGGTCCAGTGGAAAAGTGTTCGCTTTAGCAGGTGAAGAGCCTACGAAGATGATGGACTTATTAGAGGTACGTGCTTCATTAATGGTACTCCTTTAAAATCTATTGTTGATACTGGTGCTACTCATTGCTTTATTGCTGCTGATTGTTGTAAGAAATTGGGTCTTGTATTGTCTGCTAAGAATGGAGAGATGGTTGTCGACACTCCAGCTAAGGGGTCGGTAACTACTTCTCTGGTGTGTTCTCAGTGTCCCTTGTCGATCTTCGACAGAGACTTTGTTGTGGATTTTGTTTGTTTGCCGTTGAGCGGATTGGATGTAATGTTGGGTATGAACTGGTTAGAGTATAACCATGTCCATATTAATTGTCGTAGCAAGTCGGTGAGTTTTGAAGGAGAGGAGTCTGGTCTGTTATCCGCTAGTCAGTTGCGAAAGTTGATGAAGGAAGGAGTTCAGTTATTCTCGCTGATGGCATCGTTGTCTGTTGAGAATCAAGCTATCATTGAAGAGTTGCAGGTGGTGCGCGAGTTTCCTGATGTTTTCCCTGATGAGACACCAAGTGTGCCGCCAGAGAGGGAAGTTGAATTCTCTATTGATCATGTACCTGGTACCAGACCTGTTTCTATGGCACCGTACAGGATGTCCGCACCCGAATTGTCTGAGTTGAAGAAGCAACTTGAGCAGTGGCGGACCCAGGACCCCGGGGTCAGGGGTGTCAAATTTTTTAAGGCCGGTGTCAAATGGGTGCAAAACTTGGTCTACTAGTACAATTTAAAATTTTCAGGGGGGTCAAAATTAAAATTTCAGGAGATTTAGGCTATTTATATAGGGTGTTTAGAGCAAAAAAAAAATTCCAGGGGAGAAATCCCCTGATAGAGTTACCGTCATGTAGACTGAACAGGTGTTTTGGGAGTTCGTCCCATTTATGAAGTGCTATGTATCGTACTATTTTTAATGGTGAATTTTATTATTGGCGTGTGATGTTTTATTGGTGTAAATGTGGCATCCCTTCTGGGTGTAGTGAAAAAAAAATGTTTTTGAAACTCTGATTTTTGTCAAAAGTTTACCGGGTAGAAAATGGGTGTTACACAAGTGATCTCGGTTCAGGTAGAACTCGCTCGAAGGGGAAGCACGAGTCGTCGTTGCATGCTCGCGGCCTAGTAGGCAGTCTTCTAAGTTGCGGCTCAGACTCGCCTCTCCCCATAGGCTCATGCGGGGCTCAATCGTAACCTGCCCTCTGTGCAGGGGTCGCCCTGGGTGGTCTACTGAGTCGCGGCTCAGTCTCACCTCGCCCCGTAGGCTCATGCGGGGATCAATCGTAGCCCGCCCTCTATGCAGGGGTCGCCCTGGGTGGTCTACTGAGTCGCGGCTCAGCCTCACCTCGCCCCATAGGCTCATGCGGGGCTCAATCGTAGCCCTCCCTCTGTGCAGGGGTCGCCTTGGGTGGTCTACTGAGTCGAGGCTCAGTCTTACTTCGCCCCATAGACTCATGCGGGGCTCAATCGTAGCTCACCCCTGTGCAGGGGTCGCCCTGGGTGGTCTACTGATTCGTGGCTCAGTTTCACCTCGCCCCATACGCTCATGCGGGGCCCACCCTCTATGCAGGGGTCGCCCTGGGTGGTCTACTGAGTCGCGACTCAGTCTCACATCGCCCCATAGGCTCATGCGAGGCTCAATCGTAGCCCACCCTGGGTGGTCTACGGAGTCGTGGCTCTGTCTCACCTCGCCCCATAGGCTCATGCGGGGATCAATCGTAGCCCGCTCCTTGGAGTAGTTTACCGGATCTCGTTCCGGGTTCAACTCGCTAAAAGGAGGGTGCGACCTTCTATTGTGGTCGCTTCGAAGTGTAGCTTGGGTGTCAGGCCAAGTATAGTAGACCTGACAGGCAGTTCACCAAAGCACGGTCCAGTTTTAACTCGCCAGGTAGGTTGGTTTAAATGAATTTAAGAACAGGGAAATAAACTTTAACCCAAAGTAATAAAAAATGCCTCGTCTTATTACTGACGGACGGGCGGGCCTCAATAAAAAACCCTGTAGGAAAAATAGTGTCCCGCCCGGTTACTACAATTCATTCTTTCTCATGACATTCGCTCCTCTTGGGGTCTCTCAGTCCTTCCTCTTGCGACTACTCGTGTGGCCATCGCCCTCTCTTCGTAGTTCATGAACCTTTGTGATCGACGGAGGAATGTGGCCAAGTCTGGGGCTTTGTTTACGTCGACTTCAATTTCGAACAAGCTACCGGTCCTAAGACCGTCTCGCAGGAACCACAGCCTCATGTGATCATCCAATCCTCTTACATTGAGACCCGAATTGGCCCCCATAAAGAAGGGTACACGTACATATCTACCTCGGGCAGCTCATACTCTATCTAGAAAGGAGAAAACCATCTTTTGTAAGTTTCTTCATGGAGTTAAAGTTCCAGAGGGGTACTCTTCAAATGTTACGAACCTTGTATCGATGAAAGACCTCAAGTTAAAGTCTCTAAAGTCTCATGATTGTCATGTTCTCATGGAGAATTTGCTACCCATTGGTATACGATCCATTATTCCCAACAAAGTGCGTCAGGCCATAACTAAACTTTGTTTCTTCTTTAAGGCGATTTGTAGTAGAGTGATTGACCCTGGAAAGTTGTCAGCTCTGCAAAGATCAATTACTGTGACTTTATGTGAGCTTGAGATGTTTTTTCCGCCTTCATTCTTTGACATAATGCTTCATTTAATAGTTCATCTGGTTTGAGCGATATATGAAGATATTAAAAGGATATGTTAAAAACCGATCACGACCCGAGGGTTGCATTGCTGAGCGCTACATAGTTGAAGAAGCTATTGAGTTCTCCACCGACTATCTATCTAGTGTTGAATATTCTATTGGGCTGCCAAGGGTGCGTCACACAGGAAGCGTTGGTAAAGGGATGACAGAAAAGAAAATAGTGATGGTATCCAGGAAAGAACTAGAGCAAGCACACTTATATGTTCTGCACAATGATAGTCAGGTTGATTCATATGTTGCCAAACACATGGAAATTCTTAAGAGTGATCACCCAACTAAGAGTCAAGTCTGGTTAAAAAAAGAACACAATCGGAGTTTCATACAATGGCTAAAAGATCAAATTGATATTGAGTTTGTTTCAAATCCTACCTCGATTTCAGAAAGATTGAGATGGTTAGCAAAAGGTCCAAATATACATGTATTCTCTTACACTAGTTATCTACAAAACGGGTACACGTTCTATACAAAATCCAATGATGATCAGAGTAAAATGCAAAATAGTGGGGTGACTCTTGTAGCTGAATCTATGCATACATCAAATGTCAAAGACAGAAATCCCATTTACGCGATTATGTCATACTTCGGTGTCATTGAACACATATGGGAGTTGGATTACAATATGTTTTGGGAGCCTGTGTTCCAATGTAATTGGGTTGACTATAATAATGGTTTACAGATGGATGACTCGGGTTTCATGCGGGTGAATTTCAATAAGTTGATATCAATTGGTGCATTGTTTTATTGACAAACAAAAAATTATTGGTGAATGACATTGGTGATCCAGCGCACGAAGATGTTGACATTGAGGATGACCCTTTCTTTGGGACATCACAACCAATAATAGGGGAAAGTACTTCTAAAGAAGATATTTTGTATGTCAGAAAGGATCATAACGATGGAATTACGTTTCGTCCAAAACAAAGTACCAAGAAGCGAAAAGCAAAATATCATACAAATAAACAAATAGCTAGTAACATTAGATCGAGGAAAGGGAAAAGATAATATATCATGCGTGTTTCTTTTTTATTCATTTTTCATATTGTAAAAATTAACTTACTTTATCATGATTATCAAATAACATTTAGCCTAATAACAATGATTATATTTTGTTGCAGGTCATATGGCTTCCCACAGTGATGATAGTGCACATGACAGTGGTCATGAGAGTCATGATAGCGCACAAACAAAGTTCACTCGTCGTGGAATGACAGTTAAGAAGAATATCATCAATCAGGGGAACAAAGGGCTTCCTAAACTTACAGTAAGATACTTACTAATTAACTAACTTTGTTACATACTTTTAACTGTTTGTTATCTAATTTACACAATTAATAATGCAGGTCATATAGAATTCTAAAAACCAACCGATTGGTGACAATGGTAGAGAGTTGCAAAGCTTCCTTGGTGCTAGAGCAAGGCAGGATATTGCAATTAAAATCAAAAGTTGGAATAATAAAAAAGATGCCTCTCTCGAGAAATCTAAAGAGGAGCTATGGCATTTGGTACAAGTATGTGTCTTATTTTGACTATACAGTTATTTTATAATTAAATATGTAAGCGTATTTATAATCATTTTGTTGAATGTAAGCAGAAATACTTTGATGTGGATGACTCTCAAAAAGACTAATGTCTTATGAAAGCTGGAAAGGCGCACAGAAGATTCAGATCAACTCTAACAAAGTGGGTGAAAGATAAAGAGGGGAACATCAGAAACCGTCCTCCACCACGGTATGATGGGATTATTCCATTAGAGGATTGGAGTGCATTTGTATCATCACGCGAAGATGAGGAATTCCAGGTTTGTAAAATTACTTATCATACATATACATATATTTGACAATTATAAAGTATTAATGTAAAAAGATGTGTCTTTATAGAGATTAAGCATTGAAAATCGCGAGAGAGCGGAAAGTCCTGAATACCCGTATAGAGCCGGTGTTAAGAGTTATCACGAGATTGAAGATCAATTGGTAGGCACATTATCTTTTATTTTATCTTTCATTTACTAAATTAAGGCTAAAGTGCTCCCGGGGGCCCTTATATTTATTGAAAGTAACGATTTGGTCCTTTATCTTTTTTTTGTCCCAAATCAGTCCTTTATGTTTTAAATTTTTGACACATAAATCCTTTTCTGTCCCAAATCAGTCCTTTATGTTTCAAATTTTTGACACATAAATCCTTTTTTTTTGACACATAAATCAGCACTGTTAACGGAAAAGGATTTATGTGTCAAAAATTTGAAAGATAAAGGACTTATTTGGGACAAAAAAAACATAAATGACTAATTCGTTACTTTAAATAAAGATAAGGGACCCCGGGAGCACTTTAGCCCTAAATTAATCTTTTGATTTATTTACTAATAAATGGTAAATTTTAATAGCTGCGGGAGGCCGGAAAAGATCCTACTCTTGAATCTATTGACCGACATGTTTTGTGGTTAGAAGCCCGACATAACAAAGATGGTGTCGTTGATGACCCAAAAACGAGAGAGGTGTTGCAAAGAATTGTAAGTATGATAAAATTATATTACTTATAATGTTTATTAATAATGTCTCCAAATGAACTTATTGTTTGTGGTGAATCAGGAATCCATATCACAATCAGTATCACAAGGAGAGATTACTGATTGTGATGGTCCGATTGACATCCTTGGTCGTGCATTGGCAACTGAAGAGTATTCAGGACGTCTACGGGGTTTGGGATTTGGCATTTCTCCAACCACTTTTTGGGGTTCAAAGAGGCAAAAAAAACATGAGGAAAAAGAAAGTAGAGAACGGTTGGAGGCCATGGTATTGATGCTACACAAAGAACTTAATGAATTAAAGGAAAAAGTTTGTCCAAGGACTGATGATGTACCATCTCCTAACCCAAATAGCTTCAAGGATAGTTGCAATATTGCGTCCAATGAGGTAATTATCATTTAATTTGGTTATCATTTACATTAACTTATAGGTATTAATATTTGGTTATCATTTAATTTAGGGTAACAATAACAACTGTGAATTATATACATCAAACCCGCTTACGTTGGTCGCAAAGGGCTTTGTTTGTAACAATGAGGACTCCACCTTGCACAATCTACCCATGCCTCCAAATCACGTGAGAGTCAGAGTTGACTTTGTTGTTGTGGAGGATGCATTATTGCCGGTACCAATTGACACTGCACAGATGACTTTGTTGACTGTGATTGATGCACTTGGCACCCTTGTGGCATGGCCAACAAATCTTATCAATGTATGGAGCAATTAATATATTTGTTAATAATTCATTGGCTTATTGTCATATATTAATAACTAATTATATTTCTAATATAGGTAAAGAAAGCAACATCTCGGATTTTTGGGTATGTTGGCACACCCCAACCCTCCCCTTCTATTGGTCGCAAGAAGCACGTGTCTAGGCGAGAATCTAGCGGGAATGAGATTCAATCCCAACCCACCCCTCTTCTATTGCTAGCAAGAAATCAGTGTCTCAACAAGTAGATAAAGGGAAACAGATTCAATCCACCCCCCCTTCTAAGGAATTTATCAGTTATCTAAAGATTCATGCCTCAACAATGATGGGTGCAGATTTGATAACTGCATCGCTTGATCCAGACGTCTTGGGATATATCCACCAAATCTGCCTTTCAAAGGTGGAACTGCAAGAGGTATATGATCACATGTGGGCATCTGGAGCTTCTCTTACAATATACATCAGGTATTACTATTATTATTATTATTGTTATTATTATTGTTACTATTATTATTATTTGTTAATTTATTTGTATACATTTTAACTATAGGTATTTGTACTATGAGATTATAATCCCCATGGAACGAACACAAAGATTTATCTTCTTGTGCCCCGAAAGAACTTTTCTACGCAACGCCCACTTTGAAAAAGGCATGTCAAAAGATATTATTAAAGACGTGAAGAAAGCGATTAAAGCAAACAATGAAGCTGTAAAAGTCTATATTGTTGGACGCTTGGCTTTGGCACATGGAAGCAGCTGTGATAGCTTGTTTTTGGCACCTATCAACTTAGGGTAACAAATTTAATCTATACACACACACACACACACACACACACACACACACACACACACACACACACACACATATATATATATATATATAACGTGTTTTTGAAATTAATATCTGTTATTTATTTGGTTATTCAATATTTTTGTAGGGTACATTGGATATTGTTGGTAGTTGATCCTGAAAGAAATAAAATTTTCTATTTGGATTCGTGTCATGGTCATTATAGCAACCACGTCAAAATGAGAGGAGTGTTTGAAATGTGTGTATTTAGATACATCGCATGTTTTATCATTTACATTATGTATGTATTTCGATTAATTAATATAGTTATATGTATATGTTTCAGTTGTTTGATGACTTATTGGGGATCGAATGAGGCCAGGGCTAGAGATAGGCATGTGAAAACAAAATGGATAGTTCTTAAGGTAAGTTTATAATCAACACTCTTATCCATGTAAATATTGTTGACATTTTAATAATTAATTGTTATTTTGATTTCTAGTGTCCGAGACAACCAAACAACGATGATTGCGGGTATTACGTTATGAAGTTTATGAAGGACATAATCACTCACAATCAAATGGAAATTCCAGAAAATGTATGTAATTTATATAGTTTGTTTTTTGACCACTTAATTCTATATCTAGCATTTAACCACTTAATTCTAAGTTTATTTTATTTTATTTTTGCAGTATTTTCCTGAACACGAGGTTGGAGCTCCATTTTCTGGTGACCAACTTGCTGAGGTCAAGGGAGAGTGGTGTCATCATGTTGCCTGTTTGATTAATGAAAATCGAAATTCATGTAATTACTTTGGTTAGTTGGTTTTTGGTTCCTCACATTGTATGTCGATCATGTCATGTTTGTTGTCTATGTTGGCATTTAGGCGCTTAATTGGTTAATGATTTATGTAAGTTTTGTATGTATATTAGATGGGTATATAAGTTTGTTAGTTGGAATTTAATTTGCAATTGGTTAGTTGATTTGAAATTTGGTTGTTGAGTAGATATTGGTTGTTGAGTAGATATTGGTTGTTGTTGTTGTTTCTGTTTCTGGTTTCTGGTTTATGCAGTTGATGATCTTGGTTGATGCAAAATATTGGGTATAACAGAAACAAAAAAAATATTTAAAAAAAAAACAATGAATCAGGGGCTCTTGCTGTTAAAAGGGCCCCTGTTGGTCTTAACGCACTTGACAATCAGGGGCGCTTGTAGTTAAAAGCGCCCCTGTTGGTCAAACGCGCTAAGGCCAACAGGGGCGCTTGCAGTAAAAAGCGCCCCTGTTGGTCAAACGCGCTAAGGCCAACAGGGGCGCTTTTTACTGCAAGCGCCCCTGATTGTCAAACGCGCTAAGGCCAACAGGGGCGCTTTTAACTGCAAGCGCCCTTGATTGTCAAACGCGCTAAGACCAACAGGGGCACTTTTTTTGCGAGCGCCCCTGTTTCCTAATAATTAGAGGCGTTTGTTAGACGCTCCTGTAGAAGGTTTGGCAACAGGAGCGCCAGATTTAGGGGCGCTCGCCCGAAAGCGCCCCTAATGAATTAAAAATAGTGCCCCTGAAGGCTGAAGGCTTTTACTGTTGTAGTGTCATGTGATTTATTCTATGTACTGTGAAGTAGACATGTAAAAGATGGAAGAGAGTAGATAGATTATTCTCTCATTTACTTTTTAACGGTTCAAAGACACTGCAATTTAGCAGTTTACACACTATCAGTATCATACAATCAGTTTTTAAAGTTTACACACTATCTCTCTTTCTTTACCACCCTCTAAAGGAACACTGGGAAAGTAACTTTGAAATGCCCAACTGATCTCTTTCTAATTATGTCATCTATCGCGATATGCCGATCAATAGTTTTAAATAGAGGCTATAGTGGCGCTATAGTTTTATAGCATAACAAAATTTGAGCAGACCATTATTTTTCGTAATCCCTGATTGACAACACTGTTTTTTAATGTCATGCATCAGTGGCGGCCCAAGACCTCGGGGTCAGGCGTGTCAAATATTTTAAAGCCAGTGTCAAATGGGTGTAAAACTTGGTCTACTAGTACAATTTAAAATTTTCAGGGGGTTCAAAAATCAACATTTCAAGAGATTTAGGCTATTTATATAGGGTGGTAAGTGTAATTTTTTTTTCAGGGGGTTCAACTGAACCCCCTGAATACAAGCCACGTCCGCCACTGTCATGCATTACTTCAATCATATTTGAGTTTGAGTGAAAGCTATTGAAGTATCTTTGTAATTCATTTGCTTAGTTTTATGTTCATTTTGATAGTTTGTATAATAAGATCTGTTGTTAGTTTTAGCCGAGCTGGCTGCCTATGTGGCATGTATTAAAACCAGTCATCACACACGTGTAGGTACATTCTTTATAAAGTGTGAAACATTGACTTCGCAAAAATAGAAGTTCATTTTTCAATCATTCAGAGAGTTTTATTACATTTCTGTTTTGACTCTCCTTTTATTCTCTCCCTTTGTCTGTTATCCCCAATAAATTGGTATAACAGAGCTTCAAGATCCTGTGAAGATTCATCAATGGCGAACGCGAAGAGAGACGGTCATAGCATTCCGGCGAACCTTCCCATCTTCAACGGCAAGAATTATGAACGATGGTGCGCGCAAATGAAGGTGTTGTTTCGCTATCAAGATGTGCTCGAAATAATGAATGACGGTGTGCCACCGCTAGTAGCAAACGCCACCGAAGCCCAGAGGAACCAGCATCGCGAACTACAGAAGAGAGATGGAAATGGGCTTTTCTTGATTCACTGGAGCATTGACTCAAACATCATAGAAATGATCATAGATTGTGATTCAGCAAAGGGTGTGTGGAATATTCTCAAGAATGCGTATGGAGGAGCAGGTCGATTGAAGAATATTTGATTACAAACTCTCCGGAAACAGTACGAAGCACTGAAGATGACAGAACAAGAATCAATTGGGGAATTCATTACAAGGTTAGTAGCTTTAACTAATCAAATGAAGAGTAATGGTAAAGCCTTATCTGAAAAGAGTAAAGTAGAGAAAATTTTCAGATCTTTAACCCTAGAGTTTGAAAATTAGACAAAGAAGTTAGAAGAACCTAGATGAGATGAAGTTAGAAAAACTTCAAGGTTCTTTAGAGGCACACGAATTGAGAATTAGACAAAGAAGTTCAGAAAAGGAAACTGAACAAGCTTTGTTATCTCAATCCTCCAAAAAGAATTGGAAGTCAAATAGTAAGAAAGATAAAGGAAAGCTGTAAAGATAAGAAAATTGGTGATAGAAATGATGAACATGGCAGTGAAAGTGTCAATGATACAGAAGGTGAAGAGCAGGGCAGTGAAAACACTGGTGATGCTCCAAACACCTATGCAATGTATGAAGGGCAGGGCAGTGGAGACACTGGTGATGCCCCCAGCATTGAAAGCAATGATGATGAATGTCTATCCCTCATGACAGTTACTGATCTTGATTTGTTACTGTTGAAGGCAGATACAAATGAAGATGATGGAAAATCAGATGAGTAGTACCTAGATACAGGATGCTCAAATCACATGTGTTGCCATAGGAAGTGGTTCATTAAAATGAAGCAAATAAGCAAGAGGATCAGGTTTGCATATAACAACAGAGTCATGGCAGAAGGCATAGGCACAGTGAAGATCTTAACAAAGGATGGAAAATGGTCCTATATTCAAGAAGTGTTCTATGTGCCAAAGATGAGAAGCAATTTGCTTAGCCTTGGTCAATTGGTAGAAAAGAAGTATTCTGTTGTAATGGAAGATGATCATCTTAGATTGTTTGATCCAAACAAGAGATTGATGCTGAAGGTTCTAATGTTGAGCAACAGAACATTCAAAGTCAAGTTGCAAGTGATAGAAGAGCAATGTCTTTCAACCACAGTGGAGAGTGACAACTGGAGATGGCACAAAAGACTTGGTCACTTGAACTTCAAAAGTCTGAGCCAATTGAAGGAAAAGGGAATGGTGCATGGCCTGCCAGCAATCAAGATACCTACCGGTGTGTGTGAAAGGTGCTACGAATCAAAGCAACCCAGAAATTCTTTCAAGTCAGAAACTCCAAGCAGAGCAGAGAAGAAACTGGAAGTAATATTCTCTGATGTGTGTGGTCCTTTTGGAGTTACTTCACTGGGAGGAAACAATTACTTTGTCTCCTTCATTGATGAGTACACCAGAATGACCTGGGTGTACTTAATAAAGAGAAAGAGTGAAGTACTTGAAGTCCTTAAGAAGTTCAAAGTGATGATTGAAAAGCAAAGTGAGTGCTTAATCAAAATACTCAAAACAGATGGAGGTGGGGAACTTGTGTGAGAAAGAAGGAATAGTTCATGAAGTCACCTCACCTTACACCTCGGCATAATGGCATTGCTGAGAGAAAGAATAGGACCATACTCAACATGGTAAGAAGTATGATGAAAGAGAAAGAACTACCTCACTATCTATGGGGTGAGTTAGTTTCAACTGCAGTATACATAATCAACAAATGTCCAACCAAGAGGCTGATTGGAAAGACTCCTGGGGAAGCTTGGTCAAAAAGAAAGCCAAGAGTGAAGCAAGGTTATTGGATCACTGTGCTTCAAACATATTCCTGAACAGCTTAGAAAGAAGCTAGATGACAGATCACAGCCTATGGTTCTTGTTGGATACCACCTAACAGGTGCCTATAAATTGTTTGATCCTAAACAAAAGAAGGTTGTGAGAAGTAGGGATGTTGTGATAGATGAATCCAAATGCTGGAATTTTACTGACAATGTTGAAGAAAATGACACAAGAACCATTGTTGTTGATCTAGAGGTAGCCACAGATGGTGAAGAACAGGAAGATGCACCTGTTGCCATAGAACCAGAGTTGCCTAATGAGGAGGTACCAGTAAGAAGGTCACAGAGGAACAGGCAAGCATCCACAAGGCTTGAGGGATTTGAACTGCTACCTGATTCTTCCATCACTGCAGAAGGTGAACTAGTTCATTATGCTCTATTGGCAGAAGCAGAGCCTGTGATCCTGGAACAAGCACTCAAGAACAAGTAATGGAAGAATGCTATGCTTGAAGAATTGAAATCAATAGAAAAGAATGACACATGGAAGTTAGTTGAGCTTCCAAAACAAAAGAAAGCAATAGATGTAAAATGGGTGTATAAGACCAAAGTCACTCCAAATGGTGAATTGGCCAAGTATAAGGCCAGATTAGTAGCAAAAGGGTTCCTTCAAAAACCTGGGTTGGATTTTAATGAAGTATTTTCCCTGTAGCCAGGATTGAGACTATAAGGCTAGTAGTGGCTTTGGCAAGTCATAGAGGCTGGTCCATGCATCAACTTGATGTAAAATCAGCTTTTCTCAATGGACCTTTAGAGGAGGAACTCTATGTTTGCCAACCACCTGGATTTGAATTGAAAGGTCAAGAAGATAAGGTGTTCAAGCTTAAGAAGGCACTGTATGGGCTTAAGCAAGCCCCAAGGGCATGGAACAAGAGAGTTCATGCATTTCTCTTGAACCAAAAATTCACAAAATGCACAACTGAGCATGGTGTCTATGTAAAGAGATCAACCAGTGGAAATCAGTTGGTGCTATGCCTATATGTTGATGATTTATTAGTAACTGGCAGCAATGAGACTGAAATAGACACATTTAAGAAGGTGATGATGTCAGAATTTGAGATGAGTGATTTGGGACACTTATCATACCTTTTGGGAATGGAATTCGTGAAGACAAGTAATGGAACATTCTTGCATCAGAAAAAGTATGCAGCAGACATCCTAAACAAATTCAAAATGGCTGACTGCAAACCAGTTACTACTCCAATTGATGTGAGCAACAAGCTTGAGCAAGATGGAGAAGAGAGTGAAGTAGATGCCACTCTTTATAAACAGATTGTTGGTTCTCTTAGGTATCTCTATAACACACGACCTGACATAGCTTTTGGAGTTGGACTGATAAGTAGATTCATGGAGAAACCAAGAAATTATCACTTGATTGCTGCAAAGAGAGTGCTCAGGTACATAAAGGGAACACAAGACTATGGCATTCTGTTCCCTAGTCAGAAAGACTCCACTGTTACTGCTGAAGTGTTTGGATATACAGATTCAGACTGGAGGGGAGATAAAAGTGATAGAAAGAGTACAGGTGGCTATGTTTTTATGTATGGAAGAGCACCAAACTCATGGTGCTCCAATAAACAAAGCATAGTAGCTCTGTCCTCATGTGAGGCAGAATATGTAGCTGCTTCCTTTGCAGCCTGTCAAGCATCATGGTTAAGCATGTTGCTTGCTGAAATTGGCCTGAACAATAGTACTATCATGAATCTGTTAATAGATAACAAATCTGCCATAGACTTGGCAAAGAATCCGGTTGCACATGGGAGACCAAAGCACATAGAAACTAACTATCATTGCCTACGTGAGCAAGTCAACAATGAGAAGCTGAGACTGATTTACTGCAAGTCAGAATTGCAGGTAGCAGATGCAATGACTAAGCCACTGCAGAAAGGAAGATTTGAAGAATTGAGGACATTGCTTGGAATGAAGTCACTTAGCAATATGAGTTAAGAAGGTGTATTGAAGTATCTTTGTAATTCATTTGCTTAGTTTTATGTTCATTTTGATAGTTTGTATAATAAGATCTGTTGTTAGTTTTAGCTGAGCTGGTTGCCTATGTGGCGTGTACTAAAACCAGTCATCACACACGTGTAGGTACATTCTGTATAAAGTGTGAAACATTGACTTTGCAAAATAGAAGTTCATTTTTCAATCATTCAGAGAGTTTTATTACATTTCTGTTTTCACTCTCCTTTTATTCTCTCCCTTTGTCTGTTATCCCCAACAAAAGCTTTGTTCTTCGGCTATAGGCAGGAAGCTTGCTGAAATGCATAAAGCTGGAAAATCTAGTAAGGGTTTTGGTTTCAACATTGATAACACCATTGGCTATTGTTATCATCATGAATGTTATCAGTCTTGTTGCAATGGCTATTGTTATCATTTATCATGTCTATTTCCATTTCACCTAGACATGTTTTACTTGTAAGGATGTATCAGCTGAACACAACACATTAACTTCTATAAGCAGAGGCTTTTGTAATCTATACTACTTGATTTTTGCTGTAGCACTCCACAAATAAACACCAGGTCATCAGATTGGATTCAATTTTACGGAGAGCACAGATTGGGTTATCAATTGCAGCTGACATTGGATCAATATGGCGACAAGAGCATTTATGAAAAAGGTAATTTTGTTCTGGTACTATTAATCTTCCCATCAATTGATTTTAGCCACTTTTATATGTGGCGTATTTAAATGGAATAAAATGAGCAGACCAATTGAACTTGAACACACCAAGAGACATGAAAGATTTCATTAAGTTCATTGCATAGAGAAAGTTGAAGGCTATTATTTACTTGGGGATAACTGTATATATTTTGACCTTACATGTATTGACATTTCCTTGTTTTCCCATTTTATCCTTGGTGGACTAACCCTAGAACAAGTGTCTTTGAGACTAACTAAATAGAAGAGAGAACATATTGTCTTCTTAGAAGTAATTTTTATGACCCTAAAAGAGACGCCTTTATCTTTTTTTGATATGCAATGTTAGTGGGAGGTGGGGGAAATGTTAGTTTTCGGGGTTCGAACCCGAGACCTCCTTCTTGCACTCATTTGGTGCACTCCTTCAATAATATCCCTTAGCTCGCGCCTTTATCTATCTGGGTCGGCCAGAATCTATTCTTTCAGAAACTCAATCAAGTATTATATATATCACAGAAATCTTTCATAAGAGACGATGTAGTATGAGTTTTATCAAGCTTGTCATTTGTTTAAGATCTTTTATCATTACCATTTAGTTTCTTTATGAGTATCGACATGTTTAATGTAGAACTACATAGTTTAATAATGATTTAAAGATTCTGTTAAACTCTCTTATATGACTCTACAATTTATATCTGATTGACATGTTCACTAGGACAAAGATTAGTTAAAAGCATGAGACCCCTTTTTGACAATACTGTGATAGAACCATGCTTGCTACTTGGAGAGCTATGGAGTGGAAACATTAGCTCTGACAAAAATGGAGAACTTGTCATATTGAACATAGCATGTTATTGTACGTCAAGCAATTTTAAGGAGGTGTTGCTTGACAACTTATTCTCGAATTTTCATCGTTTTCTTTGAAACCTTTTCCTATAGTTCAATTTCTGCGGTCGATACAAGTTGAACACAATTTGTTTGACGCAAATTGATTGAGAAATTAGCAAATAAGAGCCAAAACACGTTTTAGAGATGTGAATTAATTTTTCACGGTATTTTGCATTTTAGCGCTTTTTTTAACAAATTTTTTGGATATCTCTTTTCCTAGTTGAATTTCGAGTATTTTAGGCTTAAGAATAGTTCAATTTGGTGCTCTATAACAAAATCACCATTGTTGAGAGAATGAAGGTTTTTTGAACTTCAAATTCAAGATCTCTGTTCCTGAAGTGATTTTGCGCATAAGCACTTTTCTGAGCATAATTTTGGTTCCATTTAGCTCGTTGCGAAATTTTATTCAAGTTAGAGTCCAGTTTCATTCCGTTTGGTCGTGTATTGTATGAGTTATTCAAGAAACAAAAAATCGAAGAGACATTGGTGTGCTTGAAAACATTCATAGTGTTCCTCATTTTTTTGTCTTTGTTTAAAAGGACCAAACAGAAAACAAATATGAAAGACAAATGACCAAAGTGAGAAAAAAAAGATAAAGGACCAAACTGACACAAATGAAAGATAAATGACCAAAACGAGAAAAAAAATATAAAGGACCAAAATGAAACTTGATCAAAGATAAAAGACCAAAAATGCTATTAATTAATTCCTATAGCTGACAAGACTAAAGCCAAGTTATCAGCTTGGAAAGCTTCGCTCCTCTCTATTGCCGGAAGAGCGCAGCTTGTCAAGTCGGTTGTTCAAAGTATGTTAGTGTACAGCTTCCTGATATACAAATGGCCTACCTCTCTGTTGAATACGGTCGATTCTTGGATCAGAAATTTCATTTGGTCTGGTGACGTCAATCAGCGTAAAGTGGTTACAGTGGCGTGGCATAAGGTTTGTAAACCAACATCTGAGGGGGGTCTCGGGATTAGATCCCTTAAAGACACAAATAAGGCAGTCTGTCTTAAGCTTAGCTGGGAACTCAGCATTTCCCAGAATAGCTGGGCTGTCTTATTAAGATCTCGGGTTTTCAAAAATAGGACTACGATCTCTTATCATATCAGTTCGTCTTTGTGGGGTACTTTGCGTGCTCATTTTTCCGATATCCATGAAAATTGCATATGGCAAATTGGTAAAGGTGACTGTATCAACTTTTGGATAGATCCGTGGATGTCGGACCCTTCTCAATGTCCCTGAGCATCGTCAGAACTATCTAAAAGCCCGTGTTTGTGACTTCAGTCAGAATGGTCACTGGTGTATTCCATCATCTCTTTCGAATATCTTTCCTCAGCTGGCTTCGCTCCTTCGTGAAAAAGATCTGCCTTCATTTGACTCTCAGGATCAACTGATTTGGAAAAACTCTACAGATGGTATGCTTACTTTTAAAACTGCTTATCTTCATTATAGGCCTATAGGGCAGCCTATTAGGCGGTTCAGAAATATTTGGAGTAGTGTCATCCCTCCCTCCAAATCTCTTCTTGTCTGGCGTATCCTTCATAACCGTATGCCTACAGATGAGCAGCTTAGAAACCGTGGTTGTGGAACTGTTTCCATGTGTAGTCTCTGTGAAGCGGAATATGAGACATCATTGCACCTTTTCTGTGAGTGTTCTTTCGCTAAGAAGCTCTGGGACTGGCTTAGTGGTAAGCTTTCAATTAATGTTTCCTCCCCGGAGATGATTTTTGAGGTTTGTCAGCGCCCTTGGTCTAACCAAGTGAAAGATGTTGTTACCGCCGCTGTCATTAATGTATTTTGGGCTATTTGGCACTCTCGGAATCAGATTTGTTTTGACAACAAGAAGATCTTGCCCACTCACATGAAGAACTTGATCACGGCAAATGTGAGCATTTCTGGTAATCTCAGCAAGGGCTCCACGTCAAACTCCATGCAGGATTTTTTGATTCTTAAGGCGTTTTCGGTTGATTGCAAGCCTCGTAAGGCTCCGACAATTATAGAGGTTATTTGGAAGTCCCCTCCTTGTGGGGGTATCTTTCGCGATAGTAATGCTGAATCTCTGGGTTGTTTCATGCTTCCTCTTGGTACAAATTACGCTCTTCATGCTGAGCTTGTTGGAATCATGGTAGCCATTGAGGTGGCTTTCCATAAAGGTTGGCATCGTTTATGGATTGAGAGTGATTCTCAGCTTGCTGTTATGGCCATTTCGTCTCATTCCATTGTGCCTTGGAGTATCCGCAACCGCTGGCTTAATTGCATGGGTCTTCTAAAATCCATGACTTTCAGTTGCACTCATATTTTTCGGGAAGGAAATCACTGTGTTGATAAGCTTGCGTCTCATGGAACTACCCTGTCCGGCTTCCGATGGTGGAATTCTATTCCCACTTTTATTCAGGATGATTTTAACCGTAATAGGGTTGGTCTTCCTTCTTTTCGTTTCAGACAGTAATTTTTGTAATTTTTGTTTGCAGGGGTTTTGGTTTATGTCCCCCCTTGCTTTTTGTAATTTTGCTTTTTATTTTTTAATGAAATAGGGGGGAGTACTCTTTCCTTCTTGGTGTTTTTATCCCTAAGGAGAGTTTTGCATCAGAAGGTTTTAACGAGGCTCCTTTCCTTTTTGTTTAAAAAAAAACCTATTTTATTCTAAAATATCTATCTTAGTTTTTTTTATAGGCAATGTTAGTGGGTGGGGGAAATGTTAGTTTTCGGGATTTGAACTCAGGACCTCCTTCTTGCACTCCTTTGGTGCACTCCTTCGGTATCCCTAATTAGCTCGCCAACTGAGCTACGTACTTGGGATATCTATCTTAGTTTTAATATATCTAGATTATTTATCTACTTATTACATATGGACAATGGAATGGTAAGTTGCTGGCAAATTACCAAATCAGCTTTGTTTTATAAGGACGAATAATATTTTTAAACCGTGGCTTGGAGTTAGCCATGCTACAACCGTGGCTAACTCAATAATAACTGTGGATAAGTGAATTTTACCACGAACTATTTAGATGTGGCTAATGATAATTTTGATCGTGGCCAATATTTGGTGACGCCCCTTGTTTTCGCAGTTGGATATACGACTGCATTGAACCAAACAAATTCGAACTTAGTTGAAAACTCAACTCAATAAATAGCTCGTTGTACTAAGTTCTTGAACCAAATGAGTTGAACTTGAGGTAGGTATAGTTCAAATCGTTTGGTTCATCAACCACACAGACATACACACTCTCCTTCCTGGCGATGATTCTAGGATCGGGGTCGCTCTCCTTCCTGCTTGTATTATGAGTGGTTCATGGATCCTATTGATTGTACTTCCAGGAGATAATAGTTTTTGGCTTCTCTTCTGGTTATCTTTTCCTTCTTTTGGAGGCGGATTTTTTCATATGTATATGGGTGAGTACCCCTTGTACTCAGTTATTATTATATTATTCTATTTGCCTTCCAAAAAAAACACACACACATACACACTTTTATTTCAATTTCATCTCTGTTATGCATTTTGTATTTTCAGAGCAAAGTTTTTTGCTTATTGGTTGGTGCAATTTATTTGACATTAATTATATCATTATATATATAATTCTCAAATTATATTATTATACTTGTCTTAATATTTTTATTAAACTCACTACGCCAGATGTTGAGAAAAAGGGTACCCTATTGGGCAGCGCTCTTGATGTAAGCGATACATTTGCTTAAAACGTGCAGGGAATGGGCAGCGCTCCTGCTGTAAGTGCTGCTTTTGGTTAAAATGCACTGGGGCAATGGGTAGCGCTTTTTAGGAAGCACTGTCTATAGGAGAACGCACTGGGGCGATGGGCAGCGCTTTTTAAAAAGTACTACTTATGCCCAAAACACGGAAATGAATGGGTAGCGTTTTTTAAAAAGCGTTGCCTACACTAGTGCAAAAAAGGGATTTAAAGTCAGGCGAAAATGGGATTTAAAGTCAGGCGGGCGCTTGACTTTTATTAAGTCGACTTTGTATGTCTGGAGCTTTAAAGTCAAGCGATAGCCTGACTTCGTATGTATGATTTAAGGTCAAGCATTTATTGCGCCTGACTTCGTAAGTATGTTTTAAAGTCAAACATTTATTCTTGCCTGACTTCGTAAGTATGATTTAAAGTCAAGCATTTATTCTTGCCTGACTTCGTATGTAAGATTTAAGGTCAAGCTTTTATTATTGCTTGACTTTAAATCATACTTACGAAGTCAAACATTAATTATTGCCTGACTTCGTAAGTATGATTTAAAGTCAAGCTTTTATTCTTGCCTGACTTTAAAAGTTTTTTTTTTTCAAATTTTGGTTTAATCTATACACCCTGGTTATACAAATTTTCGTTCTGTAGAAGCGACTCCACTGGGGATCGAACCCAGATCTCTGGTTCCGTAGACCAGCGCCTTATCCATTAGGCCATGGAGTCATATATCAGTGCTCAGGTCATAAATAATTATCATCTTATTCCCTAAAGAATTCCATACAACAGAAATTAAGGAACATAAAAGAAAAGGTAACAAGAAAGTAAGACAGTGTGTTGACGTTTGTATAACTGTAAAGAGTGTTGAAGAAACAGAGAGGCATTAACTGAAATACATCATATAAACAACTTCCAGTAAACTTCAGCTATGAAGTATGAACAAATTTGTTCAAATCATGGACGTTCTAACCTATATTCTGGTGTATAACAGAGTGATACCAAACATACAATATTAACCCTTATTCATACGAATACTAAACTCTTAATTCTAACAAAACAGGAAACCGAATGGAAACAACTCCTAAGTCCTAAGAGATTATCTGAGATATATTAAAATATCAAAAGATAGAATGATGGTATTCTATGAAATTTTCTAGACATTCTAAGACAAGCTAATCAATTGGATCATGTTTAGCCATAAATACATGAACTGACACATAGTACTAGTATATCCATACTCAATTGGATCATGTTTAGCCATAAATACCAGAGTGTCTCTTGATCCACCACCCCCTGGTTGTAGCTGCAACAAAAAAGAAAATTAGGAGTTTAGTATCCCCTCCAATTGAACCATAGCAAGTCCTTAGCAACAAACATAAATAAAATTACAGACCAAATGGAGGAGTTCTGGTTACTGCTCTCGTACGAAGCGACGGAGGGATGTAAAAGCAACTCTACAAATTATTTTGAATAATAATAGTCAAAAACCTGCTTACAGGAACAAAAATATAGTTTTGCGTACAAAAAAATACTTCTTTTTTATAAAAAGAACAGACGTACAGTATGAAATAGTCAAAAGAAAACCTGGAAAAAGGGTGCTGAAGGGCCTCTGCTGCTGTAGGTTTCTTGCAGGGATCCCATGAACAAAGTGACTACACGTATAGAAAAGAAATAATCAAAGAAAGAACACACATGGCACACTTTTAGTTGAAAAATGAAGCCAGAACTAAACTTTTATGCAATAAAAGCAAAACTACTCACTGTGATAAGGTTGATTGCATCATCACTTCTAGATGGAATCAGTACCGAGAGATCTACACTAGCAAGCTGTAGTAATAAACATATGGCATACAGTATTTAGTAGAGGACAGTACCCATCTAAAATAGATAACTTCAATAGACAACATCTAAGTGTAACTGTGTAAGGGTCCAGCACAACCAAGACAGAGTAGATTAGTAGAATGCTCAATTTGCCACACATCACAGCTAGAACATCAATTAGCAACAAGTACCCCCAAAGCTGAAAACAGGAAATAGCAATGTCCTAATTTAGAAAAGCTAACCTGTGGAAACTGATAATTCATATCCTTAGCAAGTTTGAGTCCATCTGCCCAAGATTCGGTGATTGGACTACCTATCACACTGCATATTTTGTAGATCTCATCTGCTTCACTGCATGTACAGCCATAAAGGAACATATTATTGTCCACAACTCCTCGAAATTTGCTCATATCAATACCATATTCAGAACTAATAGACATCATTTGCTTATCTGTCAAGTTGGCTACAGTTTTTGCATCAAATTCTGCAAATGCAGCCCTGCAGTGCACATAATTATAAATTATTACTTCCCTCGATCAAAACAAATGAAAATGCATATGCATTATGTATATTAATGACTTTTAGCAGAATTCAACCTGAAATCTAGGCGTTTCTTCAAGGTTGATGTCCAATCAGATCCAACTTGAGCACCACTTAAAATTAGAAGTTCAAATAACCTCCTGTATAAACAACATTGAGTTTTTGTCAGTCTTAATCATTTGTCTCAGCGAATTTATATATATTTGGTGTAATTTGTGTCTGCGTGATTTTTAATCGCAGTCATGCTTACTTGTCATCATGAACTGGAACGCCCCATTCTTCATCATGATAAGCAATATAGATAGGATCTATTCATAAAAAGGAACAACACATTTTGTTATTAGATAAAGCACAACTGCACTAATTGTAAAAAAGACCTATTTATAAGTAAAAAATGCAGTTTTAAGATAATAGAGTAAAACCAGATAGATAGTTCAGTTACTCAATAAACCTAAAACTGCATTTTTTGCTTATAAATGGGTTGAGAGGGACTATATAAGAATTTGTATTATAATATTTACCTGAATTGGATGTAATAAAGCTGCATCTCTTCTCCTCATCACAAGTCTTTGCCACAAGAGTATTTGAAGTGTCAATAGGAACAACTCTATCAAATTTAGCAGACTTTGATCTACCATAATGAGCAATCTTCATTTTTCTCTGTGCTTGTTGGAGTGCAACCTGTTCCCTTCTAACTGCAGCTATACTCCCTGGAGAGTCAGTAATCAAGGAAGAAGAATAACTCAATGAAGCTTCAATAGCACCACAAGAAGACCCTTCTTTAAAACTCTTAGACTTTTTTCTCTCTAGAGTTGGAGTTTTTAAAGGAATTCTTGGTATTGAAATCTTTTCAGAACTTAAGTTTAATCCATTATTATCACTTCCTCTCTTTATTGCTCGAGGCCATGGTGACTTTGACTTTGGAGAAATTGGTGGTGAAGGTGGTGAAAGTGATTTTAGTGTAACTTTCTTAATAGAATTTCTTCTTTCAAGATTTGGAACTCTGTTACAAGTTGGTTGAAGTACTGGTCTTCCATTGATTCTAGCCACTGTGGTGATAGTGTTTGTGGTGGTGGAGGATTCTATTCCTACAGTTACTTTGGTCTTAGAGGTACACATTTTGGGAGAAGGAGAATGATGAGGAGAGGAAATGAAGGAAATTGTGATGAGGGAGTGAAGGAGAATAAGTTTATATTTCTAAGAGACATCCAAAAAAAGCATCAGATTCACATAAGAAAGAGTAGTAATCATACCAGTAAGTAGTTACAGCAAGTGCTGGGACTTCCCCCACGCTCACTCCCTTCTGCATAATGGGCAAGAACCATGCCTTAAAAGCCACATATCTATGCAAGGTAGATGAAACATGTGATGACAATGAGGTAAGCTTCTCACTGTCTCTCCAACCTGAAAATCCTGGATATAGATGAATTCAGAATCGTCAATATCAGAATACACAATCTTAAGTTACAAGTCTTTCCAATTTTTTCTAAACCACCGTAATTAGAGTCTTTAAACGCTAGTAAGCCCCCGGGTACCCAGTGGCTGAGACCCTTTGGGCCGCTACGAGACTAATTTCCAAGTCAAAACAGGACATTTGGTTTTTTCACATAGGTTAATGGTAAAGACAGTGAGAAGCTTCTAAGTGAATATGAAGGTTTGTTCATGTTATATAAGTAAAGTAATCAAATGGTATTAACAAAAACAGCAAAAACCAACCTGGAGACAAACTGAATGCCAAAAAGAAGTTTCTAAGTGAATCTGAAGGTTTGTTGTCAGGATTTGTTCAATAAGCAAAAAAAATGAAATATTCTTAGAATTTTCTCTCAGCTAATCTGAAAGGGGTGTGTAATGGAGTTAAAATACATGGCTTCCAAAAAACACACGAATTTATAGTAACTAAGAAAATTTCAATACTTTATTAAGTACCACAGGGTTTTTACCCATATTAGAGAAAAGTAGCTAGTTGTATAATTTCTTATGAAGGAAATTCTTGAGTAAAATCTCACAAATAGTTATCAAATTTTACCGCAAATTCATTAACAGAACGCAGTTTAGCAGCCAACTCCTTCAAGTCCTTGACTTCTTCTACAAGCTTGAAAGGGGTGCTCTCTAAGGAGGGAGGCTTTTGTGGTACAACATCCCCGGGCTCCTCAACAAAATCCTGAACAGAGAGCTTTTCCTGAAATAATAAATAATATATCATCAAACAAATAGAAGATATGACAAAAATAAAGAGAACCCAACTTGTAGAAGGCAGTGATGGTTTATGATTAACAGTGAAAAGGCAGTGTACATTAAGTGTAGCTAATTACCTGATGACCACTCTGGTTAATTAGATCAGGTTCTGCTGATCTTGGTTTAGGGATTGACTGGTGCTTCTTCCTTCCATACCTTTTGACTGAACTTGCTCTCAGAACATCTTCTTCCTTTGTTCTTCTGATAGGTATTGTGTCAGCAGGACATTTACCATTAGAATGCCATAGTTAAGTGATTGGAGTAGTGGTTTTTTCTTTGTTTTTCAGCTAACTTGTTCTCATCAAAAAGCCCTTCAGGATGGAAATTTGCAACTCCAAACAGGTTCACATACTGAATTATGCCACATACCTTCACCATCTTCCCTCCTGAAACCCAAAAACCATGGCATGTTCATTAATCAACATTCATCACACACAATACTACATATTTTTTCAAAGCCACGACTACAAATTAAAGGCACACACGAAAATTACACCCATGAATCTTAAAATGAAAATTAACCCTAAAAGCTGAAACCCTCAAAGCAGAAACTAATACTCAGAGAAACCCTAAACTTGAAACCAAACATGTTACCGTCAAACCCAGAAAACGAAGATCCCTAAGAAATAAAAATGTAACAACAGAGAAACGGAAAGCCCTAAAAACGGAAATGAAAACCCTAAAAACGGAAAGCCCTAAACTGAAAGCTAAAAATTCTAATATTGACACAAACCCTAACACACAGAAATGAAGATTGGGAGGGGAAACAGACAAATAAAACAAAAACGAGAGAAATCTTGTGCTATAAACCCTAAAAAATGAAAGACAACGAACAGAGGCTTACTAGTGTAGAAGATGTGTAATGCACCGCCGAAGATGTGTAGAAGACGATGACGGTGAGAACGCGACGGTGAGAACGGCGTGAGGGAGAGGAAACGGTGAGAACGGCGTGGAGAATGGAGAATGGAGAATGGAGAGAGAGGGTTCGTGTCTGAGAATGGAGAATGGAGAATGGAGAATGGAGAGGGTTCGTGTTACTGAGAGTGAGAAGAAGGCTTCGTTTTACTGAGAGTGAGTGAAGGCTTCGTGCTAGGGTTCGTCTTCTCTGAGAGTGAGAGGCTTCGAGTGATTGTGAGACTGAAGGTTTGAGAATGGAGAGAGGTACCCGTACGCGTAAGGGATTGAATATTTTTTTTTCTATTTTTGGACTTTAGAGGTCAAGCGAGAATAGACGCCTGACCTCTAAAGTATTAGAATAGAAAAAAAAAATTCACCCCTAATTACAAGTTTGCCACCGTGTCACTTATATAGTCAGGCGAAAACATGTCTGACTTCTAAAGTCTTATTTTTTCCTTATTTCTTCACTTTAGAAGTCAGGCGTGTATCTGCTTGACCTTAATACTCGCGCGTTTTGCCACTTATTTACAAGTTTGCCACCGTGTCTACCTATGTAGTCAGGCATCTGGGCGCCTGACTTTAAATGTCTAATTCTAATGTCATTTTTGCACTAGCCATCGCTTTAGTCAATAAAATTCCTCTCACTCACTCTCAAAATGAAGAGTTGCGAACAATAGGTCCCTTACGCCTCCATCTGCTTCCATTTCAGCATCTTCCTTCACTTCACTTCATTTTCTTCCTTCACTTCCATTCGCAAACCCTAAACCTCTCTCTCACGAACCAGAAACCCCAAATCCAAACACTAAAACAGCAACAACACTTGTGTTTTAACTTCGTTTTTGTTGATGTTAAGCAAATCCTAACTCGTACTTTCAATTTGCATGTACTGAAATGTGTTCTTGATGAACACACACTGTGTCAGAATCTGTGGATCTTCTTCTTAAGACCACTAAGGTAATTTCTTTACACCCTCTCCCTATTTTCTCTCTTATTTTTCTGTTTCAGTCACTGAAAATCTACTAACGCTTGGTTTCTTTCTTTGCGAGATCCTTCAACCACTTGTTGAAGATACAAGGCACTCAAAGAAAGCAAGGATGCAGAAAGCACATAAGGAAGAAAATAGCACTTAGGGTAAAAGAAAAATTCAGATGTAAATTTTATTCAACTGTATATCATATGTACAAAGAATAAGACTATTTATATAGAATACAAATAATCGAACCTCTGTGGTCATAAGAAGAAGATTTGCGAATTGTTTGTTTCTATGTGTTAGTACATCAACAAGATCTGCAAATCTTTGGAGCATTGGAGTAATGACTGGTGTTAGTACATTAATGTTTAATTAAAAAAACAGAAAAAAGGAAAATAAACAAAATCAGAAAAAAATTAAAAAAAATTATACAATGGGCAGTGTTTTTGGTTGTAAGCGCTACCCATTGTGTTAGCGCCTTTTGGTAATGAGCAGTGCTTACGCTGAAAAGCGCTACCCATGCCCAAAATGCGCTAACATGATGAGTAGCGCTTTTTAAGCGCTGCCAATTGTGGGAGTGGAATCAGTAGCGCCAAGTTTAGCAGCGCTCAAAGTCGCTACCCACGGCTAAAAAAGCGCTGCCCATCCACAAATCTGTTGTAGTGCCTATTGGTTAAATGTTAAAAACAATCTAATATATATAAATTATACGAAAACATTCTAATAGAAATCTAAATCATAGAATTCGGCGCTTCTCATCGAACATGCGTGAAGGAAAAAGGGCAATCCACTAAACAAGCAGAACGAAATGGACGGGCTCCACACTACCATTGTGCATGTGATATCCATATCCATCCACTACACACCCTAAAAACTCAAAAACTACCAGTATTGTCAATGTTGGCGATAGGGTGAAGTACTGAGGTGCCTTCAAATTAAAGCAAGGGTCATTCATCCAATACTTGGGAATTAGAGCACCAACTGCTCACTCATTGCTGTAATAAGATAATTTTTTTTGAAGAAGAATATAATGTAATTAGATATTATTCATCCAATACCTAAATGAAGATAGACCTCATGACTCATGCAAGGCAGCAAGGGATAAATAAAATGGGTAATTCGATGTACCGGTCTATATATATGACAATAATATTTTTTTTGACAACATATATGACAATAATATTAGTATTAGATAATAAATATCTACGTAACATAATGCATAGCGCATATCTATACTGCGCTATTTGTTTATTGTACATTATCGTTATTAGCAGCATGTGTTATAATGGATGAATATCAACCAAAAAAATAAAAATATATTTTCTTTTGTACCAAAAAAATAAAAATATATTGATTGGTGCTTGTTAAGCAACTAAGAAACTTTTAATTGAATACCGAGCTGGAAGCCACTTTAAAATTACAACGAATCAGATAAGTTTAATTTCAAATAGAAGAAGCCACTTTAGTAATCGCTTACCCAAAAAAAGCTACTTTAGTTAATCAAAAATAAAAGCAACCACTTTAGTTATACGAAATTCTGGTAAGTATTGCAACTCAGACTGAACTAGTAGTGACTATACTACCACCACAATGTTGCTACTTCGTCTAAAATTAATAACAGTATAAAATCATAATGAAAATGGAGTTATAATAGTTACATAACACATTTGATCAAAAAAAATAGTTACATAACACAAACAATTTTTTTGGTGGTCGACAATAACAAGCTCTTGTTTAACTAGCTAGCATAATGAGAATAAGATCAAGCTATATAGCTAATGGGTGACAGCAAAATCACACTACAGTAGGTGTAATAGTGTTAGTATGTACTAATATTGTTTGTATCCACTTAGTGGGGACAATTCAATTTCTCTTCTCTGCATGTGCTTGGTCCACTCTAGGCACAAAGAATTTCTAAGGTATTCTATAGCAACTAGTTTTCTTTCTTAATTTCTAGTCTCTATCATTCTATCTATATCATTATTACCTTTCCTACGTGGGAGCACAAAACCCGCTTTTGAACTCCTACAGTGGCCCAAGCCCAACACTCCCATTACTATAAATATCCATCTCATGAATCCTAAAACCTCAGAACTGGGATTTAAACACTTACCCATATGGCAAAGTCGAAAGCTTTCAGCATTGTTTTCTTTGTATTGTTGGGCTTAGGCATAAGCTCTGCAGCAAGAACACTCCTCACTTATGGTGTAGATTATGGCATTGGTGTAGGTTTCCACGGTGATGTTGGTGTAACGGGAGGAGGTGGTGGTGGTGGAGGTGGAGGTTTGGGTGGAGGTGGCGGTGGAGGTGGAGGAGATGGGGGAGTAGGTGGCTATGGAGGAGGAGCTGGTGGAGGTGAAGGTGCAGGTGGTGGATATGAAGGTGCTACTGGTGCTGGCTACGGTGCTGGTGGAGGAAGTGGAGGTGGCGGTGGAGGTGGTGGAGATGGGGGAGTAGGTGGCTATGGAGGAGGAGCTGGTGGAGGTGAAGGTGCAGGTGGTGGATATGGAGGTGCGACTGGTGGTAGCCACGGTGCTGGTGGAGGAAGTGGAGGTGGTGGAGGCGGTGGTGGCGCTGAGCATGGTGGATACGGAGGAGGAGCTGGTAAAGGAGGTGGGGGAGGCTATGGTGGAGGAGGAACACATGGTGGTGGCGGTGGAGGTGGTAGTGGTGCAGGAGGAGGTGGTGGTGCAGGTGCTGGAGGTGCAGGGGGTGGATATGGAGGTGGGGAAGGAGGTGGAGCTGGAGGTGGCTATGGAGGAGAACATGGTGGAGGATATGGAGGTGGAGGTGGACAAGGTGGAGGAGGAGGAGGCGGGGTTGGTGCGGGTGGAGCACATGGAGGCGGATATGGTACTGGCGGAGGAGCTGGTGGAGGATATGGTGGTGGATCAGCAGGTGGTGGTGGTGGTGGCGGCGGCTCTGGAGGTGGTGGTGGTGGTGGCTATGCTGGTGGAGGTGCACATGGAGGAGGATACGGAGGTGGTGCAGGAGGTGGTGAAGGTGGTGGCCATGGTGGATATCACCCCTAAGTTTGTAATGAAATTTAATGTTGAGAAAGAATTGCTAGCTCCTTCCAACCATAGTACTAAAAGAATAAATGTGGCTAGGAGGATGCTTAAAACTATATTGATATAATATTATCTCTACATGTACGTTAAATGTTGAATGAATGCAAATTGATGCACCGATCTTGAAGAATTATATCGGTGTGTAAAATATGTCCATGGCATTATTCTATTTTCTTTCATTTTTAGTAGAGGTGATAAAATAAACTATTCTAAGAGTTTTAGAATGATTAAGCGTGGTATTGGTAGTGTAATGCACACAATTGGATGATATGTGTTGAAACTTGACATAAAATGGTTGCATTGATGTATAGTCTTAATTAAGAAGTATGATCGAGGTAGGAATAATCACTTCCAGAAAAAAGCTAAACTAGTAATAGAAAAATTGAAATCTGCCGTTAATTCCGGCGTCACAAAATTTAGTGACAAAACTAGAGACAAATTTCACATTTTGTCACTAATTTTCTCTCTTTAAATTTGCTTTTTTTTAGTAGTGAATGTGATTGACTTGGGGTTAATGTTTTTGTGTATGTACCCTAGTAGTGATTTGTTAATGGTTTAGAGTATGAGAGTGATGTATAATGACATAGTGCTAGAGTTTGGTTTTGAAATTCAAAGGTCTTGGATGAAAACATAACTAAGCTTGTAATTTCAATTAAATAATTCATAAGAAAGAGATATTATTAAAAAGGATTTAGTATATAAAACTATATTATTTTAGGAATGCTAAGAGGTGTGATGATCTATCATCCGGCGAGGCAAGAATTTGATAGAGGAATGAGTGCAGGTTTGAAATGGTGCTCAGTTGCATTCAAGGCCTATGCCGCAAGCATCCAGAGAAATTGGTTTCTCTACATGTAGAGTTGTCAATTTGGCCCAAATGGGTTGGCCCAACCCAGACCCAAGTGGGCTTGGGGCCAAAGGCCCATGGGCTAAGAAAATCCCACTCATATAAGTCCACATGGACAGAAGGCCCACAAAGGCATGTGGGCCAAGGCCAACCCAAAGGCCCTATTTTTTAAAGGTTTTTTTTGTACCCCTACTTTTAGACACTATACCCCCACCTCGCGTGTGAAAGGACCAAATTAACCTTCAGTTTTTACAAAAACCCAAAACATTTAATATTCCCTCACTTACATCTGTTTTAGACTCAGAGTAAGGCAAAAAAATTTCTTGACGGAAATAGGTACTTCCGTTAGACGGAAGTACATACTTTCGTAGCGCTCTTTTTCCACATACGGAAGTATGTACTTCCGTCTGCAGCAAAAAACGGAACTACGTAATTCCGTATGAAGCTAGACGGAAGTACATACTTCCGTATGTGGAAAAAAATCGCTATGGAAGTATGTACTTCCTTAGGTAATTCCGTTTTTGATTTTTTTTTAAAATTTTAATTATTTTTTTACTTGTTGTGGCTCGTACCAGAGGTGCAGACGGTCGTATCATAGACATTCGGAGGCATTGAGTTATGCGAGGCGAATCATCACATTTTGTCGGACGTGGTGAACCGGAAGAAACTCCGGTGAGTACACAGACTCGGATTAGAGAGGCTGGACATGCGTCTAACCGACATAGATGCGCGCAGAGACGACTGCAACATATGGAGGATGATGTGCATGAGGAGCAGGAGCAGTACCAGCAGGAGCCGGAGTACCAGCAGCAGTACTGAACTGAATTGATCTGTTCCTTTGATTAGGTGGGTATGTCTTTCTGCTGATGCTGGCTCCTTAAATCAGGGGCGCGAGGCGTTGTGACCGGCCTCGGCTTATGATCGGTCGCGTTTAGAGCTCCCGCGGGGTGTACCTGCAATGGTACTCCAACGCCCAAGTTAGTGGGGTGAATTTCGAGCAAAGTAACAGTGTGTTTTGTGCGTACCTTTTAGCTGAGGTCAGACCCCTGTATATATAGTGTCAGAGGCTCTGCGGGCGATCGTCGGATCTCATGGGGCTTGATCTCCGCCGTTGATCTGTGAATCTGAGTGGTATAGCGCTGCTTCGTTATTGGGCCGCACGAGGCCGGCCCAGTTACCACACTGGGCTACGGCCCAGTCCAGAACAGTTGCCCCCTAGGCCGAACCCGTCCATACGGACGGGTTCAGGCCTGAGAGCGATTGCCCCCTAGAAGGGTGATGTCCGTTCACCTAACCGCCTGTGCTGAGGCGAGGCGACTCGAGGTTATGCCCGTTCGGCGGGGTCCTTTGTATCCTTATCTGATCGCCTTCGCTGAGGCGACTTGAACTCGTGCCCGGTCAACAGAATGCATCGTGTCCTTGGATGACGTGGCAATCAGATTCTGACTGATATGACGTTTCATCTTTCGAGGATAATGATGATGAGTAGTGATGCGGTGGTTCAATTTCGGAGGCGTGCTTCTGGAGGGGGAGGTGACGGGTCGCGTCCCTTCAACTTCTTGCCCGTTCCTTTTGTATATATATATGAGGCCTTCCTATCCTCTTTCCCACTTTACAGTTTCAGTAAATTGCTCTGAGAGCGGCCTCCATTTCTCCGGCTAGCGGTCGTCATTCCTCCGGCAAGCGGTCTAGTTTCCGACGAGTGATCTAGTTTCAACCCGTCCTTGCTTTGTTTTTGAGTGATCCCTCCAAATCATTTCAGGTATTTACTTTCCCTCTTTTTCATTGCAATTTTATTTTAACCGAGGAGGGGATGTCGGGCTCGGGGTCGACCTTGTCGCCCCTTCCGTTAATCATCTTCCAGGGGTCTTGACTTTTATGCCCCCTCCTCGCAGGCGATTATTCTGGCGCGGACCAAGCAAACCGCTCGTATCTTAGGTGAGCCTCCTGTTCATTTGGCCGAGTTGGTAACTCTCTCGGCCGCTTGTGAAGCGATGAGTGGTTTCTCGTCCGAAGATAGTTCCTGTCCTTCTCTTTTGAATATATCGAGGTCGTCGGGGGACCCGCCCTCTTTGGACATGTCCGATCTAAGCTTTTCGCCAGCAGATTCCCCTCCTTCTCCTTCCACTGGTCAGTCGGTCTCACCCGCATATGGGAACGACGCCACTCCGACTATCAATGCAACCGCTCAAGATCAAGGCGATGTCCAAGCGGACGAGACACCGGTTGAGCCCGTTGTCCTAGCTACCCAAGTTGACCGGGAAGAATCGGACTGGGGAAACACTATAGGAGAAGATCGATCTTGGGTTTCTTTGGGCGTCGTTGAAATGGTGCCCTCACTGATCAGGCCAGGGGACGAGTTCCTCAGTTACTACGAGAGGATGGTGGGCGATCCCGGGCAACGGTGGAGGGTTGAAGGTGCTGCTGAGACCGAACACGTGGACGCCGTCCCTGTGACGCTTAAGTTCACTATGTATACGAATGTCCTCCGTGATGTGGGGATTCGCCCTCCTTTTACTGCTTTTCAACGTCAGGTCTTGCGCTACCTGGGGGTCGCCCCATCTCAGCTGCACCCTAATACTTGGGCGTTTATCAAGGTGTTCGAGCAGTTATTGAGGGTGATCGGGTGTGACTGTTCTCGCTACCTCTTCTTCAGGATTTTCGAGCTGAGTAGACGGTCTGAGGCTAACAGTAACAGGACTAGGTGGGAGCATCTGAGTCTTAAAGGTCATCAGGACTTTAAACTCTTCAAACCTTTTTCTAACTCGTTGAAGTCGTGGAAGGATTCTTTTCTATGGGTCGTCCCAGTGGGGGATGAGGCCTGTCGGACGGTTGCCTCTTTGGATAGTCGGGGAAACGTGACGGGTGGACCTATACTCATTACCGTCGTAGCCCGGCCACGTACAGGACTCGAGCCCGTATCTCCGAGACCGACTTGGGAACTTTGGAGCTGCTTGGAAATATGGCCCCTTGGCTGAGGGATGGGCAATTCAAGTGTTATCAGCTGGCCCGTGCTCGGAGTGATGATGAGTTTAGGGTCGTTCTTGGTGCGAGTGACTCTTGAGCTCCAGTCTTTTTATTCCCTTACTCGCTCATCGTTCTAATTGATGATTTCTCTTTATGTGTTTGTAGGTAGCATGGCTGGTGTTGGTTTCGAGGAGTTGATGAGGAGGGCTAAAAAAGGGAAGAAAGTTCTACCCGCATCCACCCCAGTTGTCACCGTTCCCTCTCCGGGTGAGGGTGGAACTACCACGGGGGTGGATGAGAGCGGAGGCTTCTCATCGCCTGCTCACAAGAAAAGGGGCCGTACTGGGACGGAGGCTGCTGGCACTAGTGGAAAGGGTGTTGAGGTCGACCCGCCACTCAAGAAATCAAAACCCTCCAAAGAGAAAGATGTTCAGAAGAAGTCGTCCCCTAAATTTGACCTGGAGAATTTGTCTGAGTCGAACTTTTATCGCTGTCGTCAGAATCCCCCCTCTTTGCGGCTGACGTGACCAAGGCGGGGGCACGCCTGCTAGCTGTGATGAAGCAGGGGGAAGCGGACCGGACTGCAGGTAAGCGCCTCCTTGCCCAAAACTTATGATTGGAGGGGGATAACTTAAATAAAACTGACAAGCTAACTCGTGTTTACGAATATATTTCAGAGTTGAGAGCGGAGCTGGAGTCCACAGAGAAGAAACTGTTGGAAAAATAATCCGCCCTAAAGCCAATCGCTGCTGCTCTTGATGAGACTAAGTCGTCGCTCTCCCGGGTAACAAAGGAACGAGATGATTTGAAGACCGCCAAAGCTGAGGCAGATGAAAAAGTGAAGTCTGGGGAGCTAAAACTTGGAGGTTTGTCGAGCAGGGTTAAGGAGCTGGAAGAGGAGGTTGTTGCCCTTTGGAGGAATGTCGAGGTTGTGGAGAAAGAGCGGGATGATGTTCAGGGGGCATATGATCAACTGATTTACTCTACGGTGACTTTGTGCCAGGAGCGATTTGACGAGGCCCTTGCCCAAGTTAGATACGTCCACCCTGAACTTGAGATCAATCTCAATATTGTCAATAGGGCTCATTCCCTCCGAGGAGGCTGTACCGTTCTTCCTGCTGAGAGGGACGAGGATGGAACCTTGGTCATGCCTGAGACCGTGATTTATGAGCGACCTGCCTGATCATTTTTTGAAATCTGTTTAGTTGCCCAGTTGTGGGTTTGTACTTTATTTGGGGGCGGCCGACAATGCCACCCTTGTCTTTGTAATATGTACTTGATGATCTTATTAATCCACATTTTCTGTATGGTTATTAATCGTGCTCTTTGTAATATGTACTTGATGCGCGTCCATGAGCGGTTTACCGGACATCTGTCCAGATTGAACCCGCTTCATGGTGGTGCAATCACTAGATCTCTTCATTGACGACTTGGTTCGTCCAAGCACACTATACCCCACAAGGTGGTTTACCGGACTCGGTTCGGTTTTAACACGCCGCGTGGGTGGTTGACCCTTCGGGGTTCTAACCCAACGGGGTTGTTTCGGGCGGTTTGCGAACCTGGGGCGGAGCAAAATATAACGAAATAAAGCATTTACATGATGCGATATCAAAAATAATGCCTCGTCTTATTCATGACGGACGGGCGGTGATAAACTCCAATTAAATGCATTTTTTTAGAGATATTTTTGAGTCAATTTTAGAGTAATTATTACCAATTATATAAATCACTAACTTATTTTACTCTATTTTTGCACAAAATATGAACAGAACACAAGTCATTCATTTCAATAATTTAGAGCAATATTTGAAGAGAAAATGGCAGCAAAATAAAAGCAATTGGCTTGAAAAATAAACCAAACAAGAGCCTGCATAAGAAAAAGGGAATTATGCCCAATTGAAAAAGAAAGGAGCACGTTGTGGGCCTATTGGAAGACCTCAGTGTGAGATGAAAATAAATTGAAGCCCAAAAGGAATTAAAAGAAAAGCCAACCCTATGCTTGGAGAGAAAAAAAAGGAAGTCGTACACCACACACATAAAACAGCCGCACACGTGAATGAGGAGGAAAGCGGTAGTGACGGCAACGCACAGGAGATGAGAAAAAGAGTTTTTGGGTACCGTTTTTGACACCGTGAGAGAGCTTTGGAGCAGAAAAAAAGAGATTGAAGACATAGATCAAGACTTTCTCTATTTTACGGGTTATTCTTTATCTTTGTATTTCATGAACTTTATTTCTATTTTATTGTTCTTGAACACTATGGATAGCTAAATCCTCTTCTAGGGTCTTAGGTGGATCTTGCTTGATTAGAGACATTTTTATGTTCTAATTTTTAATCTGAATTCCTATTTTTATTTCAATTAATATTGTCCTAGTAATTTAATCACGTTCTTAGGATTGATCACCCTTTGCATGTTCATAATCAATTAGTTGATCAGCGACCGTACTGCAACTAGTTGGTGGACCTATAGGACAATTAGGGCTATAATTAATGCATGACCAAACTTTAATTTAGCCTTCCAATCATTCAACCTTTTTATGCTTTTCTTAAATTTAAATTCTTGCATGACCAAACAAGGGTTAGTTTAGGAAAAAATATTAATTGCGAATGACCAAACGGATTAATAGTTTTAGTAAAGGGATTGGTAATTAAATAAAATAAAGGAATTCGGGTAGAATTAGACATAGGGGAATCAAAGCTTGCAAGTGAAACCGTGACCCTAGAGCTCTCTCCATCGATTAAATCTAGTATTTTAATTCTAGTTATTTAGTTATTTTTATTTTGTTTCTATAATCATCAAACTATTGGTTCGTCTAAACAATAAATAATCTCGACTAGTTTGGTACTTGTTAATTAGTCCCTGTGGATACGATAATCTTTTATACTACTTCTGCGAAAGAGTACACTTGCTCTAAGTGTGTTTTTAATGCAACAAGTTTTTGGCGCCGTTGCCGGGGATTAATTTAGCAATATTAAACGAAAAAGATTTTTATTGCTTTAGACATTTTTTTATGCACTAGTTTTGTTTTTTTATTTATCTTATTGAAAAAAAATACAAAAAAGGCTGCTAATACTTTCCCAAAAGACCACTGCAGTTCACGTTTTTTGCAGATAAAAGTTTAAATCATGGTTAAGACAATTAGAGATTATATTAGAGAGGCAGATGCACAAAGGAATTTGGAGAAGTCGTCTTGGTATATGCCTCAATGTCAGATCCCATTTCCTCCTCCTCCTCCTCCTTATGAGCCTTATTCAAACTATTGGGATGACTATGAGCCACCTCCTTATTCCTCCAACTGGGATAATTATGGGCCACTACATCTTTATAGGCAAGAGGAGGAGATACAAGATACCAATGATGTATTGGCAAAGATTATGCAGCAGACAAATGAAAAATTTGAAAGCTTGGAGGGTCAAATTGGAGCCATGAACAACGAATTTGGAATCCTGAATGGTCAAATCTCAAGTCTCATTGCTTTGTTATCTCAAGAGGCCCAAGAAACTCCTTCACAAACTAAGTCTACCCAAAATGAAGAAGGCGAGCAATACAAAAAAGTATTCCTACGAGAGATGAAGGTGTCTCCATGGAATATAATCTGGAGGAAGAAGCTCTCAAGAAAGATGAGGAGACTCCTACTGAAGGGAGTCAACTCAAAATAGTAGCTCCTACTGAAGGGAGTCATATTGAAACAAAAGATCCTACTAAAGGGAGCATTTGTGAGGACAGTGAGAAAGATCCCATGGTTCTGGATTTGGAGAAAGAGGAGAAAGCTCCCATTTTTGGGCAAATTGTTTTAACCATTGGTGATGCTGTGATTGAGGTTCACTGGGGAAAGGTAACTTTAAGGAGTGGTAAAGAAGATGATGTTATTAAAGCTTTAAATTCCAATGAAATTTTCTCTTCTTTAACTTCTCCTTATTTGTATGATGTGGATGAAACTAACATTTTTAGTGAATTAAAGATGCAGGACCTTTTGTAACACCCCTTTTCTACCCCATAATTTACACGTCATTTATCAGAGTAATTTCATTTTCGCAAATATTAATTTAACTGGTAGAAAAGAAATGCCACATCGTCATTAACAAAACTCATCAACTGCACCCATCAAGGTTTGTGCAACAAAACACCCGTCATGAAAGTTAAACTCCAAAAATCACATCAGAGCGGAATAAAACAATAACTCACTAATACCACTCAAACACGTCTCACATCATTGACATAATCATTAAACAATTAGTTAATTAATTAACAAACTTCAACCACGCCCCCTAGGTGTCACAGTATCAGAGAGCGACTCGACAGACATCCCAATAGCTATTAAAGAAGGCAGCAGGACCTTCACTCGCGGTTACCTGCAGCGTTGCCACAATAGAGCAACATTCCAAGCAGAAGGGGTGAGAATTTCAACAAAACATAATCAAGCACATAATAGAGTAATGTGAGCAAACAGTCATACAACATCGTCATCACCACCAACATCATCGTCACTAAACACTAACTTAAGTCACAACTTTTTCCCACAAGTCATAAATCATGTCTGTGCATGGAAATGCAACCCACGCCTGGGTATATGCATGATGGTACCATTCTCGTCATAAATAAGCCACTATGGGCACATCGTCACTGTTTTACGTCAATAAGAGGCCGAAGCCTATTCGTCATACTATGCACATGCTATGAGACACTATGGACACATGTGCAAACACCAAATCACTCACCTGGAGTCATCGTCATCGTCGTCATAAAACACTCATAGAGTGTACTCGTCATAACCATCACAATTATATCACAACATCATCATAAACATCACATTTAAAATTTGGGTAACAACACATTTAAATTTTGAGTAACAACACATTTAGAATTTTAGTAACAACACATTTAAATTTAGAAAACATCACATTTTCATGCTTAGAAACATCACATCTAAATTGAAAAAACATCACCTTTTCAAAGTGGAAAACATCACATTTAAATTGCAAGAACAGTAACAAAACAGGGGCAGCGCACAAGGCGCGCCCAGCACTACGCAACACACGCACCAGGCGCGCCCAGAGGCAGCGCCCAGCACCACGCGCACAGCAGCAACACCCACCGGGACAACTCCAAAATGACACGTGCAAAAATAAAACCACTCGAGCCAAAATGTTTAAAATTGAATTTGGGCACGCGAATGCAAAAGATGGCACGGTAAAATATGCCCAGAATTCGAAGTTTCACCCAAAACACCCCACATGCGCACAACAGCAACACCCACCGGGACAACTCCAAAATGACACGTGCAAAAATAAAACCACTCGAGCCAAAATGTTTAAAATTGAATTTGGGCACGCGAATGAAAAAGATGGCACGGTAAAATATGCCCAGAATTCGAAGTTTCACCCAAAACACCCCACATGCGCACAACAGCAACACCCACCAAGACAACTCCAAAATGACACGTGCAAAAATAAAACCACTCGAGCCAAAATGTTTAAAATTGAATTTGGGCACGCGAATGAAAAAGATAGCACGGTAAAATATGCCCAGAATTCGAAGTTTCACCGAAAACACCCCACTTGTGCACACAATGGCCATTTCATCGAATAGTTTACATCCAGCAGAATTTTTTTTTTACACGAAAATCAGCATGATCACATCATAATTCCTTCCCAACCATCATCAAACATCAAAAGCTCGAAATTACACATAACAACATCAACCATTCATCAAACAACATCATAATTTATTCAATTCCTCATCAATTTTTACGCACATTCACCTGAAATTCACAACAACACCAAAAACCCCACAAAAACCCATCACATACTCAATTATATTAAATCGAAACGCTCACCCTTACCTCTTAAACGTAGGCTCCGAAGAAGACGATTGAAAGTACCAACGAGTAACTACAGCAACACAACGAGCAAGGCCTTGAAACTTGCACAATTCCTCTTCTCCTTCCCTCTTCTCTTCGCACGCCTCTTCTCACTTCTCACTCTCTCTCAATTTCGATTTTTCCCAAGTGAATTGAGAGTGAGGGTTTCGCATACCCTTGGGGTTTAAGCTGTGGGCCTTTCACGCATTGGGCTCACAGCTACACCCTCACCACTACTCGTTCCCACTCCTACACAAAACATGATATTTCCCTCTTAATTAATTAAATTACGCTTCAACTAAAAAAAATTAATAATTCTATTTAAATAAATTGATTAAATTAATTAAATTATTTTCGGGGTGTTACAACTCTCCCCCACTTAGAATTTTTCGTCCTCGAAAACATACCTGATTCAAACAACTCCGGATACGACTCTCGCATCTTATCCTCCAGCTCCCATGTCAGGCTTTCACCAGCTGCTCCAAACCAAACAACCTTCACCAGATTGATCTCCTTACCTCGTAAGGTCTTCACCTCACGATCCTCAATTCGTACAGGCATAGTCTCCACAGTGAGATTATCCCGCACCTCCACATCATCTGGTTTAATCACATGAGACGGGTCCACAATATACTTCCGAAGCTGCGACACGTGAAACACGTCGTGCAAGTTCGAAAGATTAGGTGGTAAGGCCACCCGATATGCAACATTTCCAACTCTTTCCGTAATCTGATACGGCCCAATGAAACGAGGAGTCAACTTCTTCGATTTTAGCGCACGCCCAACATCGGTCATAGGTGTGACCCTCAGGAACACGTGGTCACCCGCTTCAAATTCTAAATCTTTCCTTCTCTTATCATGGTAGCTCTTCTATCTACTCTGCGGCGCTTTCATTTTCTCTCGGATCACCTTCACTTTCTCAGTAGTTTCTCTGACTAGCTCAGGTCCAAGTACTAAACTTTCCCCAGTCTCATACCAACACACCGGAGTCCTACACCTCTGACCATACAACGCCTCAAACGGCGCCATCCCGATACTGGAATGATAACTGTTGTTGTAGGTAAACTCGATCAATGGAAGATGAGTATCCCACGCACCTCCCTGCTCTAGAACACATGACCTCAACAGATCTTCCAACGATTGAATCGTCCTCTCTGTCTGCCCATCAGTTTGAGGATGATAAGCTGAACTCAACCTCAATTTCGAACCCAACTCCTTCTGCAAACTACTCCAAAAGTCCGAAGTGAATCTTGGGTCTCTATCCGACACAATGCACAAAGGAACGCCATGCAGCTTCACAATCACCTGAATATAGATTTCTGCCAATCTCGACACCGGATACTTAATGCCGATAGGAATGAAATGAGCCGACTTCGTCAATCTATCCACAACCACCCAAATCGAATCATGCCCTCTCACCGTATTGGGTAACCCAGTCACGAAATCCATGGAAATACTATCCCACTTCCACTCTGGAACATTCAACGGTTGCATCATCCCCGCAGGCTTCTGATGCTCGACCTTCGATTTCTGACAGGTTGTTGCGCCCGAAAAAGTCCCCGAGGGAGAACCTTTCTCGTTCACAACTTTTCCTAAGACAATGAAGCCGCCACCAATATTTATTAAGGAAAATATTAGGAAAACCTTTTTTGGAAAGCGATTGGTCTTGCGAAACTAGAGAATAGGGTTCGGGGGTCGGTTACGCGCGGGGAAGGTGTTAGCACCCCACACGTCCTCTCTACTGAGAGGGAACCTTTAATTAAATGTGTGGTTTTAGTGTGCTGACTTGAAAATACTTAATTTTGCCTCTCTACTTCTTATTGAAAAATTCTTAATGAAAGCCTTTGTTTATTATGAAAAAGGGGGAAAGATAGTTTTTTAGAAAAATGCTTGACGGGACATGGCCCGCTCCTACGTATCTCCCGGTGCGATGGAGAATTCAAAGCTACGTAGTTCTTGGTTGTCTTTTTGAAAAGTTTTTGTTTTTTCATCTTTTTTGGTGAGTTTTTGAAATAGGACGAGAATTAGTGAATGATTAAACTAGCAGAGGCTATGATGAATCACTACTAAATACTCAAAAAAAGAGAGTTGTACCGCTAGTCAAACGAACAAAGGTTCTGATGGACTATTTGATAACAACTCGTTTTTATTATCTTTTTTTTGAAAGTGATTTTCGAAAGGGATTGATTCGCACGATGATCAAACTAACAAAGGTTATGATGGATCATCGTTTATTATTCTTATGAGAAAAGGACATTGCCACTAATAGCTAAACGAACAAAGGCTCCGATGAGCTACTAGCAACAATGGGTTTGAAAATGATTCTTTTTATTTTTTTTATGAAAATGATATGTTTATTGTTGCGAAAAGGATTTTTATTTGTTGCGCTTGACGAGAACGTGACTCGCTCCTACGTATCCCAAATGGGAATCAAAGCGACGTAGTTCTAACGAGCCTTAAAAATGAAAATCTTTCATGATGATCAAACTAACAAAGGTTATGATGGACCACCGCTAATAACTTGTTTTTGATTCTTTGATACTTAGAAAAATGCTTTTTGAAATTGGACGCGTTCATGATAATCAAACCAACAAAGGTTGTGATGGATTATCACTAGTAGCTTGCTTTATGCTTACGAAAATTCTTTTGAAATTGAGGCTTTCATGACAAATAAACCAACAAAGGTTGTGATGGATTGCCACTAGTAACCTGTTTTTGTGCCAGGTCGTTTAGAAATGAAAACAATGAATGTAAGAAAGAATTGATGGATTCAAGCATAACACAATCAGTGGAATCAAATCATTAAGCAACAATATTTAAACTCGCAAACAAAAATCAAGTCTAAACTACACATAGCAGATCACAACGCATAGATAGGCAAGGAGGGAACTTGAATTGGGCATCAAGCAAAAATACAAGAGTAGGCAAGATTGAACCTAAATGCACATTTAGTGGAAGATGCTAGGCGAGAACCATACTCAAATATTTCTACAAAACGCAAGGGAATCTAAATGCACATCTAGTGGAAGATGCAATGTAAGGAATGGACCTATCTAAGTATTGATGATATTCTATATGAGAGTAGACGATGACACTGTAAGCTCAAGCAAAAGAGTTGCCTCAATCATGATCATTGGCCAGCATAAGCAAGCAAATTATTTAGCGACCAAAGTATCGAAGAATGTTGAATCACTTTGGTCAATCCTCACACTTAAGATTAAGTGCACAAGTGCACAAGTGTGAATCACATTGCCAATCATCAACTTAAACAACAAATAAACTAAAAGGGTTGAATCATATAGAGCAGTTTTGGCACGGATCACAATAATTAAATAATGACAAATGTAAAGACAGAAATACCTCTAATGAAGGCGGATCACAACTTGAAGAATGCAACCCCAACTAACTCTTAGCGAAAGGTCAGCTCTGACGGACCAACGGAACGAAGAGAGCACAAATAAAATATAGAAGAGTTTTTCTGAAAAGATGGGATCTGCGAAAATTGGCTTCTCTGATCTCGTGAAAAAATGTGTGTTTTTCTTTGATCTCGTGAAAATCTCTGTTTTTCTCTGATCTCGTGAAATCTGTCCGTCCCGAAGAGTGACTTGAGGCTGCCTATTTATAGGCTTTAGGAAAGCGCAGATCTGAAAAAACATTTTAATGAAATGAAAGAATCGATTGTTGATTGTAGTTAAAATATAGATGAATCGATTCTTATCATTTTAGAAGCCTCAAGAGTCGATTCTTTGGATAGTTGAAATAAGGAGGAATCGATTCTTTACTCTTTGGAAAACATGGGAACCGATTCCTTGCTCTTTGAAAACAAGTAGGAATCGATTTTCAGGACATCTATCATAGGTGAAAATCGATTCTTCACTTAGTTAAAACAATTAGGAATCGATTCATGGCCTATGGGATGGCTTGACAATCGATTTCAAGGCCTATGTAAAAAGAAGGAAATCGATTTTAGCTTTGCCTTGAGTATATGTAGAAATCGATTTCAAGCTTTAAACATATGATTGAGAAATCGATTCTTGGCCTTTAGGATTGCTTGAAAATCAATTTCATGGCCTTTGGTATATAATAGAAATTGATTCTTGCTTTCCACAAAATTGTTTTTAGGTTTTTGCGATGCATGCATAAAATATTTTCCAAAGCTTGCCATGCATGCATAACATATTTTCAAAAACCCTAATTTTGATGCATAATGCAAAAATTATTTTTATAGACGCTTTTGTGAGAAATGACCAAAATGCCCTTTTTGACCCTAATTTCCCAAAAACTGCATTCTAACCCTAAAAATGATTTCAAAAACTTTGGAATGGTTTCTAGGACCCAAAAGGCAATGCATAATTTATTATATATTTTTTGTGTGGAAAATTAGGAATTGGACCTAAGCCGGACAAAATTGGGGTATGACAACTACCCCTCTTTATTTGGATTTTACCAAGAAATATGAATTGCGCGAGACATATTTCGAAGGTAAAATAGAAATAAAGAATTCAGAAATTATACCAATTTTGTCTACTTAGAGAAACCTGAATTTTATTTTCTTTTTTTTTTTTTGGAAAGATAGACACTTTCATGTTGATGCGAAAACAGTAAATGAACACTGACGTGCAGACTGAAAGGTAAAATGGGCACTTGGTGTGCAAACAGAAAAGTAAAATGGGCACTTGGCGTGCAAGCAGAAAAGTAAAACGGGCACTTGCGTGCGGACAGAAAGGTAAAATGGGCACTTGGCGTGCAGACAGAAAAGTAAATGGGCACTTGGCGTGCAAACCGAAAAGTAAAATGGGCACTTGGTGTGCAAACAGAAAAGTAAATGGGCAGTACTTGGCGTGCAAACAGAAAAGTAAAATGGGCACTTGCGTGCAGAAAGCGGTAAATTGCCCAGGCTTCCTAAAACCTGTAATCCTTAAACGAACTCTTGACGAATCCGGTTTGCACGTGGCTTTGAGGAGCACGCTTTTCCTGTTGGCCTTTCGAGCGACCGGGGGGATCGTTATCAGCTCCGGAAATGATATACAGATCAATGCACGGCGTCCACTGTATCTTAGGCTTGATACAACTATTCTGTTGCGCCTCGCATGGGGCTGCGGTCCATCGCGTTGCTCGTACACGATGTGAGACCTGGGTAGAAGGGAGCGATGATCTCTGTGCTCCGATCCGCAATGCGCGCTTGAGCGCTCTCTTTTCTTTTCTCTCTTTCTTTTCTATTTCTCTCTTTTCTTTTTTCTTTCTGAACTCCCAACTTGGGGGAACATTTTCTGGAATCTGGGGGCGAGGGCTAACACCGAAGTGCTCATCCTCTCTTTGTACCTGCAGCTGAAAATGAACAAATGCATGCAATGCAAATGTCATGATTGCTGTTTTCTTTTGCGAACGTCTGAATTTCTTTTTTTGTCTTGCTCTTTTTATGAAGTGCGGGTATGCGAATGCAAAATTTCGGTGTTTGATGAAATGGCAGATGACATGCAATGAAAAACTTTTCCTTCTTTGCCTTTTTCTATGAAATGGGAATATTGCTATAAAATGATGAATAACATGAAATGATGAATGACATGGGATGTTTTAGCTTTCTTTTCTTCTATGAGATGCCAGTATTAATGTGATGCAACTGTATTGCTTTGATGAATGAAATGCTCCTGTTCTAACTTCTGTTTGTTTCTTTTTGCTTCTTCTATGAAATGCAAACATTAATATGATGCAATGCTCTGATGTTTGATGCAATGATTCTTGTTCTTTTTTCTTTTATGGAAATGCTAACGTTAATATAATGCATATGCACTGCTTTAATGTTTGATGATTGAATGACAAAGGAATGCTTGTGAAATGATGAATGATATGGAATGCTGGATGACATGGATTGTTTCTGTTCTTTTTGTCGCTTGTTTGGAGTTTGCAAGTGAGAGTCAACACCGGATGTGCTAATGAAAAAGCAAAGAATGAGAAGACATGAAATGAGGATCGCCTGGGATCAAGGGAGTAGTTTTGAATTATGGATACAAAGGGTCTGGTTTATGGGTCAACATATGTCTGTATCGATCTAATGGTCTGAAGAATTTTGATGATGCAATGTGCATGCAATGATTAGTATCTTGTGGAATGGTGAATGACATGGAATGCTTTTGTGTTGCTTTTGTGGTTTCTTTTCTTTGTATTCTTTTTCCTTTTTTGCTTTTTCTGTGAAATTTCTGATGTAAAATGTAATGCTCTAGTGATGAATGACATGCAATGATTTTGTTCCTTTCCTTTTTATGAAGTGTGAACATTAATATGATGCCAATGCAATGGAAAGATTTCTGCTTTTTCTGTGCAACTGACGTGGAACGTTTTTTTTTCTATGTGATGAATGCACAAAATGTGAAGATGCAAATGTAATGCTTTGATGCATATGCTATAATGTCTAGATGCATGAGGTAAACATTTTTGTGATGATGAGATGCGAGACTTTGAATGCAAGGACTTGAGATGATTATTGACCATTCTGTTGAAAAATTGAATTTGATTCAAACTCTGGTGTTCTCAAGGTTTTTATTTACAAACAACCTCACTTATTTTCTCTTTCTTTCCATGATGACTGAATTTTAGATATCACGTAAACAACTTGTGTTCTCTCCTTTGAAGCATTATCTAGTAAGCATGCATAGGAGTACAAATGTGAATGAATGAGTCAGTTAACTTGGAATTGGTTTAGGGCATGGACATTTATGGCAAGTGAAGGAATGACAGACATGGTTATTGCCGAAGCTTATGAGGGACCAAGAGATACAAGATTGCCCTAATTCAGGTCTTTGATGAGTGAAACTTGCCCCTGTCTAGTGGTGACAACAATTAGGGGCGTAGAAGATGATGAATTGGGAACGCTTCGGCTCTTGGGATGAAAGCTGGAATGAAAGGGGTTTTGCTTCAACCCACAGAATTTGATGTTGCCCCAGTCATAACAAGGACAAAGCTGCCCCAATCAGAATGACAAGGTCTTGTTTAGGATAGTGAATTGAGAGATTGCCCCGGTGAGGTTTTTATGGGAATGAATGAGGTGAAGGAATGGGAATGCACTTGCCCCACTTTGGAATGAAATTGACAACTGGAGAGACATGGGATGGGCATTGAACAGACTTTCCCAAGACTAGGGTGTGTGGGTGGTGAAGAGAATGCCCCAACTTTCGGGTCTGAGTGGTATTCTCAGTGCAAATCTTTGGTTCTCTACTGATGTCTTGACTTTTGGTGCGAAAGAATCCTTACCCGGTGATCACTAAACCTTGTTTTAATGCATCTTGAATGTGTCTTGGAGTGCAAGTCCCTCTTTTTTATTTTGTCAGCTTTCTTTTTTCTGACTGTTCGTTTTTGTTTCCTTAGTTCTCTTTTTTTCTGAGGGTTTATTCTTTCTTGATCAGCTTTCTTTTTTCTGATCGTTTGTTTTTCTTTTGAGCAAACACATTGTACATAGATAAGCTTGTTCGTCCTAAGATTAGAATTTGAGTGAACAAAAGCAACCGGTCATTGATCGGAATGGACTTTTCGGGATTGTGGTGTTTTGTGGAGGAAGGAGGGTTAGGCTTAATGAAGTGTTTGAGGCTAATGGGAGGATGAGTTTTGTTCGGCGTTGATTGACGGTTAATGGTCTAATGAGGAAGATGGTTATTGGGCTTGTTTGGGCTCTGTTAAAGCAAATTCGTGTCTCATGGTAGAATGACTAAGGGGGTTTGATGTTGAGGCCAAAGGAAGTGTTTGAAGGTTTATGGAATCAGGTGTTGGAATGATGAAGTGTTTGAAGGTTTAGTTAGACAATGATCTCTTGTATTTTGTGGTAACATGTACCAGCTCACCATTTACATTTCTTTTGTATTTTCTTTTGTTTTGGGATTTTCATTTTTGAATCCCCCTTTTTTTTTCTCTTTTTCCTTCTTTTTTATTTTTTTATTTTTTATGGTTCTTTTCCTTCTTCGACTCGGGTGAGCTGATAAAAAGTGATGCACTGTTTTTTTTATTTGGGGTGATCCTTGTCTAGGGTGATTTTTGGATTTTGGTTTTTCTTGGCTCAAGGTGGGTAGGAAAGGGACTTTCTGGGATTTTGGGGTTTTTGAGGAGATGGCCAAACTTCATTTCAAATCCCGATTGCTTATTTCTATAAGACTTAACTTTAGAACAATAATTTATTTATCTTCATGTGTTTGCTCTTTTTTCCTTTTTTGTGTCCTAATTTTTGCCTGGACCGCTCTTTGCGAGTTTTCAGTCCACCGGGCGCTCCTTTTTGCCTAGGCCGCCCTTTGCGGGTTTTCAACCTAGCGAGCTTGTTTTCTTGTTTATTATATTATTATTATTATTATTATTATTATTTTTGAGAGACTTGCACTGAAGGAATATGATATTAATCAAGGGGAATTAATGATCATAGACTTGCCCCAGCATGGAGGACTTGAACCAAAAGTCAAATACGCACTGATGGGGAGAATATGCACTTTATGGGTGGACGGGGCGGGACTAGACTTGGACGGGAAACCGTGGTAACCAACGGACTCAAACAGGAGAATGTACTCATAGCATGCACGCTCATTAGAAGAATGCTTCACAGAGAGTTAACATCAGTTAAAAATTTGTTTTTTCTTTGATACACTATTTCAGTCTTTTGTCATAGAATGGATGGGATGCGGTGCTTTTGAAAGAAATGCAAATGAGCTATTGATTTGAAAAACTGAGTGCCTTGGAACACCTTGAGTTTGCAACCAAGTAAGGATAAACTTTTTCAAAAAGGATGATTGTTTCGCAAGAACGTCTCGCTTCTTATCACAACTCTTATTTTATGCAATGAATGAATGAACAAATTATGATATGCAAGTATGATGCAAATGCGTGGAGAATGACCACTCGAAGAGTGTGGCTTATTCTAAATAATTTTGTTATTTTTAATGCAAGACAAAATATGGAATGCCAATGCGAATGATGCAAGAATGATGCTTCTTCTCAAAATGATTTTTATAGAGGCAATACAAGATATGAAATGCCGATGCCCCCTTTTTCTTTTGAATGATGAAAGATGCAGGAATGATGATTCTTTTTTTTTTTTAGAGGCAAGGCAAAGTATGAAATGCCAATGCCCCTTCCTTTTTTGAAAGATGCATGTAAGGAGGAATGATGTATTTGAACCAAAGTGATGAGGTTAATGAAATGGTGCATGAATGCTACATTTTGAATAAATTTGATGATGATTTTTATTCATGATTATGAATGAGATGCTTTCTTGTTTTCATTTTTTTTTTGTGCAATGAAATGCATGATACTCACAATGATTTCCTTTTTTTGTTTTTTAGTTTTGGAACATGATTTTGAAAATTATTTGGAGATGCAAATGATCTAAAAAAGGTTTTAGAAAGGATGTGTCTCTTTTTTTGAAATAATGCTCATGCATGAATGCCTCGTCTTGGATACGAAGCATCATGAAAGAGCACAACTCTCCTACGTATCCCCATTGTAATGAGGAATCAAAGCTTACGTAGTTCTACTGTGTCTCTTTTTTTGAAATAATGCTCATGCATGAATGCCTCGTCTTGGATGAACTTGACGAGGATTTTTTGCATGATTATAAATGAAATGCTTATGCTATGCAGATGATAATTGTTTTTTTTTGTTTTATCTTTATGTAATGAAGGGGAATGCAAGATGAAAGATTTTTTTCAAAATTGGAACTTTATTTAATGCAAATGACGCAATGACGTAATGGTGCAATGATGTGATGATGCAAGGATGCTTCTTTTTTGTGTTTTTGCAGAAAGAGGATATTTACAGGTGGTGATTTGAAAATTTTCACACTATATGCCACCTCATATAGGCAAAAAGGAAAAGCATATCTTTTTTGATTTTCAAAAATTTTGAAGGAAAAATTGATTGAACTGAATGCAACGATGCAACACACAATTTGGAAAGCCCTCGTGACTTAAAAGGGAAGAAACCTATGATCTAAGGCATTTTAGGGGTAATCTTCTCATGTAGCTCTATTCACACCCTCACAAAGGTCATCAGAGCCACAGTCCCTCTCATGAAAATCCCCGTAAATGCAGCAAACTGCTAGATACGAAGCATCATGAAAGAGCACAACTCTGATTGAAACTTTCGCGAGTAGCCAAACGGACAAAGTCCCCGAGGGGAGAACCTTTCTCGTTCACAACTTTTCCTAAGACAATGAAGCCGCCACCAATATTTATTAAGGAAAATATTAGGAAAACCTTTTTTGGAAAGCGATTGGTCTTGCGAAACTAGAGAATAGGGTTCGGGGGTCGGTTACGCGCGGGGAAGGTGTTAGCACCCCACGTGTCCTCTCTACTGAGAGGGAACCTTTAATTAAATGTATGGTTTTAGTGTACTGACTTGAAAATACTTAATTTTGCCTCTCTACTTCTTATTGAAAAATTCTTAATGAAAACCTTTGTTTATTATGAAAAAGGGGTAAAGATTATTTTTTAGAAAAATGCTTGACGGGATCTGGCCCGCTCCTACGTATCTCCCGGTGCGATGGAGAATTCAAAGCTACGTAGTTCTTGGTTGTCTTTTTGAAAAGTTTTTGTTTTTTCATCTTTTTTGGTGAGTTTTTGAAATAGGACGAGAATTAGTGAATGATTAAACTAGCAGAGGCTATGATGAATCACTACTAAATACTCAAAAAAAGAGAGTTGTACCGCTAGTCAAACGAACAAAGGTTCTGATGGACTATTTGATAACAACTCGTTTTTATTATCTTTTTTTTGAAAGTGATTTTCGAAAGGGATTGATTCGCACGATGATCAAACTAACAAAGGTTATGATGGATCATCGTTTATTATTCTTATGAGAAAAGGACATTGCCACTAATAGCTAAACGAACAAAGGCTCTGATGAGCTACTAGCAACAATGGGTTTGAAAATGATTCTTTTTATTTGTTTTATGAAAATGATATGTTTATTGTTGCGAAAAGGATTTTTATTTGTTGCGCTTGACGAGAACGTGACTCGCTCCTACGTATCCCAAATGGGAATCAAAGCGACGTAGTTCTAACGAGCCTTAAAAATGAAAATCTTTCATGATGATCAAACTAACAAAGGTTATGATGGACCACCGCTAATAACTTGTTTTTGATTCTTTGATACTTAGAAAAATGCTTTTTGAAATTGGACGCGTTCATGATAATCAAACCAACAAAGGTTGTGATGGATTATCACTAGTAGCTTGCTTTATGCTTACGAAAATTCTTTTGAAATTGAGGCTTTCATGACAATCAAACCAACAAAGGTTGTGATGGATTGCCACTAGTAACCTGTTTTTGTGCCAGGTCGTTTAGAAATGAAAACAATGAATGTAAGAAAGAATTGATGGATTCAAGCATAACACAATCAGTGGAATCAAATCATTAAGCAACAATATTTAAACTCGCAAACAAAAATCAAGTCTAAACTACACATAGCAGATCACAACGCATAGATAGGCAAGGAGGGAACTTGAATTGGACATCAAGCAAAAATACAAGAGTAGGCAAGATTGAACCTAAATGCACATCTAGTGGAAGATGCTAGGCGAGAACCATACTCAAATATTTCTACAAAACGCAAGGGAATCTAAATGCACATCTAGTGGAAGATGCAATGTAAGGAATGGACCTATCTAAGTATTGATTATATTCTATATGAGAGTAGACGATGACACTGTAAGCTCATGCAAAAGAGTTGCCTCAATCATGATCATTGGCCAGCATAAGCAAGCAAATTATTTAGCGACCAAAGTATCGAAGAATGTTGAATCACTTTGGTCAATCCTCACACTTAAGATTAAGTGCACAAGTGCACAAGTGTGAATCACATTGCCAATCATCAACTTAAACAACATATAAACTAAAAGGGTTGAATCATATAGAGCAGTTTTGGCACGGATCACAATAATTAAATAATGACAAATGTAAAGACAGAAATACCTCTAATGAAGGCAGATCTTACAACTTGAATAATGCAACCCCAACTAACTCTTAGCGAAAGGTCAGCTCTGACGGACCAACGGAACGAAGAGAGCACAAATAAAATATAGAAGAGTTTTTCTGAAAAGATGGGATCTGCGAAAATTGGCTTCTCTGATCTCGTGAAAAAATATGTGTTTTTCTCTGATCTCGTGAAAATCTCTGTTTTTCTCTGATCTCGTGAAATCTGTCCGTCCCGAAGAGTGACTTGAGGCTGCCTATTTATAGGCTTTAGGAAAGCGTAGATCTGAAAAAACATTTTAATGAAATGAAAGAATCGATTGTTGATTGTAGTTAAAATATAGATGAATCGATTCTTATCATTTTAGAAGCCTCAAGAGTCGATTCTTTGGATAGTTGAAATAGTGAGGAATCGATTCTTTACTCTTTGGAAAACATGGGAATCGATTCCTTGCTCTTTGAAAACAAGTAGGAATCGATTTTCAGGACATCTATCATAGGTGAAAATCGATTCTTCACTTAGTTAAAACAATTAGGAATCGATTCATGGCCTATGGGATGGCTTGACAATCGATTTCAAGGCCTATGTAAAAAGAAGGAAATCGATTTTAGCTTTGCCTTGAGTATTTGTAGAAATCGATTTCAAGCTTTAAACATATGATTGAGAAATCGATTCTTGGCCTTTAGGATTGCTTGAAAATCGATTTCATGGCCTTTGGTATATAATAGAAATTGATTCTTGCTTTCCACAAAATTGTTTTTAGGTTTTTGCCATGCATGCATAAAATATTTTCCAAAGCTTGCCATGCATGCATAACATATTTTCAAAAACCCTAATTTTGATGCATAATGCAAAAATTATTTTTATAGACCCTTTTGTGAGAAATGACCAAAATGCCCTTTTTGACCCTAATTTCCCAAAAAGTGCATTCTAACCCTAAAAATGATTTCAAAAACTTTGGAATGGTTTCTAGGACCCAAAATGCAATGCATAATTTATTATATATTTTTTGTGTGGAAAATTAGGGTTTGGACCTAAGCCGGACAAAATTGGGGTATGACACAGGTCAAACACGAATACACAAACTGCGCCACATCGCGCTTCAACCCAGGCCACTAGAACATCTTTTTCAGATCTTGATACATCTTTGTCCCTCCAGGATGGATACTCAACTTACTTCTGTGGCCTTCCTCGAGAATCGCCTTTCTCATTTCCTCATCTTCGGGAACACAAATTCTTCCACGATATCTCAATACATTCTGCGCATCTATCTCGAAGTCCTTATTCTTAGACTGATCAATCCCACCCATCAGATCAACCAATTTCACGTCTAACTTCTGCGCTTCTCGGATACTAGCCATAAAATCGTTGCCAATTTTCAACATACCCAACCTGATACTCTGAGGTGTGGCTTCACAAACTAAACTCATGTCCCTGAATTGCTCAATTAACTCAAGCTCTCTAGCCATCAATGCCGACATATGCAAAGTCTTCCGACTCAAAGCATCTGCAACCACATTAGCTTTTCCCGGGTGATAACTCAATTCAAAATCATAATCCTTCAATAGTTCTAACCACCGGCGCTGCCTCATATTCAACTCTTTCTGATCGAACAGATACTAAAGGCCCTTGTGATCACTGAACACCACAAATCTCGATCCATACAAGTAATGTCTCCAGACTTTCAACGCGAATACCACAGCAGCAAGTTCTAAGTCATGAGTAGGGTAATTCTTTTCATGAGTTCTCAACTGTCTCGACGCATAAGCGACCACTTTCCCATTCTGCATAAGCACACTACCCAAACCCATTTTGGAAGCATCACAATAGACCACAAACGGCTCAACCGGATCAGGCAGGGTCAACACTGGTGACGTAGTCAACCTCTTCTTCAACTCATTGAAACTCTCTTCACATCGGTCATCCCAAACAAAAGCCTTACCCTTGTAAGTCAATTGGGTCAATGTAACATCCTGAAAATAATTAGTAGAATTATTTGGGTGTTAACCCAATTAAACCAATTTAGTACTTAACGGGTAAATTTAATGAGTGCTAAAATTATTTATTGGTTGTCATCGGATCGTTAACCGGATAATACGGATTAACGAAGTTTTGGAATCGAAATAAGAGATTTCGATCAATATGGTAATTTGACCGCGTTACAGCTTATATATTAAATAAATATATATGTGTACGTGTGTGTGTGTGTTAAAAAGAAAAGAAGAGAATTAATTAAGAAAGGAAGAAAGAATGCGAGGGAGAGAAACAGAAGAGAGAAAAGGAGAGAAAAGAGAAAGAACAAAGAATGGGTGAAGAGGAAGAAGAGGAAAAAGGGAGGACTTCGGCTCATCAAAACGACTTCCTTCCAACACGAAAATGTTCAGCGTTACTTCCTCTTCGATTTGGTACCAACATCAACATCATCAACTCTCTCTCTCTCACTTTGCCATTTTCGAATATTGAAGGTTTTGGGGAAGGATTTCGGTTTTTGATGATGATGTGATGGTTTACGGATGATTAGAAGGCAACCCGATGAAGGTGGAAAGCGGATTGATGTTCGATTGGAAGGTTGGGAGAGTTAGGGTTTGAGAATCCAAATTTGGGGTTTTTGGATGAATAGTGATTTTGAGCTTGAAGAAGAAGATGAATAGTGTTCGGGGAAGATTTCGAGGAATTCGGCATTTCGGTCAAAAAGAGGTTTCGTGATCGAGCGGAAAGTTTTGGAAGCGGATTGGAGCGTCGTCGGAACGGAAAGTTTATGCGGGGAATGTTCGTGTGGTTACTCGGCGAATTTCGGCTCGATCGTGGTTCACGCTTCAAGGGTGAGTTCTACTCACGTTTAGGATTTTACGTTTCGAATTAATTGATAAACTGTTTTATCGCTTTTGCTGGACTGGAATATTATGTGATACTGTCTGATTCGGGTTAGGAATTGATTGGGGCGAGTCTCGGGTTGCGTCGCGTTAAAATGGAATTTTTGGTGATTTGATTCGAGAGATTTTGATTTAAAACCGTTATTTGGAAAATCGTCGTATTTTGATAAACTTCGATTTGATTAAGATTTTGATTGATTTGATTGATTGTTTGATGTTGATTGGGTCTGATTATATGTGTGTCAAAACTGTTTTCAATCGGAACGAGAATCGGAATTAAGCGGAATCGCGGTTTTCGCGCGAAACCGCCAAAATCTGCCCTTAACAGACCCCCCTACTGTCAACCCACGCGCCGCTTGCGCGCCACGCGCCACTCGCGCGCTAGTTGACAGGTTTTACTGCCAGTTCGCGCGCCGCTTGCGCGCCACGCGCCACTCGCGCGTCACTTGGCAGATTTCAGCAACCAAACACTGTTTTTCGTTTCGCGATAACTTTTGATCCGGGAACCCGATTGAGGTGTTCTAAAATGCGTTGGAAAGCTTATTCAGAGGCCTAACTGAATATTCTATTTTTATGGCTAAATAAACTGTTTTTGATATTGAAAATTGTGTCGAAAAGTGGTCAACTAGAGTGCGAGTGTGAACTTGGATTTTATAAATTGTGGATTAAAGTGTTTCATTGATTGTCTGATTTGATGGACCGTGGGTTCACAGTATTGTAGATATACGTATATAGTATATCGAGTTGGGTGACGACCCATGTGTAACATACTAGGCGGGGCAGTCATGATCCCCTTCCCTAGGCTCCATGCCAATGGGAGAATGTACTATTGGTAGGGGGGTTCACCGGGATTCAGCGGTTACGCAGTCGGTGTTATGTTAAATTAATTGTTGTGCGGTCCACCGGGATGTAGCGGTCACGCAGCCGGTGTCGTACTGAGTTATAGCAGATTCCCCGGGATGTAGCGGTCACGCAGCCGGTGGAAAGCTATGTGTAAAATAATGCGGTTCACCGGGATGTAGCGGTCACGCAGTCGGTGCCGTGTTGAGTTAAAAATGTTTTTAAACAAGTACCGAGAGAGCGAGTAGGGGTATCGGTAGAACTCACTGAGATTGTATCTCACTGTTTAAATGTTGTTGTTTTACAGAGACACAGGGACAGTGGAAATCCAAGAGGCACGAGTAGGTTGAGCTCGGACTGGTTGCTGATAGCCTAGCTTTATGTATAAGCTTATTTCCCTTTTGTTGTCTGTATACTAAAACATTATGTATTTAAGGTATATCTTTCTTCCGCTATCTTGTATGATACTGAATACTATAATTGCTGATGGTATATGGTCTGAGAACCATATTGTCTTGTTGTAAATAAGACTGTTTGAGTTATATTCAGCGAAAAATTTATAGTGATATTCAGTGTCTAAGCAGGAAATATATCTCTGATGTGTTACTAATGTGCACCTGGGTATTTTCAGTTAATAGAAATACCGGGGTGTTACAGTTGGTATCAGAGCAGTTCGACCTAGTCGGACTTAGTTTAGGGTTGAGTCGATTCCTTGTTAGTCCTTTTTGTAATTACACTTGTGATGCTAAGAGACATTGAGCCTGATCAACTTAATACTTCGTGCATCATAAGCGGAATTATGACTGGATGATGAAGATGCAATCCTCGACCAAGATCGGAATCTCCAACCGATGCATCCTCAGGAAAGGTGACATGACGATGGAAGGATACACCGCTAAGTTGGAAAAGTTGTCTCAATTTTACCAAGTGGTAAAGTAAGCTCCGGATGACGAATGGAGAATGTAGATGTATAAGAAGGGCCTTAGTGCTATTATGACTTAGGGTCTCAGTTCTTATACTATTACCAATTATGTTGCCTAGGTACAATCAGCCTATGTCGCCGAGGATGATCTCATAGGAAATATGGGAAAGGAAAGAAGGTAGTTGAATTATCAACTCCGAATGCAAGGTCCTAAGATAATTTCATCAAAGGAAAAGCAGATGCAATTCTTTGATTCTTCAAAGGTCAGAAGATGTTCTAACTGTGGAAAGCCTCACAACGGTGATTGCAAGCGAAGATCTAATCGGTGCTATTATAGAAATGTAGAGGGTCATTATGGTAAAGAGTGCCCCGTAAGGAAGAGTTTCAAGGAGTTACAAGCAGCTCTAACGCAAGGACGAGTCAACATTCTGGATGTTTAGGAAGTTACGACTGCAGACAATCTACTGAGGTGTATGAGATCAGTTTTCAATAACTCGATCAGTATATTATATGATTCGGGTGCAACCTATTGCTGTATATCCCGATCGCATGTGAATCGGTTGGGATCAGCCTTATCATCGCTATCCGAGCCGATAACTATTTTAACTGCTGCTAAGGGTCGTGTCCAGACCTAATCTTTGTATAGAATTGTCTACTTGTCATAGGAGGCAGAAATTCCATTGTAGAATTTATTGTTTGCCTATGAGAAGTGTGGACACCATTTTGGGTATGAATTGGATGACTGCGAATCATGTGACAAATGTCCGTGTTAATTAGCTATCAGCTTCGCTTCAGAATCAGTTGAATTGTCTAGGACAAATTCTGAAGCGGTTACCTAGTTCACCTTAGACGGTCAATCTTCATTCCAAGGTGCGGAAGCACATGTTAGTATGTTATCTGCATCCACTGAAACTAGTTTAGATTTGGCGAACATTCAGGTTGTGAATGACTTTCTGGATGTTTTCACGATGAAGTTCCTTCTGAACCTCCAGAGCGAGAGGTAGAGTTTACTGTAGAATTGGCTCCTGGCACGGGATCAATATCTATTGTTTCTTATTGAATGTTCCTTTAGAATTCAAGGAAATGGAGTCTCAACAAGTGACGATCAAGAATAAATATCCCTTACCAAGGATAGACGAATTGCTTGAGCAATTTGAGGTGCTGCAGTGTTTCTAAAATCGATCTGAGGTCAGAATATCATCAAATAAAAGTTAGAGCCTTAGATATTCCAAGGACAGCTTTCCGTACTGGGTATGGACATTATGTGTGGGTAGTGATGCCCTTCGGTTTGATTAATGCTCCAGCGGTATTCATGGATTACTTGAACCGAGTTTTTCCTCAATTACCTAGATCAATTCGTAGTCGTTTTTATTGATGGTATCTCGATGTGCTCGAAGACCATTGAGGAGCATGTCCGACATCTCCGCATTGTTCGGAAAGTACTCCGAGAAAATAAGTTGCACTTGAAACCCTCGGAATGTGATTTTTGGGTGCCAGAGTAAAGTGTTTGGGACAGGTGATTTCCCAAGTCGGGAGTTTCTGTAGATCCCAGTAAGAAGGAAGCGTGTTGAATGGGAGTGACCGACATCAGCCGCAGAGATCAAAAATTTCTGGGTCTAGCCGGTTACTATAAGAGATTTGTTAAAGGGTTCTCACAGTTAGATTTCCACTTACTCGGTTAACTCGTAAGGGTCATCCGTTTACGTGGGATGCCGATTGTGAAGAGTGTTTTCAAGAGTCGAAGATTTTGACTTCTGCTCCAATCCTGATTCCTCCGGATCCGTCATTGGAATTTTAAATTTTCGATGACGCTTCAGGGAGGGGTATAGGATGTATTCTAATGCAAAATCAACAAGTGGTAGCTTATGCGTCCAGACAATTAAAGTCTCATGAGAAGAGTCATCCGACTCACGATTATGAGTTGGCAGCTATTGTGTATGCACTGAAGATTTGGAGACGTTACCTGTATGGGTCTCGTTTCGATGTCTTTAGTGATCACAAGAGTTCAAAGTATCTGTTTGATCAGAAAGAACTGAATAGCAGGCAAAGAAGTGTGTTGAGCCATATGAGGATCTCTAGTTCCCTAAGGGATTCTATACGCTTAGCACAGGGAGTCGATGTGAAGCCACAATCACAAAAGGTATTTCCAGATTTCACCATGGATAGTGATTGAGTCAGTTGTTTCAACGGTAGAATCTGTGCTCCCGATGATGAGAATAACAAAAGGCAAGTGTAGAGGAAGCACACCGAAGTTTATATTCTGTCCCAGGGTGTACAGAATATAAAGCAGAGGTATTAGTTTGTTAACCTCTCCTTTGTGAAGGTTAACAATGAGATAGTATTATGAGATTCCGTTTGACAAGTCGAACGTGAATACGAATATGTAAATGAGGTAACTGCTGACTGTTTTCACGATGCGAATAACCATCAAAGGATTAATTGATGGATCTGCTTATAAGTGACAGAAATTTCCGAAGTGAAGCTTGGCGTGCGGTGTAATAGTTTTGAAAAGTCGCTTTTGTGAAAACCCGCATGCTAGAGTTAACTTTGGGAACGAATTAAGAGGCTAATAGAATATGATTGAAGAGGAAAATCCTAGGAGGATTACTTAGGTTGAGGGGAAGCTCTCAACGCTATTGACTAATTCGGAAAGGAGCTCTGAGTTCTGTTTGATAGTCGTTTGGAGAACAACTGAGGTGATTTTCATTACGTTCAATTTATTTGATGTCCCTATGGTTTACTTCTACGTTTAAGATAAACGTTTCTGGTAAATCCTCATTCCATCTTTTTGAAGAGTTCTATCTCGAAATCCCAAGGGTGAGTCAGGAAGTTTCACAGATGACCTTTCCGTCACGCTTTTTCAATGTGTATGGGAACTGTTATGGATTTTTAGAGAAATTGCGGAGAACGTGTTTACACCATTCGAGAAAATCATGTTTGTACTTATCTCTACCGTGGAGTACCAATTTGCGGATCTCATCTTCGACCTGTATCTCTATCAAGTGTCTTGTATTAAACCCTTTGATTTAGATTAATCAAAGTTGGGGAGTAAGCGAGGATAACTGGAATGAAGCTTCGGAAGTGTTTTCGAACGCGGTGCCGAGCCTATGTAGGCGAAAGAGAAGTTTCTCGTGTTGATTCGAAACCAGAGAGTTCGTATCAAGGCAGTAGTGGATCATACTTGGAGATTGATGTGCCAACTTCGTGAAGATTTCTACTCATTTCGTTAATTCAAGAATGTTTTCCAGCAAATTTGGACCTTTCTGAGAATGTCGATTCTCGGTTAGTCGGATAAAAGACTTGACGAAATTTTGAGGACAAAATTCTTTCAAGTTGGGGAGAATGTAACATCCTGAAAATAATTAGTAGAATTATTTGGGTGTTAACCCAATTAAACCAATTTAGTACTTAACGGGTAAATTTAATGAGTGCTAAAATTATTTATTGGTTGTCATCGGATCGTTAACCGGATAATACGGATTAACGAAGTTTTGGAATCGAAATAAGAGATTTCGATCAATATGGTAATTTGACCGCGTTACAGCTTATATATTAAATAAATATATATGTGTACGTGTGTGTGTGTGTTAAAAAGAAAAGAAGAGAATTAATTAAGAAAGGAAGAAAGAATGCGACGGAGAGAAACAGAAGAGAGAAAAGGAGAGAAAAGAGAAAGAAGAAAGAATGGGTGAGGAGGAAGAAGAGGAAAAAGGGAGGACTTCGGCTCATCGAAACGACTTCCTTCCAACACGAAAAATGTTCAGCGTTACTTCCTCTTCGATTTGGTACCAACATCAACATCATCAACTCTCTCTCTCTCACTTTGCCATTTTCGAATATTGAAGGTTTTGGGGAAGGATTTCGGTTTTTGATGATGATGTGATGGTTTACGGATGATTAGAAGGCAACCCGATGAAGGTGGAAAGCGGATTGATGTTCGATTGGAAGGTTGGGAGAGTTAGGGTTTGAGAATCCAAATTTGGGGTTTTTGGATGAATAGTGATTTTGAGCTTGAAGAAGAAGATGAATAGTGTTCGGGGAAGATTTCGAGGAATTCGGCATTTCGGTCAAAAAGAGGTTTCGTGATCGAGTGGAAAGTTTTGGAAGCGGATTGGAGCGTCGTCGGAACGGAAAGTTTATGCGGGGAATGTTCGTGTGGTTACTCGGCGAATTCGGCTCGATCGTGGTTCACGCTTCAAGGGTGAGTTCTACTCACGTTTAGGATTTTACGTTTCGAATTAATTGATAAACTGTTTTATCGCTTTCGCTGGACTGGAATATTATGTGATACTGTCTGATTCGGGTTAGGAATTGATTGGGGCGAGTCTCGGGTTGCGTCGCGTTAAAATGGAATTTTTGGTGATTTGATTCGAGAGATTTTGATTTAAAACCGTTATTTGGAAAATCATCGTATTTTGATAAACTTCGATTTGATTAAGATTTTGATTGATTTGATTGATTGTTTGATGTTGATTGGGTCTGATTATATGTGTGTCAAAACTGTTTTCAATCGAAACGAGAATCGGAATTAAGCGGAATCGCGGTTTTCGCGAGAAACCGCCAAAATCTGCCCTTAACAGACCCCCCTACTGTCAACCCACGCGCCGCTTGCGCGCCACGCGCCACTCGCGCGCCAGTTGACAGGTTTTACTGCCAGTTCGCGCGCCGCTTGCGCGCCACGCGGCACTCGCGCGTCACTTGGCAGATTTCAGCAACCAAACACTGTTTTTCGTTTCGCGATAACTTTTGATCCGGGAACCCGATTGAGGTGTTCTAAAATGCGTTGGAAAGCTTATTCAGAGGCCTAACTGAATATTCTATTTTTATGGCTAAATAAACTGTTTTTGATATTGAAAATTGTGTCGAAAAGTGGTCAACTAGAGTGCGAGTGTGAACTTGGATTTTATAAAATGTGGATTAAAGTGTTTCATTGATTGTCTGATTTGATGGACCGTGGGTTCACAGTATTGTAGATATACGTATATAGTATATCGAGTTGGGTGACGACCCATGTGTAACATACTAGGCGGGGCAGTCATGATCCCCTTCCCTAGGCTCCATGCCAATGGGAGAATGTACTATTGGTAGGGGGGTTCACCGGGATTCAGCGGTTACGCAGTCGGTGTTATGTTAAATTAATTGTTGTGCGGTCCACCGGGATGTAGCGGTCACGCAGCCGGTGTCGTACTGAGTTATAGCAGATTCCCCGGGATGTAGCGGTCACGCAGCCGGTGGAAAGCTATGTGTAAAATAATGCGGTTCACCGGGATGTAGCGGTCACGCAGTCGGTGCCGTGTTGAGTTAAAAATGTTTTTAAACAAGTACCGAGAGAGCGAGTAGGGGTATTGGTAGAACTCACTGAGATTGTATCTCACTGTTTAAATGTTGTTGTTTTACAGAGACACAGGGACAGTGGAAATCCAAGAGGCACGAGTAGGTTGAGCTCGGACTGGTTGCTGATAGCCTAGCTTTATGTATAAGCTTATTTCCCTTTTGTTGTCTGTATACTAAAACATTATGTATTTAAGGTATATCTTTCTTCCGCTATCTTGTATGATACTGAATACTATAATTGCTGATGGTATATGGTCTGAGAACCATATTGTCTTGTTGTAAATAAGACTGTTTGAGTTATATTCAGCAAAAAATTTATAGTGATATTCAGTGTCTAAGCAGGAAATATATCTCTGATGTGTTACTAATGTGCACCTGGGTATTTTAAGTTAATAGAAATACCGGGGTGTTACAGTCAACGGCAGAGCCAACTTCGAAAACCCCTCAATGAATCTTCTATAATAACCCGCTAATCCCAGAAAACTCCTTATATCAGTAACTGACTTCGGGGACTCCCACTGCAACACTGCATCAACCTTAGAAGGATCCACCGCAATCCCCTCACTAGAAATCACATGACCGAGAAAACTGACTTCTTTCAACCAAAACTCACACTTGGACAACTTCGCATATAACTTTCGATCCCTCAGAATTTCCAACACCAACCTCAGATGTTCCACATGCTCCTCTTCCGACTTAGAATAAATTAGAATATCATCAATGAAAACCACCACAAACTTGTCCAGATACTCGCGAAAGATTTGGTTCATGTACCCCATGAATACCCCCGGCGCATTAGTCACACCGAAAGGCATTACGGAATACTCATAGTGCCCATATCTTGTCCTAAACGCCGTCTTCTGGATGTCTTCATCTTTTACCTTGATCTGATGATAACCAGACCTTAAGTGAATCTTGCTGAATACTTTAGCACCCACCAACTGATCCATCAAGTCATCAATCCTCGGTAACGGATACTTGTTCTTGATTGTAACTTTATTCAATTGACGATAGTCTACACACAACCTCATACTACCATCTTTCTTTTTCACTAGCAACACTGGAGCTCCCCACGGCGACACACTCGGTCTTACAAACTTCTTTTCTAACAAATCCTCAAGTTGCTTCTTCAATTCTGCCAACTCAGACGCAGACATTCTATATGGTGCCATAGACACAGGCTTAGTGCCAGGAACTAGATCAATAGTAAACTCCACCTCTCTCTCTGGTGGTATATCCGGAATCTCGTCAGGAAACACCTCGGAAAACTCACACACCACCTGCAACTCATCAATCTTCGCTTGGCTCTCAGCAGACAACGACGCTAACAGAGAAAACAGCTGAACCTCTTCTCTCATCACCCTGTGCAGCTGACCCGCAGATAGCAAACCAGACTTCTCTTCCGGCGAAGCGAAACTCACGGACCTTTCGCGACAGTTGATATGTACATGATTATCAACTAACCAGTCCATACCCAGAATGACATCCATTCCACTCAGCGGCAAACAGATCAAATCAACTAAAATTTCTCTACCATATATAGATACAGGACATTTGGCACAAACAACAGAGGTAGTTACCGAACCCTTAGCTGGAGTATCGATAACCATCTCTCTCAACATATCAGATAAGACAAGACTTAGTTTCTCAACACATGCGGCAGCAATAAAACTATGGGTAGCACCAGTATCAACAATAGCAATAAGAGGAAAATTATTGATATAGCACGTACCTCGAATCTCATTCACCACATCAGACCCAGCCAGAACGAACACTTTCCCAAAAGAGTTCTCCTTCTTGGGTTTAGAGCACTGTGTACTGATGTGACCACCCTCCCGACAATTAAAGCACACCACCTCCTTCTTATCACAACTGGAAGATATGTGCCCCTCTTTCCCACACCGATAACATCTCTTCTTATCCCCGCTTGGGCAATCTGGACTCTTATGACCTACTCTCCCACACGTGTAACAAGTAATACTGGCTGCAGCATCTCCCCCACTTCGCTTAGACCCACCAACAAACTTCCCTTTGCCCTTACCAGCAGGCACCTCATATGGCTTACCACGACTCGAGAAGTTCTTTTGCTTTTCTTTCATAAATAAGCCACTATGGGCACATCGTCACTGTTTTACGTCAATAAGAGGCCGAAGCCTATTCGTCAGACTATGCACATGCTATGAGACACTATGGACACATGTGCAAACACCAAATCACTCACCTGGAGTCCTCGTCATCGTCGTCATAAAACACTCATAGAGTGAACTCGTCATAACCATCACAATTATATCACAACATCATCATAAACATCACATTTAAAATTTGGGTAACAACACATTTAAATTTTGAGTAACAACACATTTAGAATTTTAGTAACAACACATTTAAATTCAGAAAACATCATATTTTCATGCTTAGAAACATCACATCTAAATTGAAAAAACATCACCTTTTCAAAGTGGAAAACATCACATTTAAATTTCAAGAATAGTAATAAAACAGGGGCAGCGCACAAGGCGCCCCCAGCACTACGCAACACACGCACCAGGCGCGCCCAGAGGCAGCACCCAGCACCACGCGCACAGCAGCAACACCCACCGGGACAACTCCAAAATGACACGTGCAAAAATAAAACCACTCGAGCCAAAATGTTTAAAATTGAATTTGGGCACGCGAATGCAAAAGATGGCACGGTAAACTATTCCCAGAATTCGAAGTTTCAGTCAAAACACCCCACATGCGCACAACAGCAACACCCACCGGGACAACTCCAAAATGACACGTGCAAAAATAAAACCACTCGAGCCAAAATGTTTAAAATTGAATTTGGGCACGCGAATGCAAAAGATGGCACGGTAAAATATGCCCAGAATTCGAAGTTTCACCCAAAACACCCCACATGCGCACAACAGCAACACCCACAGGGACAACTCCAAAATGACACGTGCAAAAATAAAACCACTCGAGCCAAAATGTTTAAAATTGAATTTGGGCACGCGAATGCAAAAGATAGCACGGTAAAATATGCCCAGAATTCGAAGTTTCACCCAAAACACCCCACTTGTGCACACAATGGCCATTTCATCGAATAGTTTACATGTAGCAGAATTTTTTTTTACACGAAAATCAGCATGATCACATCATAATTCCTTCCCAACCATCATCAAACATCACAAGCACGAAATTACACATAACAACATCAACCATTCATCAAACAACATCATAATTTATTCAATTCCTCATCAATTTTTACGCACATTCACCTCAAATTCACAACAACACCAAAAACCCCACAAAAACCCATCACATACTCAATTATATTAAATCGAAACGCTCACCCTTACCTCTTAAACGTAGGCTCCGAAGAAGACGATTGAAAGCACCAACGAGTAACTACAGCAACACAACGAGCAAGGCCTTGAAACTTGCGCAATTCCTCTTCTCCTTCCCTCTTCTCTTCGCGCGCCTCTTCTCACTTTTCACTCTCTCTCAATTTCGATTTTTCCCAAGTGAATTGAGAGTGAGGGTTTCGCATACCCTTGGGGTTTAAGCTGTGGGCCTTTCACGCGTTGGGCTCACAGCTACACCCTCACCACTACTCGTTCCCACTCCTACACAAAACATGATATTTCCCTCTTAATTAATTAAATTACGCTTCAACTAAAAAAAATTAATAATTCTATTTAAATAAATTGATTAAATTAATTAAATTATTTTCGGGGTGTTACACCTTTTGGAAAAAAGTCTTATATTGCAGGATCCTAGCATAATGGTGGATGCAGATAATATAAAAACTTCACCATCCTTCGAAGTTCATCCACCACGTGGAAAAAGAAAGAACAATGTGAACCACATGGTTAGAAAGTTAACAAGGTGTACCGCGTTAGATGTTCAACTTGCTCTTGGAGAGCCACCAGATTAAGCACTAACTATCGTCAGGCTCACGACGTTAAACAAGCGCTTCGCAGGAGGCAACCTGTGTTTTATTTTCAGTTATTTTTACTTTTAATTTGTTTCATTTTGTTTTTAGGAATAAGCTCGGACTACAAGCTCTCTTGGGGAAGTCACTATTACTCTCTCTCTCATTTATTTCTTTGGGTTTCTATTTGATCATTTTGCATTGAGGACCATGCTTCATACTAGTGTGGGGGAGGAGAGTTTATTTTGTCACTTGATCTCTATTAATGCGCATACCCACCATATATGTTAATAGCATTTTTTTCTGGCTTATTTTAGTGACTTATGCTTAAAGTTGAAAAAAAAAAGAGATTTTGCCTTTAGGGGACCCCATAATTAATTTACTTGACAGACTTGTGCTTAATTGTAACTGTGAGGATGTCCTTAGGAAGCTGATAATTAGCATTTGTCCCTGTTGAGTACTTTGTGTGAACTAGCTTCTAAATGTGAGATCTGAGCCTTCATAAGGGGATTGATACTAAATCATAAATTTTTACCCATTTTCTTTCTATGAGTGTGTTTCCCAATTTGCTACATTCTAGAATTTGTCTTTTGACCATTTCTAGGCGAAAATTGATTTGCATCATGTAAAAAGATTTGGGGAATTTAGGTATTTTTTTGGCCTCAAAGTTGTTTGTTGAATTTATCCCTTAGTTGCTCCTTTGAGCTTATATGTTATTTTTTTTCTTTGGTACCCAAATATAATTTTTCCTTTTTTTGTGTTTGTGGTGACCATTTGGAATTAAATGTGGAGCAACTATTGAAAATTACAATTTCGTCCTATACTTTTAGTTGTCTATCTTGTCAGGATGAAAAAAAACAAACAAAAACAAAATAGGAGTTTTCATGTACTTACCTTTTCCTCCTAAAAAAAATGAAAAAAAAAAGGGAAAGCAAGAAGGAGGAAAAGGCACATCAAAAGAATGAAAGAGCCAATGGGCAAATCCAAAAAAAAAACAACAAAAAAGTCTACTCAAGAGAAAAAACAAATCAGAAAGAGTCGACTCAATAGAAAAAGAGTGAAGAATGAAAGTGAAATTAATTCGGAGTTTGGATAAAATTTGTAAAATAGATAGGAGAGCTCCATATTTGGTTTCAAAGCTTACTATTTGTTTCTTGTTTTTTTAGCCCTTTGATTATCCCTTTCTTCTTATTACCTACCCGGCATGAATTCACCCTGGCCCCACTACAACCCATGAAACCCCATTTTTGCATGCATGTGAACTATTTAGTGGAGATTTGGTCAAATTACAAACATATGGTAATGTCCATTTTGTTGAAACTTGAGTGTATATTTTCCCTAGTCCCTAAACACTTAGAGAGATTGTGAGCGAGTGTCATTGTTCACAGAAATGTATTTTTCAGGGTCATGATCCTCTAATTGGATAACCTTTTGACACCTTGTAACACCCCATTTTCTACCCGGTATTTAAAATAAAAATTATCAGAGTTCAAAAATTGTTTTTCAACTAATCCAAACGGGATGCTACATTTCTTAGAACAAACATCAACAACGTAATAAAATTTCTTTCATAAGTCAAATAAAGTGCGCAACACGTAACAATGGAATGGGGTTCCCAAAAACATATTATTCAGTCCACATGACAGAAATTACAACGTCTCGCAGCGGAATAAAAATAAAACTCAGCACACAAAACGCAGCCTCAACATAAAAATCTCAGTAAAAATGTTTAACATCTCAAATAAACAAACAAAGGAAAACTAGCGCCCATCCCCTGAGTGTTACGTATCAGAGCACTAGACCGACGCAGGAATGAAGAATAACAGCCTTCACTCATGGTTACCTGTAGTAATAAACAACGAAGGGGTGAGTCTAAACCGCATAATAAGGCTTATAATAAGCGGTATGCTAGAGTATAAGGACTACACCAATCACAGCAATACATTTATATTTTATACATATACAGCAACATTTCCAACTGATAAATAAACATCAACATCCGCAATATATAATTGTCACACAGTCATATTGTACACCAACAAGTAATTATCAATAATGAGCATGTGTGTATGCGGTGCAGAATGCATGTGGTACCATTATAACTTCTCATTAGCCAATTGGGCACGTCGCGACCGCAGCCGAAAAATAACGTCAAGACCGCAGCCTAAAAATGCATCGTCAAGACCGCAGCCTAATGTATGCATGTGACTCAATGAACAATCAATAAGCATAATTTTTCAAAATCCCAAGTCACACACATCATCATTATAAATTACAACGTCAAGACCGCAGCCTAAAATCATCACCAACATTTTTGGTCCGTAGACCCACCGTCACTTTACCACACCACTAGCAAAATACAAGTGTCCAGAAACTTTCAGCCAAATTAATTATTTTTCACATTACAGTAGCATACACAGATAGAGGACTGAACGAGCTTCGAAACGCACTTTGAAGCACTTAAAACGGACACCCGAGTCAAAAGATATGTCAAAAACCAATTTGGGACAAAACCGAGACACGTGCTGAAAATGGCTCCCAGGCGCTGGGCGCCTAGCAGGGAACAACAGCACACAAAAACTGGCGCAGGGGGATCCTGGCGCCCAGAGAAAACTGGCGCAGGGCGCCTAGCGCCCAGACACAGAAATTGGCGCAGGGCGCCTGGCGCCTAGACACAGAATTGGCAACACAGCGCACATAAGCAACACCCACCAAGACAACTCCAAAATGACACATGCAAAAATAAAACCACTCGAGCCAAAATGTTTAAAATTGAATTTGGGCACGCAAATACAAAAGATGGCACGGTAAAATGTGCCCAGAATTTGAAGTTCACCCAAAACACCCTATATACGCACACGACCAACACCCACCGAGACAACTCCAAAATGACACATGCAAAAATAAAACCACTCGAGCCAAAATGTTTAAAATTGAATTTGGGCACGCAAATACAAAAGATGGCACGGTAAAATATGCCCAGAATTTGAAGTTCACCCAAAACACCCTATATACGCACACGAGCAACATGGATCATGGGGAAGGGGATCTCATTGATTTTTCAGAACATACATCCTAGCAACCAAAACTCAGCCATAACGACATCCCAATGACATGATTACTCAGAAATATAACTCGGGAACACAAACCGGGCAGCCCAATTTAGGCGCCCTTGGCGCCTAGGCACAGGGATCCTGCGCCCAAGGCGTCACTGCACCAAGGCAGCAACACTGAAACACAGCAAATAGGCAACAGGCGCCCATGGCGCCCAGACAGCAGCAACAAAGCATGGATTGACAACAACAATGGCGCCTAAGGCGCCTAGGGTCCTTCAAACTCAAATTCTTCCAAATTTCATATGCTCATTCATTCAATAATTATTTCTAATCCTTCAATTTCGCTCTCATATCTTCAAATACACATTCTATCAATTATTTGGCATACACTATGATTCTCACATACATCTCATAACTCATACAATTTTCAATAAAACACATAGAGACAATCAATCTTCACACAATTAATCATATATCGAATTCAACAATGGAATTATGAGACAAATGGTATAAACCCTAAACCCTCACATACAACCCATTCTAAGCCCTATTAGAAGGTAAGACCCACCCTTACCTTGATTACACCGAAGACGAGGTCCTTCCTACGGAGTCACCAACAAAACCACAGCAACTAGGAGCTCTTCCCTTTCCTTGGCTGATTGCACCCTTCTTCTTTCTTTCTCTCCTTCGACTTTTCTCTTCTCCCTTCGCGACTCTCTTCTCCTTTCTTTTCTTTCTTTTACGTTTTCTTTCTTTTTCCTTTGTTTGCACAAATGATGCGAATGCATCATACCCCCAAGCGCCTAAGAGCCTTAGCTAACGGGCTTGGGCTTCTTGGGCCAAATTTGCCATTCCGAAATTATTTATACCACTCCCTTCAATTATAAAAATAAAATAACATATTAATAATTTTAATATATTAATAAATATGCAACACTTAAATAATTTAATCAAATAATTAATTAAATTATTTTGGGTGTTACAACTCTCCCCCACTTAGGAAATTTCATCCTCGAAATTCTTACCTGATTCAAACAACTCTGGATAAGACTCCCGCATCTTACTCTCCAGCTCCCAAGTCATACTCTCACCAGCAGCTCCTAACCAAACCACTTTCACCAAAGAAATCTCCTTCCCTCTCAGAACCTTCACTTCTCTATCTTCAATTCGCACAGGCATAGTCTCCACAGTGAGATTATCCCGTACCTCTACGTCATCCATCTGAATCACATGAGACGGGTCCGGAACATACTTTCGAAGTTGTGACACGTGAAACACGTCATGCAAGTTCGAAAGATTAGGCGGCAAAGCCAACCTATAGGCAACACTTCCCACCCTCTCCGTAATCTGATACGGACCAATGAAACAGGGAGTTAACTTCTTTGATTTCAAGGCACGCCCAACACCAGTCACCGGAGTGACTCTCAAAAATACATGATCACCGGCCTGAAACTCTAAGTCCTTCCTTCTCTTATCATGATAGCTCTTTTGTCGACTCTGCGATGCTTTCATCTTCTCACGAATTAATTTCACCTTCTCAGTGGTTTCTCGCACAATCTCAGGCCCTAACACTGCACTCTCTCCAGATTCATACCAACATAACGGAGTCCTACATCTCCGACCATACAGCGCCTCAAACGGTGCCATCCCAATACTAGAATGATGACTATTATTATAGGTGAACTCAATCAATGGAAGATGAGAATCCCACGATCCTCCTTGCTCAAGAACACATGCCCTCAACAAGTCCTCTAACGACTGAATAGTTCTCTCGGTCTGACCATCTGTCTGCGGATGATACGCGGAGCTCAACCTCAACTTAGAACCCAAAGCTTCTTGCAAACTTTTCCAAAATTCAGAAGCGAATCTTGGATCTCTATCAGATACAATACTAAGCGGAACTCCATGCAACTTCACAATTGTCTTGATATAAATCTCTGCCAACTTTGGAACTGGATAAGTGATACTAATCGGCAAGAAGTGAGCAGACTTCGTCAACCTATCCACAATCACCCATATAGCATCAAACCCCCCTTACGGTATTTGGCAAGCCTGTCACAAAATCAATGGAAATGCTATCCCATTTCCATTCCAGAACTTCTAATGGTTGCATCAACCCCGCAGGCTTCTGATGCTCAACCTTTGACTTCTGACAAGTCAAACAGGCATACACAAACTGTGCCACATCCTTCTTCATACCAGGCCACCATAACAACTTCTTCAAATCTTGGTACATTTTCGTAGCCCCTGGATGAATACTCAACTTGCTCCTATGGCTCTCCTCAAGAATCATTCTTTTCATCTCAGTATCATCAGGAATACAGATTCTATCCCTGAATCTCAACACACCTTGGGAATCTAACTTGGAATCTCCATTCACAGCTTGATCATTCGCAACTAACAAGTCCACCAACTTTACGTCTGACTTTTGGGCTTCTCGAATACTAACCAAAAATTCATTGCCAATCTTCAGCATTCCCAACCTGACACTCTGCGGTGTCACTTCACAAACTAGACTCATATCCCTGAACTGCTCAATCAACTCTAACTCTTTGACCATCATAGCCGACATATGTAGGGTCTTCCGACTTAAAGCATCAGCCACGACATTAGCCTTGCCTGGATGATAGTTCAAGCCGAAATCATAGTCCTTCAGCAATTCTAACCAACGTCTCTGTCTCATATTTAGCTCCTTCTGATCAAACAAGTATTTCAAACTCTTATGGTCACTAAACACTTCAAATCTAGTACCATACAAATAGTGCCTCCAAATCTTCAGCACAAACACAATCGTAGCTAGCTCCAAATCATGAGTAGGGTAGTTCTTCTCATGGGTCCTCAACTGTCTAGACGCATAAGCTACTACCTTACCTTCTTGCATAAGTACACCTCCCAAACCCATCTTGGAAGCATCGCAATACACCACAAACGGTTGATCCGGAACAGGCAAAGTCAAAACGGGCGATGTTGTCAACCTCTTCTTCAACTCATTGAAGCTCTCCTCACATCGAGCATCCCACACAAATGCTTTTCCTTTACACGTCAATTGAGTCAACGGAAGGGCTAACTTCGAGAAACCTTCAATAAACCTCCTGTAATAACCAGCTAACCCCAAGAAGCTTCTAATCTCAGTAACTGACTTCGGGCTCTCCCATTGCAACACAGCATCAACCTTGGCTGGATCCACAGCTATACCATTACCAGAGATAATATGACCAAGGAAACCTACTTCATTCAGCCAGAACTCACACTTAGACAACTTCGCATACAACTTCTTTTCTTTCAACACTTCTAGTACTAACCTCAAATGTTCTGCGTGCTCCTCTTCCGTCTTAGAATACACCAGAATGTCGTCAATAAACACAACTACAAACCGATCCAAGTAACTATGGAAGGTACGGTTCATGTACTCCATAAATACTGCTGGCGCGTTGGTAACACCAAACGGCATCACAGAATACTCATAGTGCCCATATCTTGTTCTGAAAGCTGTCTTCTGAATGTCTTCATCCTTTACCTTGATCTGGTGATAACCCGACCTCAAATCAATTTTGCTAAACACTTTAGCACCCACCAACTGGTCCATCAAATCATCAATTCTCGGGAGCGGATACTTGTTCTTTATTGTCACCTTGTTCAATTGCCTATAATCAACACAAAGTCTCATACTCCCATCCTTCTTTTTCACCAATAACACCGGAGCTCCCCATGGCGACACACTTGGCCTTACAAATTTCTTCTCAAGTAGATCTTCTAGTTGCTTCTTCAATTCAGACAACTCTGGGGCTGGCATCCGGTACGGTGCCATAGACATAGGCCTAGTACCAGGTACAAGATCAATAGCAAACTCGACCTCCCTCTCTGGCGGAACACTCGGGATTTCATCAGGGAACACTTCAGGAAACTCACACACTACTTGCAACCCTTCAATGATCGCCTGATTCTCAGCAGACAATGACGCCATCAAAGCAAACAGATGAACTCCCTCTTTCATTACCTTATGCAATTGACCAGCAGGCAACAAAACGGATTCTTCTTCTTCGGGACGAAGGAAACTCACAGATTTACGAAAACAATTAATATGCACATGGTTAACTACTAACCAGTCCATACCAAGGATGACATCCAACCCTCCCAACGGCAAACAAATAAGGTCAACAAGGAAATCTCTGCCGAAGATTGACAGAGGGCACTTAGCACACACAAGAGAGGTAGTTACTGAACCCTTAGCTGGAGTGTCAATAACCATCTCCCTCATCATAGAAGACAAAGCAAGGCCCAATTTCTTAACACATAAAGCAGCAATAAATGAATGTGTAGCACCGGTATCAACAATAGCAATCAAAGGAATACCATTAATAAAACATGTACCTCTAATCTCATTAGTATCCTCTGATCCTGCGAGAGCAAACACTTTTCCACTGAGCTTCTCTTTCTTCGGCTTAGTACACTTGGTACTAATATGACCTACCTCACCACAGTTGTAACAAGTCACATCCTTGCGTTCACAGTCAGACGCCATATGCCCCTCTTTGCCACAACGGAAACATACTCTCGTCCCCACCTTGCAATCGAAACTCTTGTGACCAGGCTTTCCACACTTAAAACATACAATATTAGCGGGAGCATCTCCCCCACTTAGCTTCTTACTCCCAGCAAGCCCCTAATTATCAGCATACCTCTGCTTACCCCTACCAGCCGGAACCTCATATGGCTTATCCCAGTTCTGAAACTTACCCCTCTGATCTCTCATGACCTTGGAGTGAGCATTACTATCTTCTTCGAATATCCTGCAACTGTCGATCAAATCGGCAAATACCCGAATCTTCTGGTACCCTATAGCTTTCTTTATATCAGCCCTCAGTCCATTCTCAAACTTAATGCATTTTGAGAATTCAGAATCAGCATCAGCATAATGGGGATAAAACTTAGCCAATTCAGTGAACTTGGCAGCATACTCTGTCACTGACATGTTTCCTTGCTTTAGCTCAAGGAATTCTATTTCTTTCTTTCCCCTAACATCCTCTGGAAAATACTTCCGTAAGAACTCTCTACGGAAAACAGCCCAAGTTATCTCCTCATTAGTAGTTTCTAACCTCTGCCTAACCTCCATCCACCAATCATCAGCTTCCTCTGCCAGGGTATGGGTGCCATACCTGACCTTCTGCGCATCATTGCAGTCCATGACACGAAATATCCTTTCAATCTCTTTCAGCCATGCTAGAGCACCATTTGGATTATACTTGCTCTTAAAAATCGGCAGATTCTCCCTCTGGAACGTGGCAAAACTGCGAGTCCCAGCATTTTCAGCACCATTTTGCTGGTTCCCAACAGCCTGAGCCGTAGCCTGCAGAGCAGCAGCAAGAGCAGCATCGTTTCTCCCAGCCATTTCAAATTATCACTGCAGCACAAACAAAAATTTAGAACTAATCTAACAATTCTTATTTGTCATAAGACACTATGACAGGACAACTTGGCCGGACAGACCGAACTGCTCTGATACCACTAATGTAACACCCCATTTTCTACCCGGTATTTAAAATAAAAATTATCAGAGTTCAAAAATTGTTTTTCAACTAATCCAAACGGGATGCTACATTTCTTAGAACAAACATCAACAACGTAATAAAATTTCTTTCATAAGTCAAAGAAAGTGCGCAACACGTAACAATGGAATGGGGTTCCCAAAAACATATTATTCAGTCCACATGACAGAAATTACAACGTCTCGCAGCGGAATAAAAATAAAACTCAGCACACAAAACGCAGCCTCAACATAAAAATCTCAATAAAAATGTTTAACATCTCAAATAAACAAACAAAGGAAAACTAGCGCCCATCCCCTGAGTGTTACGTATCAGAGCACTAGACCGACGCAGGAATGAAGAATAACAGCCTTCACTCATGGGTACCTGTAGTAATAAACAACGAAGGGGTGAGTCTAAACCGCATAATAAGGCTTATAATAAGCGGTATGCTAGAGTATAAGGACTACACCAATCACAGCAATACATTTATATTTTATACATATACAGCAACATTTCCAACTGATAAATAAACATCAACATCCGCAATATATAATTGTCACACAGTCATATTGTACACCAACAAGTAATTATCAATAATGAGCATGTGTGTATGCGGTGCAGAATGCATGTGGTACCATTATCACTTCTCATTAGCCAATTGGGCACGTCGCGACCGCAGCCGAAAAATAACGTCAAGACCGCAGCCTAAAAATGCATCGTTAAGACCGCAGCCTAATGTATGCATGTGACTCCATGAACAATCAATAAGCATAATTTTTCACAATCCCAAGTCACACACATCATCATTATAAATTACAACGTCAAGACCGCAGCCTAAAATCATCACCAACATTTTTGGTCCGTAGACCCACCGTCACTTTACCACACCACTAGCAAAATACAAGTGTCCAGAAACTTTCAGCCAAATTAATTATTTTTCACATTACAGTAGCATAACAGATAGAGGACTGAACGAGCTTCGAAACGCACTTTGAAGCACTTAAAACGGCCACCCGAGTCAAAAGATATGTCAAAAACAAATTTGGGACAAAACCGAGACACGTGCTGAAAATGGCTCCCAGGCGCTGGGCGCCTAGCAGGGAACAACAGCACACAAAAACTGGCGCAGGGGGATCCTGGCGCCCACAAAAAACTGGCGCAGGGCGCCTAGCACCCAGACACAGAAACTGGCGCAGGGCGCCTGGCGCCTAGACACAGAATTGGCAACACAGCGCACATAAGCAACACCCACCAAGACAACTCCAAAATGAGACATGCAAAAATAAAACCACTCGAGCCAAAATGTTTAAAATTGAATTTGGGCACGCAAATACAAAAGATGGCACGGTAAAATTTGCCCAGAATTTGAAGTTCACCCAAAACACGCTATATACGCACACGAGCAACACCCACCGAGACAACTCCAAAATGACACATGCAAAAATAAAACCACTCGAGCCAAAATGTTTAAAATTGAATTTGGGCACGCAAATACAAAAGATGGCACGGTAAAATATGCCCAGAATTTGAAGTTCACCCAAAACACCCTATATACGCACACGAGCAACATGGCTCCCGGGGAAGGGGATCTCAGTGATTTTTCAGAACATACATCCTAGCAACCAAAACTCAACCGTAACGACATCCCAATGACATGATTACTCAGAAATATAACTCGGGAACACAAACCGGGCAGCCCAATTTAGGCGCCCTTGGCGCCCAGGCACAGGGATCCTGCGCCCAAGGCGCCACTGCACCAAGGCAGCAACACTGAAACACAACAAATAGGCAACATGCGCCCATGGCGCCCAGACAGCAACAACAAAGCATGGATTGACAACAACAATGGCGCCTAAGGCGCCTAGGGTCCTTCAAACTCAAATTCTTCCGAATTTCATATGCTCAATCATTCAATAATTATTTCTAATCCTTCAATTTCACTCTCATATCTTCAAATACACATTCTATCAATTATTTGGCATACACTATGATTCTCACATACATCTCATAACTCATACAATTTTCAATAAAACACATAGAGACAATCAATCTTCACACAATTAATCATATATCGAATTCAACAATGGAATTATGAGACAAATGGTATAAACCCTAAACCCTCACATACAACCCATTCTAAGCCCTATTATAAGGTAAGACCCACCCTTACCTTGATTACACCGAAGACGAGGTCCTTCCTACAGAGTCACCAACAAAAGCACAGCAACTAGGAGCTCTTCCCTTTCCTTGGCCGATTGCACCCTTCTTCTTTCTTTCTCTCCTTCGACTTTTCTCTTCTCCCTTCGCGACTCTCTTCTCCTTTCTTTTCTTTCTTTTACGTTTTCTTTCTTTTTCTTTTCTTTGCACAAATGATGCGAATGCATCATACCCCCAAGCGCCTAAGAGCCTTAGCTAACGGGCTTGGGCTTCTTGGGCCAAATTTGCCATTCCAAAATTATTTATACCACTCCCTTCAATTATAAAAAGAAAATAACATATTAATAATTTTAATATATTAATAAATATGCAACACTTAAATAATTTAATCAAATAATTAATTAAATTATTTTGGGTGTTACACACCTCATATGTGCTATATTGTCTATTGTCTGTCATTGTACTTCTAATTTTGGGTTCCTTATTTGGTCGTCTCTATCTTGTGTAGAAAGATTATTGAGCCAGAAAATCTGCTAGAGGACAAGCAAAAGTTAAGTGTGGGGGAGTTGATAAACTCCAATTAAGTGCATTTTTTTAGAGATATTTTTGAGTCAATTTTAGAGTAATTATTACCAATTATATAAATCACTAACTCATTTTACTCTATTTTTGCAGAAAAGATGAACAGAACACAAATCATTCATTTCAATAATTTAGAGCAATATTTGAAGAGCAAATAGCAGCAAAATAAAAGCAATTGGCTTGAAAGATAAACCAAACAAGAGCCTGCATAAGAAAAAGAGAATTATGCCCAATTGAAAAAGAAAGGAGCACATTGTGGGCCTATTGGAAGACCTCAGTGTGAGATGAAAATAAATTGAAGCCCAAAAGGAATTAGAAGAAAAGCCAACCCTATGCTTGGAGAGAAAAAAAGGAAGTCGTACACCACACACATAAAACAGCCGCACACGTGAATGAGGAGGAAAGCGGTAGTGACGGCAACGCACAGGAGATGAGAAAAAGAGTTTTTGGGTACCGTTTTTGACACCGTGAGAGAGCTTTGGAGCGGAAAAAAAGAGATTGAAGACATAGATCAAGACTTTCTCTATTTTACGGGTTATTCTTTATCTTTGTATTTCATGAACTTTATTTCTATTTTATTGTTCTTGAACACTATGGATAGCTAAATCCTCTTTTAGGGTCTTAGGTGGATCTTCCTTGATTAGAGACCTTTTTATGTTCTAATTTTTAATCTGAATTCCTATTTTTATTTCAATTAATATTGTCCTAGTAATTTAATCACGTTCTTAGGATTGATCACCCTTTGCATGTTCATAATCAATTAGTTGATCACCGACCGTACTGCAACTAGTTGGTGAACCTATAGGACAATTAGGGCTATAATTAATGCATGACCAAACTTTAATTTAGCCTTCCAATCATTCAACCTTTTTATGCTTTTCTTAAATTTAAATTCTTGCATGACCAAACAAGGGTTAGTTTAGGAAAAAGAATATTAATCGCGAATGACCAAACGGATTAATAGTTTTAGTAAAGGGATTGGTAATTAAATAAAATAAAGGAATTTGGGTAGAATTAGACATAGGGGAATCAAAGCTTGCAAGTGAAACCGTGACCCTAGAGCTCTCTCCATCGATTAAATCTAGTATTTTAATTCTAGTTATTTAGTTATTTTTAGGCTTAAATACAGTTTTGGTCCCCCTATTTTGACCAATCCACGATTTTGGTCCCTAAAGTTTTAATTTCACGATTTTGGTCCCGAACTGCTCTGATACCACTAATGTAACACCCCGTTTCTACCCCTTTAATTTGTACGTCATTATCAGAGTACTTTCGTTTTCAAAAATAATAATTTAATTTGTAGAAAAGAAATGTCACATCTTCATTGAATAAACTCATCGACTACGCCATTAACATTTGTGTAAAAACGCATTCGTCACAAAAGTCGAACTTCAAAAACATCTCATCACAGCGGAAATAGCAATAACTCACCAAAATCGCTCAAACACGTCTCAAACATCAATACAATTATTAAAACAGTTAATTAAATAAGTCATCGACTTCAACCCCGCCCCCTAGGTGTTACAATATCAGAGAGCGACTCAAAACATCTCAACAGCTATAAAGGAAGGCAGCATGTCCTTCAATCGGAGTCACCTGCAGCGTTGCCACAATAGAGCAACATTCCAAGCAGAAGGGGTGAGAATTTTCAACAAAATATAATTAGTCATACAGCAGAGTAATATGAGTAAACTATCACACAACATCGTCACTAATATCAACTTCATCGTCGTTACACACAATACCAAACAAAATCACAATTCACGTCACCCGTCATAAAAAAAATGAATGCGCATGAAGATGCAACCCACACCTGGGCATATGCATGATGGTACCATACTCGTCATAATAAGCCACTATGGGCACACCGTCATTTTTTTCTCGTCATAAATAAGCCACTATGGGCACACCGTCATTAAGAGGCCGAAGCCTATTCGTCATAAGATGCACATGCTATGAGACACTATGGACACATGTGCAATCACCAAAATTTGCTCACCCGGAGTACTCATCATCACCACCATAAGACACTCATAGAGTATATTCATCATAGTCGCCATATTAATATCGCCACTCTTCATAAACAATCACATTCAAAATAATGTAACCACATCTTTAAAATTATGGAATAAACATTTCACTTTCATACTTAGGAAGCGCCACAATTAAATTTGGGAAGAACATCTCATTTTCCAAGTGGAAGAAAACCTCACATTTTTAACCGGAAAAATAGTAATAGTATCAAAGTCACATTTACACGCTCTTCTCTTTTACAAAGTACAGAAATTCGGTTAATAAGCGCAACAAATCGAAGCTGAAAAACAGTGGCCATTTATGCGCAAAAGCAGTAGCACTTTGACATCAAATCAAAACTGAAAATAGTGGCCATTATTGCGCAAAAACAGTAGAAATTTTACATCTAATCGAAACTGAAACAGTAGCCATTTATTTCGCAAAAACAGTAGCAATTTTTACATCAAATCGAAACTGAAACAGTAGCCATTTATTTCGCAAAAACAGTAGCAATTTTATGGCTGAAACAGCAGCAAAAACAGCAACTTTAATTTGCAACACAGCAGTATTTTAATTGGTAAAAACAGCAACATTTTATTGTGAAAACAGCAATATGACAGCAACAATTTATTGGTAAAAACAGCAACATTTCATTGACAGCAAACAGCATGATTAAATACAGCAACAGCAATATATAATTGACAGCAAACAGCATAATTAAAATACAGCAACAGCAACACATAATTGACAGCAACAGCATAATTAAAATACAGCAACAGCAACACATAGTTGACAGCAACAGCACCAAAAAAAATTCTGCAACAGCAATACATATTTGACAGCAACAGCACCAAAAAAAATTCTGACTAACAGCAACAATTCATCTCCTCACATCATAATGCCATTCGCATATCAACATAATAAATTCAATCCACCATTCCTCTTCACCTATAAGTTTTCTAATTCAATCACTAACACAAACCCACAAACCCGCTATATACTCAATTATATTAAATTAAAAGCGCTCACCCTTACCTCGAATTTTGTATGCCCGAAACCACGATGAATGCGTCACGTGCAAAACTCCGCAACACGACGAGCCAAGGTCACCAAAAATTCGCAGCAGCCCCCTTCCTCCTCTTCTAACCAATTCGCATCCATCACATAATTCATGGGGAAAAATCGCAACATGAAAAAGGAAGGGTTTTAGGCCAACAACTTGGAATGATTACATAAATGGAAGAGAAGAGGATCAAAGGCACTTACATAAAGCCAAGATGAAATAAAACCCTCTTTTCTCCTTGCTGGAAGTCGCAACTCTCTCCTCCTCTAAGCTTGAAGTCGCGCCTCACCTTTCCCTCACTCTCTCAGTTGCGCTGTTTTCCTTTCTTTGGGTGGAATGACAATAATTCTTAGGTTTTAGGATAATTGGAATGGGCTTGGGTCACTTAAGTGGCTTGGGCCCATTTTTACACCACCTTTTTAATTCTTTTCACCTCCTACAATGAAACAATTATACTTAAATTATTCTACTTAAACAAATATTGTAATCCCTCCAATAACTTAATTAATTAATAAATTAAATTATTTTAGGGCGTTACAACTCTCCCCCACTTAGAGAATTTCGTCCTCGAAATTACCTGAATCAAATAACTCTGGATAGGCTTCTTTCATCTTACTTTCCAATTCCCACGTCATGCTCTCGCCCACGGCTCCCAACCAAACCACTTTCACTAAATTAATCTCTTTGCCTCTTAACACTTTTACTTCACGGTCGTCAATTCTAACGGGCATAGTCTCCACGGTGAGATTGTCCCGCACCTCAACATCATCTAATTGAATCACATGAGACGGATCCGCAACATACTTCCGAAGCTGCGACACGTGAAACACGTCGTGCAAGTTTGAAAGGTTAGGTGGTAAGGCCACCCGATATGCAACATTTCCAACTCTCTCCGTAATCTGATACGGCCCGATGAATCGAGGAGTCAACTTCTTTGATTTCAGCGCTCGCCCAACACCAGTCATAGGCGTGACCCTCAAGAACACGTGGTCACCGGCTTCAAATTCTAAATCTTTCCTTCTCTTATCATGGTAACTCTTCTGTCTACTCTGCGACGCTTTCATTTTCTCCCGGATCATCTTTACCTTCTCGGTAGTCTCTCTGACTAGCTCAGGTCCAAGTACTAAACTTTCCCCAGTCTCGTACCAACACACCGGAGTCCTACACCTCCGGCCATACAACGCCTCAAACGGCGCCATTCCGATACTGGAATGATAACTGTTGTTGTAGGTGAACTCAATTAACGGGAGATGAGTATCCCACGCACCTCCCTGCTCTAGTACGCATGCCCTCAACAGGTCTTCCAATGATTGGATTGTCCTTTCTGTCTGCCCATCAGTCTGAGGATGATAAGCTGAACTCAACCTCAATTTCGACCCCAACTCCTTCTGTAAACTACTCCAAAACTCCGAAGTGAATCTTGGGTCCCTATCAGACACAATGCACAAAAGAACCCCATGCAGCTTCACAATCACCTGAATGTAGATTTCAGCCAATCTCGACACCGGATATTTAATACCGATAGGAATAAAATGAGCCGACTTCGTCAATCTATCCACAACCACCCAAATTGAATCATGCCCTCTCACCGTATTGGGCAACCCGGTCACAAAATCCATGGAGATACTATCCCACTTCCACTCTGGAACATTCAACGGTTGCATCATCCCCGCAGGCTTCTGATGCTCGACTTTCGATTTCTGACAGGTCAAACACGAATACACAAACTGCGCCACATCGCGCTTCAACCCAGGCCACCAGAACATCTTCTTCAGATCTTGGTACATCTTCGTTGCTCCAGGATGAATACTCAACTTACTCTTATGCCCTTCCTCAAGAATTGCCTTTTTCATCTCCTCATCTTCGGGAACACAAATTCTCCCACGATACCTCAATACATTTTGCGTATCTATCACGAAGTCTTCATTCTCAGACTGACCGATCCCACTCATCAGATCAACTAATTTCACATCTAATTTCTGCGCCTCTCGGATACTCGTCATAAAATCATTGCCAATTTTCAACATACCTAACCTGACACTCTGAGGCGTAACTTCACACACTAAACTCATGTCCCTGAACTGCTCAATTAACTCAAGCTCTCTAGCCATCAATGCCGACATGTGCAAGGTCTTCCGACTCAGCGCATCCGCAACCACATTCGCTTTTCCCGGGTGATAACTCAATTCAAAATCATAATCCTTCAATAGTTCTAACCACCGGCCCTGCCTCATATTCAATTCTTTCTGGTCGAACAGATACCGTAGACTCTTGTGATCACTGAACACCTCAAATCTCGATCCATACAAGTAATGCCTCCAAATTTTTAATGCGAATACCACAGCAGCAAGTTCTAAGTCGTGAGTAGGGTAATTCTTTTCATGAATTCTCAATTGCCTAGACGCATAAGCGATCACTTTCCCATTCTGCATAAGCACACCACCCAATCCCATCTTAGACGCATCACAAAAACCACAAACGGTTCCACCGGATTAGGCAGGGTCAACACTGGAGACGTAGTCAACTTCTTCTTCAGCTCATTGAAACTTTCTTCACATCGGTCATCCCAAACAAAAGCCCTACCTTTGCAGGTCAATTGAGTCAACGGCAGAGCCAACTTCGAGAACCCCTCAATGAATCTCCTATAATAACCTGCCAACCCCAGAAAACTCCTTACCTCTGTAACTGACTTTGGAGACTCCCATTGCAACACCGCATCAACCTTAGAAGGGTCCACTGCAATTCCCTCCCTAGAAATCACATGACCGAGAAAACTGACTTCTTTCAACCAAAACTCACACTTGGACAACTTCGCATACAATTTTCGATCCCTTAGAATTCCTAACACCAACCTCAGATGTTCCGCATGCTCCTCTTCTGACTTAGAGTAAATCAGAATGTCATCAATGAAAACCACCACAAACTTGTCCAAGTACTCACGGAAGATTTGGTTCATGTATCCCATGAATACCCCCGGCGCATTAGTCACACCGAAAGGCATAACGGAATACTCATAATGCCCATATCTTGTCCTAAATGCCGTCTTCTGGACATCTTCATCCTTGACCTTGATCTGATGATAACCAGACCTTAAGTCAATCTTGCTAAATACTTTAGCACCCACTAACTGATCCATCAAGTCATAAATTCTTGGCAATGGATACTTGTTCTTGATTGTAACTTTATTTAACTGTCGATAGTCTACACACAACCTCATACTACCGTCTTTCTTTTTCACTAGCAACACTGGAGCTCCCCAAGGTGACACACTCGGTCTTACAAACTTCTTTTCTAATAAATCTTCAAGTTGCTTTTTCAATTCTGCTAACTCAGATGCAGACATTCTATATGGCGCCATAGACACAGGCTTAGTGCCGGGAACCAGGTCAATAGCAAACTCCACCTCTCTCTCTGGTGGTACATCCGGAATCTCGTCAGGGAACACCTCAGAAAACTCACGCACTACCGGCAACACATCAATCTTCGCTTGGCTCTCAGCAGACAACGACGCCAACAGAGAGAACAGCTGAACCTCTTCTCTCATCACTCTATGCAGCTGTCCCGCAGATAACAGACCAGACTCCCCTTCAGGCGACTCAAAACTCACGGACCTCTCTCGACAGTTGATATGGACATGGTTATCAACTAACCAGTCCATACCCAGAATGACATCCATTCCAGTCAGCGGCAAACAGATCAAATCAATTAAGAATTCTCTACCATATACAGATACAGGACATTTGGCACAAACAACGGAGGTAGTCACCGAACCCTTAGCTGGAGTGTCGATGACCATCTCCCTCAACATATCAGATAAAACAAGGCTTAACTTCTCAACACATGCAGCAGCAATAAAACTATGGGTAGCACCAGTATCAACAATAACAACAAGAGGAAAATTATTGATATAGCACGTACCTCGAATCTCGTTCACTACATCAGACTCAGCCAGAGCGAACACCTTTCCAAAGGACTTCTCCTTCTTGGGTTTCGAACACTGTGTACTAACATGACCACTCTCCCCGCAGTTGAAACACACCACTTCTTTCTTATCACATCCGGAAGATATATGCCCCTCTTGTCCACACCGATAACATCTCTTCTTATCCCCGCTTGGGCAATCTGGACTTTTATGACCCACTTTCCCACACGAGTAACAAGTAACACTGACCGCAGCATCTCCCCCACTTCGCTTAGGCCCACCAACAAACTTACCCTTGCCCTTACCAGCAGGCGCCTCATATGGCTTACCACGACTTGAGAAATTCTTTTGTTTTTCTTTCATGACTCTGGAGAAAGCATTATTGTCCTCCTCAAAAATTCTGGCGCTATTAACCAACAATGGAAACACACGAATCTGCTGGTACCCTATGGCCCTCTTAATGTCAGCACGCAATCCATTCTCAAATTTGATGCATTTGGAGAACTCCGCACCCTCTCTATCATAATGAGGGTAAAACTTAGACAGCTCAGTAAATTTTGCCGCATATTCAGTCACAGTCATGTTACCTTGCTCAAGCCTCAGAAACTCAACCTCCTTCTTCCCGCGGACATCCTCCGGGTAGTACTTTCTCTTGAATTCTCTCTCAAACACAGCCCAGGTAATCCCCTCATTGGCAGCCGTCAACCCCTGACTAGTAGTCCTCCACCAATCATAAGCCTCTTTTTTCAACATATGTGTGCCATAGCGAACCTTCTGAGCATCGGTGCAATCCATAACGCGGAAGATCCGCTCCATCTCACTAAGCCACTCAAGGGCACCATCAGGATTATACCCGCCTTCAAAAGCAGGAGGGTTCTCACGCTGGAACGTAGCCAAACTACGCGTCCCATCACCAATATTAATAGCATTGGGTATGTTACCCACAACTCCAGCTATAGCCTGCAAAGCAGCAGCAAGTGCAGCATCGTTCCGTCCTGCCATTCTAGTACTGCAACAGAAAACAAAATTTAGATGCGAGTAACCAGACTCGAATGCTACTCAACTTGACAACCTGACCACCGGCCGGACAGACCGAACTGCTCTGATACCACTAATGTAACACCCCGTTTCTACCCCTTTAATTTGTACGTCATTATCAGAGTACTTTCGTTTTCAAAAATAATAATTTAATTTGTAGAAAAGAAATGTCACATCTTCATTGAATAAACTCATCGACTACGCCATTAACATTTGTGTAAAAACGCATTCGTCACAAAAGTCGAACTTCAAAAACATCTCATCACAGCGGAAATAGCAATAACTCACCAAAATCGCTCAAACACGTCTCAAACATCAATACAATTATTAAAACAGTTAATTAAATAAGTCATCGACTTCAACCCCGCCCCCTAGGTGTTACAATATCAGAGAGCGACTCAAAACATCTCAACAGCTATAAAGGAAGGCAGCATGTCCTTCAATCGGAGTCACCTGCAGCGTTGCCACAATAGAGCAACATTCCAAGCAGAAGGGGTGAGAATTTTCAACAAAATATAATTAGTCATACAGCAGAGTAATATGAGTAAACTATCACACAACATCGTCACTAATATCAACTTCATCGTCGTTACACACAATACCAAACAAAATCACAATTCACGTCACCCGTCATAAAAAAAATGAATGCGCATGAAGATGCAACCCACACCTGGGCATATGCATGATGGTACCATACTCGTCATAATAAGCCACTATGGGCACACCGTCATTTTTTTCTCGTCATAAATAAGCCACTATGGGCACACCGTCATTAAGAGGCCGAAGCCTATTCGTCATAAGATGCACATGCTATGAGACACTATGGACACATGTGCAATCACCAAAATTTGCTCACCCGGAGTACTCATCATCACCACCATAAGACACTCATAGAGTGTATTCATCATAGTCACCATATTAATATCGCCACTCTTCATAAACAATCACATTCAAAATAATGTAACCACGTCTTTAAAATTATGGAATAAACATTTCACTTTCATACTTAGGAAGCGCCACAATTAAATTTGGGAAGAACATCTCATTTTCCAAGTGGAAGAAAACCTCACATTTTTAACCGGAAAAATAGTAATAGTATCAAAGTCACATTTACACGCTCTTCTCTTTTACAAAGTACTGAAATTCGGTTAATAAGCGCAACAAATCGAAGCTGAAAAACAGTGGCCATTTATGCGCAAAAGCAGTAGCACTTTGACATCAAATCAAAACTGAAAATAGTGGCCATTATTGCGCAAAAACAGTAGAAATTTTACATCTAATCGAAACTGAAACAGTAGCCATTTATTTCGCAAAAACAGTAGCAATTTTTACATCAAATCGAAACTGAAACAGTAGCCATTTATTTCGCAAAAACAGTAGCAATTTTATGGCTGAAACAGCAGCAAAAACAGCAACTTTAATTTGCAACACAGCAGTATTTTAATTGGTAAAAACAGCAACATTTTATTGTGAAAACAGCAACATGACAGCAACAATTTATTGGTAAAAACAGCAACATTTCATTGACAGCAAACAGCATGATTAAATACAGCAACAGCAATATATAATTGACAGCAAACAGCATAATTAAAATACAGCAACAGCAACACATAATTGACAGCAACAGCATAATTAAAATACAGCAACAGCAACACATAGTTGACAGCAACAGCACCAAAAAAAATTCTGCAACAGCAATACATATTTGACAGCAACAGCACCAAAAAAAAATTCTGACTAACAGCAACAGTTCATCTCCTCACATCATAATGCCATTCGCATATCAACATAATAAATTCAATCCACCATTCCTCTTCACCTATAAGTTTTCTAATTCAATCACTAACACAAACCCACAAACCCGCTATATACTCAATTATATTAAATTAAAAGCGCTCACCCTTACCTCGAATTTTGTATGCCCGAAACCACGATGAATGCGTCACGTGCAAAACTCGGCAACACGACGAGCCAAGGTCACCAAAAATTTGCAGCAGCCCCCTTCCTCCTCTTCTAACCAATTCGCATCCATCACATAATTCATGGGGAAAAATCGCAACATGAAAAAGGAAGGGTTTTAGGCCAACAACTTGGAATGATTACATAAATGGAAGAGAAGAGGATCAAAGGCACTTACCTAAAGCCAAGATGAAATAAAACCCTCTTTTCTCCTTGCTGGAAGTCGCAACTCTCTCCTCCTCTAAGCTTGAAGTCGCGCCTCACCTTTCCCTCACTCTCTCAGTTGCGCTGTTTTCCTTTCTTTGGGTGGAATGACAATAAATCTTAGGTTTTAGGATAATTGGAATGGGCTTGGGTCACTTAAGTGGCTTGGGCCCATTTTTACACCACCTTTTTAATTCTTTTCACCTCCTACAATGAAACAATTATACTTAAATTATTCTACTTAAACAAATATTGTAATCCCTCCAATAACTTAATTAATTAATAAATTAAATTATTTTAGGGCGTTACAACGTAGGCACACCCCCCACCCCACCCCCCACCACCGACCCCACCCCACCCCACCCCCACCCCCCACCACCGACCCCACCCCACCCCACCCCACCCCACCCACCACCCCACCCCAACCCCCCACCCACCCCCACCCCACCCCAACCCATCACCGACCCCACCCCACCCTCATCCCACCCCACCCCAACCCAACGGGGTTCACCGAGAGCGACGCGAGAGAGAGAGGAGGAGGGGAGAGAGAGAGGAGGAGGGGAGATCTTCGCGCAGAGGAGAGAGAGGGGAGGAGGGGAGAGAGAGAGAAGGAGGGGAGAGAGAGGAGGAGGGGAGATCTTCGCGCAGAGGAGAGAGAGGGGAGGAGGGGAGAGAGAGAGGAGGAGGAGAGATCTGCGAAGGAGGGGGAGGGGAGGGAGAGCGACGGGGAGGGGAGGGAGAGCGAGAGCGACGGGGAGGGGAGGGAGAGCGACGGGGAGGGGAGGGAGAGCGAGGGCGACGGGGAGGGGGAACAGTGAAGGGGAAGGGAGACCGATGGGGAGGGGGAACAGTGAAGGGGGAGGGAGACCGATGGGGAGGGGGAACAGTGAAGGGGGAGGGGAGGGAGAGCGAGGAAGAAGAAGGGGTGGGGGTGGGGGGTGGGGGGTGGGGGGGTGCGCCTACGTGGCAGTCCACGTGGGCTGCCACGTAGGATAAGTCAGTCAAACTGAGTCAAAATTGGGGTGGGGGACTATGATTTTTCAAATTGGGAAAATAGGGGGACCAAAATCGTGAAATTAAAACTTTAGGGACCAAAATCGTGGATTGGTCAAAATAGGGGGACCAAAACTGTATTTAAGCCTTATTTTTATTTTGTTTCTATAATCATCAAAGTATTGGTTCGTCTAAACAATAAATAATCTCGACTAGTTTGGTACTTGTTAATTACTCCTTGTGGATACGATAATCGTTTATACTACTTATGCGAAAGAGTACACTTGCTCTAAGTGTGTTTTTAACGCAACAGGCGGGCCTCAATAAAAAACCCTATGGGAAAAAGAGTGTCCCGCCAGGTTTACATAATCATTGTTTATAATTTAAATAAAATATCTTCTTAAGTTCATGGCATTCCATGTCCTTGGGATGAGTCCTCCACCCAACGTTTCCAGCTGGTAAGCACCCTTTCCCGTCTTCGAGATGACCCTATAAGGGCCCTCCTAATTGGGGACAAGCTTGCCTTGGGCAGAATTCTTCTGCCCGACACTGGCTCGTCGGAGGACGAGCTGTCCGAGAGCAAAATCTCTCAGAACGACCTTGACGTTGTGCCTCGTGGCCATACCTTGCTTGATCAGTTCTTCTCTCAGGGCGCTTGCGACCGGAGTTCTTCAATTAAATCTAGCTCTTCTTTGATAATTTCTTCATTTTCTGGAGGCAGTTTGGGATTAGTCGTTCTCCAGCTCAGCTCTCCGATTTCGACCGGGATGACAGCATCCGTTCCATAGACTAGTTTGAAGGGAGATTCGCCCGTGGTAGAGTGGTGTCGTCCTGTATGCCCATAATATGTTCAGGAGTTCTTCTGCCCATTTTCCCTTTTCGCGGCCTCAGTTTGACCGTTGGTCTGGGGGTGTTCCACTGAGGTGAATCGCTGTTTCACCCCTAGCTCGGTCAAGTACTCCTTAAAGGTCTTATCCGTGAATTGGGTGCCGTTATCTGAGACCAGCACATTTGGGATTCCGAACCGAACCATTATGTTCTTTTTGAAGAATTTCAGACAGTTTCTGGAGGTGATGGTGGCTAGAGGTTCGGCTTCAACCCACTTTGTAAAGTAATCTACCGCCACGACCAAATATTTCAGTTGTCCCGGAGCGACTGCAAAAGGACCCAAAAGGTCGATTCCCCACCATTCAAATGGCCACGGTGCGGTCATGGAGTTCAACTCCGCTGGAGGGGTGATGTAAATGTCTGCGTGCGTCTAGCAGTTGTCACATTTCTTAACAAGCTTGCTTGCATCACCATCCATTGTGGGCCAATAGTACCCTGCCCTGAGTGCTTTTTTTTGCTAGAGCTCATGCTCCCAGATGGTTCCCGCATATACCTTCATGGATCTCCCTCAACAGGTAGCCGGCCTCATCCGGTGCTAAACACTTCAGTAATGGCATTGAGAACCCTCTTCGGAACAGTTTCCCTTCAATTACTGTGTAGGACGACACTCGTCTTCGTGTAAGAGCCGCCTTCTTTGGGTCATCTGGTTCCTCCCCGTTCCTAATATACTTTAGGATGGGGCGAATCCAAGTCTCGCCTTGATCGATCGTGCAGACATCTGTGTTTTGGGTTGCTTCTAAGCGGACACTGGGCTGTGAGAGGATCTTTTGAATCACACTCCTATGATTTTCTGGAGTCTTGGTACTGGCCAGTTTTGACAGTACATCGGCCCTAGCATTTTCTTATCTAGGGATATGTTGGACTTCCGCATGGTCGAACTGCTCGAGCAGCTCTCTTACCTTTGCGAGGTACCTTTGTAAGACTTCATCTTTGGCGTCAAATGTTTCTTTGATCTGAGATACTACCAGCAGGGAGTCTGAGTAGAGCTCAACCCTTTGCACCTTAAATTCGCGGGCGAGCATGAGACCAGCGATACTTGCTTCATATTCCGCCTGGTTGTTAGAGGTGGAAAAAGAGAAGGTCAAAGAGACTTCAACCGTCATTCCTTCGGGACTTGCTAAAATCAAACCCACCCCGCTACCTTTGCTGTTAGAAGAACCGTCCACGTGCAGCCTCCAGGTCGGTTCAAAGACTTCGCCCTGGATCGGGGTCATCTCCACAATGAAATCGGCTAAGATACGTGCCTTGGTGGTCGTTTTGGTTTCATATCTGATCCCAAACTCCGAGAGTTCTACTGCCCATTTGATCATCCTTCCTGCTAGATCTGGTCGATGCAAGATCTGCCTTATGGGTTGGTTGGTTCTAAGGACGATCTGGTGAGCCACGAAATACGGCCTCAGTCTCCGGGAAGCCACAATCAGGGCCAAGGCTAGCTTCTCAATTCTTTGATACCGGAGCTCCGGTCCCTGGAGTGCTTTGCTCACAAAGTATACCGGGTTCTGCTACCACGGCTGCTAAAGCTGCGTCGCTAATGGACATTTAAAGATATAAGGTTTCACCGGGCTCGGGGGTAGTCAAAATAGGCGGCTGAAGCAGAGCCTCCTTCAAACTGTGGAGAGCGAGGTCGCACTCTGGTGTCCACTCGAACTGTGTATCTTTCTTTATTACCTTGAAGAGCGGGAGAGACTTGCTAGCGGCTTTCGAAATGAACCGGGAGAGCGCGGCTACCATTCCATTCAATTTTTGGACCTCCTTTTTGCTTGTTGGAGACTTCATCTCTGTTACCGCTTTGGACTTGTCAGGGTTCGCTTCGATTCCTCGTTCTGTTGAATAAAATTCAAGGAACTTTCCTGCCCGGACTCCGAATGTGCACTTTTCGGGGTTGAGCTTAAGCAAATTTCGCCGGGCCTTCGCGAATACTTCTCTAAGGTCATCCACATGGCTGGTATCTAGCTTGCTTTTAATGATCATGTCGTCCAAGTACACCTCGACTGTCTTGCCAATTTGAGCCTTAAAGACTCCATTCATCATTCGTTGATAGGTCGCCACAGCGTTCTTCAACCCGAAGGGCATAACCAAGTAACAACAGTTTCCTCTTGCGGTCATAAACGCAGTCTTTTCTCGATCTGGCTGGTGTATTGCGATTTGATTGTACCCCGAGTATGCGTCCAAAAACGAGAGTAACCGGTAACCACTCGCGCTGTCGACTAGTCGGTCCACCCTGGGTACTGGGAAGGCGTCTTTGGGACATGCTCGGTTAAGGTCGGTGTAGTCGACGTACATGCGCCAGTTCCCATTTGCCTTCTTTACCAGGACTACATTTGACAACCAAGTTGTGTACTTAATTTCCTTAATGAACCCAGCTTCTAGTAGATCGTCGACCGATTTGCTGGCTGCTTGTGCTTTCTCTTCGTTTTGGACCCGTCTTCGTTGGGCGACCCATTTCGCTGCGGGGTTGACTGTCAAGTGGTGGCATGCTACTTCGGGTGGAATTCCCGGCATATCGGCCGCGCTCCAGGCAAAAACATCAGCGTGCTCCCTCAAACACTGGATTAACGAATCTTTCACTGGTGGAGGAAGGTCGCTCCCTACTTTCACCATTTTCTCTGGGTCGCTCCCCAACTGTACCTGGACGAACTCTCCGTCCGGCTCTGGTCTCTTGATTCTATTTTTGAGTTCTCTGGTTAGGTCATCCTCCCCTTCTTCCACATCACTATCTGGGTCGCAGCGGGCGTCGAGGTCGACCACGTTGACTTGGCTCCCGCCTTTACTTATGGTGTCCTCAATTCTTGCCTCGTACTCTCCTTGTTCTTTTATGCTCATGAGATGACATCGTTAAGCGGCTTGTAAGTCGACCGGGACTGTAACAACCTCATTATTGCCAGAGTAAAACTTCATCTTCAAGTGGACTGTGGAGGTTACTGCCCCTAGTTTCCCCAATGTAGGTCGCCCAATAATGCACTGATATACTGATTTGCATGGCAACACTAGGAAATTGGTTTTCACAGTCCTACACTTAGGCTTTTTCCCGCTATCATCCCCGAAAGTTACCATGAGTTCAACCGTTCCAAGGGGCGTGGTCGATGATTTGTTGAAGCCTATTAAATCAGAGCCCCGATATGCCTTTAGCTCGCTTCTTGAAATTTGCAGGACATCAATAAGATCCTCGAAGATGATGTCCGTCGAGCTTCCCTGATCGATGAGGAACCTTCTGACCTCAACGTTTGCCATTACCGCCGTGACAATCAATGGGACATACTTGTTTGGCTTTCCATCAAGCATGTCATGATCGTTGAACGCCAAGGGCGGTCGATTCGGCGAGGTGCGAGCGGTGGAAGTTGACGCGACGCTCATTATCTCTTTCCATATCCTTTTCATAGATTTGTTCGTTTCCCCTCCTTCTAAGGGGCATCCTCCAGTGATCACCATAGCGACGGAGCGTCCTCTTGACTTCCTTTGGTCGTTCCCGACTTCATCATCCACCTCGTCGTCTTCTTTTCCGCTTTCGAGGGGACCGGGTTACATTCCTCTCTTCGTGTCTGCCTATTTGCCCCCTTTTGACATATTGGGCTAGTTGCCTTTTCTGATTAGCTCTTCTATATCGTTCTTGAGGGCAATGCAATTGTTGGTGTCGTGCCCGCTGCTTCTATGATACCGACAGTATTTTCGTGATGGGCGCTGTCCTTCCTTGAGGACGAGAGGATCAGGTCTTTTGATATCTCTGAATTCCGTGTTCGCGCACTCAGATAGAATTTGGGCATATGAGGCGTTGAGCTTTGTCCGGTCGGGGAACTTCCTTTGCCTGAATTCCCTTGATGGTCCTTCATGATCCCTCCTGAATCCCTGACCCCGATTCACTTGGGGTTCTCTTGCCGTGCCCGCGACGGCTTGGGAGGCCATTGCCCTTTCTTCATAATTCATAAATCTCTGAGATTGTCGAAGGAAAGTTTCAAGATTCGGTGGTTCGTTCACTCCCATCTGTATCTCAAATAGGCTACCAGTGCGGAGACCGTCTCGAAGAAACCACAAACGCATGTCATTATCCAAGCCTCGCACGTTGGCTGCTTCCTTGTTGAATCGTTCAACGTAGTCACGGAGGGTCTCATCCGAGCCTTGTATGATCGCTTTTAGGATGACATGCGATTTGGGCTTTACCCTGGATGCGGTAACGCGGGCACTGAAAACTCGGGCTAGTTGTTCCCAGGACGAGATACTGTTGGGCCTTAATTCGGTGAACCATTCCAAGGCGGGTCCCTTCAGGGTTAATGGGAAGATTTTGCATTTAACCGGCCCATACGCCCCTCTGTACTTCATCACCAAATCGAAATACCTCAAGTGGGCGTCCGGATCCTTCACTCCGGTATACATCTTGAGGTCCGAGGGAGGCTTCTCTAGTGCTCGCGGATGGGATACTCCTCTATGTTGCGGGTGAAGGACCCCATGTCGTCGTCGATCATCCTCCTACGAGGTAGTTGGTCCTCGGGGCGGCGTGCCCGATGACCACGTCGTTCAGAGATGGTACCATGGTGACGAGGTCGTGCTAGCGGAGAGTCATCGTAGTATGGACGGGGGTACCTGTCGAACGATCGACTCCTTGACGAATCAGTGTAGTTGTACGAAGATTCTTGGTAGGTTTCCTCCTCGGGCCAGTAGGTAGGGTCGGTCGGAGAGGGCGATGTCCGTGGTCCAACCTGGATCGCGCCTCATCCTGTTCGCCTTCTTGGGGGCGATCGATGCACGGATGACCTCCGCGGGGGTGATCGATGCCTCTGGGATGGGTTACCTCTGCGCACAGAGGATTCGTCGTCACGACGACGTAGCTCTGGTGCGGTATATGCTCTCCCAGAAGCGACTTGGCGTGCGATGTGTCTGTCCCTTACGCTCAACAGATCACGCAATTCCTGTACGATCGCGCTTGGCAGCCCGATTGTTGCTTGATGGGCGGGTGCCCCTTGAGTGCTGGAGGCAGTATCCTCGGCGTCGGCGGCGTGGCCTTCCGGGGTGTGTTGTTGCTGCTGAGGAATCACGGTAGTGTTCCGCAAGCGCAGGGCGCCGCGTGGTCGCTCTCGTGGGGGCATGTCAGTCAGGGTGGGAAGAATCGTCTCCCACTGTGGTCGCCAATGAACTAAATTGATCTGTTCCTTTGATTAGGTGGGTATGTCTTTCTGCTGATGCTGGCTCCTTAAGTCAGGAGCGCGAGGCGTTGTGACCGGCCTCGGCTTATGATTGGTCGCGTTTAGAGCTCCCACGGGGTGTACCTGCAATGGTACTCCAACGCCCAAGTTAGTGGGGTGAATTTCGAGCAGAGTAACGACGTGTTTTGTGCGTACCTTTTAGCTGAGGTCAGACCCCTGTATATATAGTGTCAGAGGCTCTGCCGGCGATCGTCGGATTGCATGCGGCTTGATCTCCGCCGTTGATCTGTGAATCTGAGTGGTATAGCGCTGCTTCGTTATTGGGCCGCACGAGGCCGACCAAGTTACCACAGTGGGCTGCGGCCCAGTCCAGAACAAGTACCAACAGCATTACCAGGGGGAGCAGTACCAGGAGCATTACCAACATCAGTACCAGGAGAATTACCAGCAGCAGTACCGGCATGGTGGGGATGTCGATGAGCATCATGCTCGCATAGGACCTATGGATGGTTCTTTGCTCATTGCATTTGATGCTCATGTAGCATCTAAGATTCTCAGAGGCCAGGTAAAAATAAATATTTATTTACGTAGTCTTATTATATAAATTTATAGATAAATAGTTTAAGTAAGTTTATTTAGTTTTAATTCAGTTTCGGGATAAATTGAAAGTATCAGCACATGGAAACAAAATCAATCAAAAATTGGCCCCTCTATCACAGAGTCATGGATTTTATTATCATATTCAAAATTCTGGTTTAGGCCCCCTCGTCTTTTCAGCCCTCACCACGATAGACCATGAGCTACTATCTGTTTTTGTAGAGATGGCATCCAGAGACATCGTCATTTCACCTACCATTTGGTGAAATGACGATTACTTTGGATGATGTTTCATGTCTCCTTCATCTACTGGCGACTAGCAGATATTATAGATCCCCCAACTCTGTTACTATTGATGATGTCGTTCATCTAGCTGTGGATTATCTGGGGGTCACTGTTGCTGACGCTTCAGAGAAGACTATTGCCAGCAGGGGGCATATTTCAGGTTTGAGTGGCTACTGGAGGTCTGCAAGTGTCACATTGAGGACCAGCAGATTCTTGCTGCCAGGGCATTCTTGCTGTTTCTTTTGGGGATGACTATCTTTACTAGCAAGACTGGAACCAGAGTTGAGGCTAAATGGTTGCATTTACTGGAGGATGTCACCACAGTTAGCCCATAGGCATGGGGTCTAGCAGCCTTGGCATTCTTGTATGACCAGTTGAACTTTGCTTGTTTGGAGGATAGTTGTCAATTAGGGGGTATGCGATGCTGTTTATGGTAAGTTTTTTTTTTTTATTTTTAACGAGTTTTTTTTATTTTTTTTATATTTTATTATGGATCTTTGAGTACTTCCCTCGGATATGTGTACGTGGTACCGGTGGGACCAACACCGGGGCATGATGTGGGTTTTGGAAAGGAGGAAGACGGATGATGTGAAGCTGGAGGAGTACCGTAGGAGGATTGATGCTTTGGCACCTGCTGATGTCATCTGGAGACCCTTTGAGGACTACAGACATGTGAGAGCCTTTAAGGGGTATAATCTCATTGGCGCTCCGTTGAGTCTCCATGTATAGCTCCAACGGCCTATGATTCTGATGATCATACGTCGTCATCAATCTTGATCCTCATGGACGAGAAGTAAATGCTGTCATCATCTCGACGATCGGGTTTGCGATAAGTAATACTAGTAACCTCACGGTCATCACCAATCACTTGAACTTTGATCTCCACTTTATCTTTCAAACCGTCGAATGTGATGTCTTCGCGGAGCCTGCATAAAATAAGCTTTGGACATGAGAAGAAAACACTATCTTCTCTTATAGTGATTTGGCTGCTATGGTGAATAGTGCTAAGTCTGTTGTCGCTTGAGTACTGAGTGGAACAAATGTTCATTGTGGAGTGAAATGTTGGTGTGAAAAGAATGAGGGTGAGTGTGGGTATTTATAGCAATCGTCACTAATTATCCACCGTTGATATTGTCGGTGCGATCTACACCGTTAAAAATATATCCGCTGGGGCACAGTTACCACGACGAACAAAAGTGGGCTGTTGATCAAAACTGTCAGTCAAATCGTGTCTGTTAAATTTTAATAAAAACGGATTTATCTAATGAATAAATAAATCTGTTAGTTCAAATAACCAAAACGGATTTATCTATTTAGTAAGTAAATCCGTTTTGATGAATAACAAAACATAATTACGTTAGATAATGTTAATTCTGTTATTAAAACATTACGAAGACGGAAGTAAGTTTCAGTTATGTAATTCCGTTGTGCTAAAATTTAAAGACGGAAGTATGTTTCAATTAGGTAATTCTGTTTTCTTAATTTTCCCAGAAACGGAATTAACATACTTCCTTTATGTTGTTTTTCCAGAAACGGATTTACCTTTGTGTTAAATAAATCCGTTAGTTTATTTTTATTAGGGACATTCTGGAAATTAAAAAATATGTGGGGGGTATAATGTGTAACGGTGGGGGTACAAAAAAAAGCCTTTTTTAAAAGTAAGCCAAATAGCCCACATGGACCGGCCCATTCTCCTAAATACTGAAGTATGCTCGAAAATCCAACTTCTTGTTTGCAATTCTACAAAATACAATCAAGTATGCTCAAAAAAATATTTAAAAGAAATCATATATCAACATCAAATGAAATAGGCTTAAATAGTTATTACCCCCCTGCAAAAAAAAGGTTTAATAAACACCTTGTAAAATGTAACGTTATCTTACCCCCCTGCTGTTAACTTTTCTGTTAAAAATGTAAAATGTAACATTATCCAGTTACCCCCTGCCACGTGTCACCATATTATTGGGCCTTTGTGACACGTGGCACTGACATGCCACGTGGGACTGACGTGTGCCACGTCAGCAACCAATGGATGGATGCCACGTGGCACTGACTTGGCAATATGGAATATAGTGTCTCACTAAAAAAATAACAATTTTGGTTTACATGGGATTCGAACTTGCAACCTCAAAGTAAGTGACCCAATTGATTATTTGAGAGTAATAGGGAAACAAAAACTATTTATTACATAACTTTGAACTTCATCATCTTCGTATCATCATCATCTTCAACCTGTGAAAACAATTACCAGAAATTTTTGAAACCCATAACCAGATTCATGGTTGATTTTCAGATCTGTTAATTTTCATTGGTTGATTTTTTCAGATCTGTTAATTTTCGTTGATATGCTAATTCGATTTCAATCCTTGTCCAGATCTGTTAATTTTCGTTTTTCCTTATCCTTGTCCAGATCTGCTAATTCGATTTCAATCCTTGTCCAGATCTGCTAATTCGATTTCAATCCTTCGATTTCGTTTTTCGTTTTCAATCCTTCGATTTCGTTTTTCCTTCTCTCTTTCGAATTGATTTCTGGAAACAAATGGGAACGACGGGGATTTGCGTTTGAAGATTTGCGTTTTAGTTTTTGTTTCAGATTTGCGTTTCAGATTTGCGTTTCAAATCAAAGAAACAAAACAAAAGAAGATTTGCGTTTCAGATTCAAAACAAAACGAAAATCAAAGAAATAAAACAAAACGAAAATCAAAGATCTGTTCTAGAAACGAAAATAAACGAAAATCAAAGAAACGAAAAATAAACGAAAATCAAAGAAACGAAAAACAAAACGAAACAGACCCAGATCTAGAAACGAAACAGACCCAGAAACGAAAAACAAAACAAAACGAAAATCAAAGAAACAAATCATGAACAACGGGGATTTGCGTTTAACGATTTGCATTTCAGATTCAAAACAAAACGAAATTCAAAGAAACAAAACAAAACGAAAATCAAAGATCTGTTCTTTATCCAGATTTGCGTTTTAGTTTTTGTTTTAATTTCTGATGTAATATATATTTGTAGTTGTGTTTAGAAACACAAATCATGTTGTGGCCTAGTGGTAATTGGACCCCCAACAACCACTAGGTCATGAGTTCAGTACCTATCCAATGCCAAAACTTTGATTTTTTTAGTAAAACACAATATTCCACTTAGCCAAGTCAGTGCCACGTGGCAGCTATCCATTGGTTGCTGACGTGGCACATGTCAGTGCCACGTGGCAGTGGTGACATAGGATGCTGACGTGGCATGTCAGTGCCACGTGTCACAGAGGCCCAATAATATGGTGACACGTGGCACTGACGTCAGGGGGTAACTGGATAAAGTTACATTTTACATTTTTTTAACAGAAAAGTTAATAGCAAGGGGGGTAACTGGATAAAGTTACATTTTACATTTTTTTAACAGAAAAGTTAACAGCACGGGGGTAACTGGATAACGTTACATTTTACAAGGTGTTTTTTAAACCATTTTTTTTGCAATGGGGTAACTAGATAATGAGGATTATTGCAAGGGGTAATAACTATTTAAGCCAATGAAATATGCTAAATAGTAAATACTATACCATCTAAGCCTTGTACGGGTACATAATGATGGCCACCGGCAAAGAGTTATGATAGTAAGTCTTTTGCTTATCTAAAAAAACTAAGCTTTTTGCTTAGTTATTGTTACTAAATTAATCGTAACCTCTTGATTCTTTATTTATTAGGAAAATCAGATCTAACGGTTTAAAATAAATAAGGGCGTTTATGTAATCATCATCAATTAATAGTAATTGTTTTTTACATTAATTGCTCCTGTTTTTTTGCCTCAAACATTGCCTTCCATACTTGTCTAATTGTAACCGTTTTGTACGGTAACTAATCTTTTTATTGCCTTCCCCGCATTAACGCATAAATGCTAGTTTTTTAATGCAAAACTCCATTAACCTTTAACTGATTTCTCTTTGTTTCACGTAAAACTCCATTAAAGCAAAACTCCGTTAACCGTGTGCTCTCTGTTTCACGCAAAACTCCTTCACGCAGAATACGTTAACGCAAAACTCCATTAACGCAAAACTCCATCACGAACTCTGGATATATATCCTATAGCATTATTCACGCATCCATTTCTGTTACACATTATGCACCCACGATTCCGGCAACGATCAAGAACTTATTCCGGACCTGATCACAACAACGATTCCGGCAACGATCACGGCAACGATTCCGGCAACGATCATCAGAACTGAAACGAAATCAAGAACTGCATCTTGCAATCTTGCGATCTTCTGCATCTTGCTGCATCTCTGTTCCTCTGGTTTTGCTACTGCTTCGATTGTGTTTCGCAATCGCAAGCCAAATCGTGTTCTTCAATCGCAAGCTAAATCGTTTCTCTATTTCGAAAGATGTGTTAACGGTCTCGTTGTGTAGCTTTGCAATCTCAACATATGTGTAGGGTAGGCTTCGATTGTTGAATCGCTTGTTTTGATTGTGCTTCGACGGTGATCACACCTTCTGACCTTGCCTTTTTCTTCTTCTTCTTCGCACTCGTTTCCTGGCTGTTTTTGCTGCACTCTAACCATTGTTATGAAAAACTGTGGTTAGTGGCATCTATCCACAGTTATGCATATCTGTGGTTAGTTGCATCCAACCATTGGCATCTAACCACAGTTATGCATATCTGTGGTTAGTGGCCACTGACCATTGCTATGCACATTTGTGGTTAGTGACATCTAACTATTATAGTACGAATTTGTGGTTAATGAACGAAGTTTTATTTTATGTGGAAAAAAAACGCCCAGAAAATATTTTTATTTTTATTTTATTTTTTTAGGTAAATGACCCTTTTACCCTTTTAGTAAAAAATACTAAACAAATTACTTAGTATAATAAATCACACTCATGGCCACCAACGAGTAACAAATTAGAAAAGAGTGGAGCATGTACACCGTACACAACGTCGTTTTTAGATAATATCGCTATATTGTTTCTGACACTCTGCAATAATAATAATAATAATAATAATAATAATAATAGTAATAATAATAATAATAATAATAATAATAATAATAATAATAATAATAATAATAATAATAATAATACAAAAAAGAGGAAAAAATGAAACAAAAAAATATTTGCAAAATAAAGCGATAAGATACATGCTTCTGAAAATCAATATTTAAAAAAGAAAAAAAAATTGTAACACCTATAGGTTAGGGTATAAACTATCATCTACGTTTGGGTTAGCCCACAAAGCCTCGACCCTAACCCACTAAAAAATATAAATTGTGGGCTTTGACTAAAATAAACTCATTCAATAAGGGCTTAAAATTTGTGGGCATAATAGGGGACATGAGGGCTGGGCTAAGAGGTTTGGGTTGTTTTGACAGTTCTATCTACTTGGAATGAACCTCCTAGTGGATATTTTAAATGCAATGTTATGCCTCATTTTCATTGGTGGGGAACAAAGTTGGCATTGGAATGGTGCTCAGAGATGACCAAGGTGCTTTTGTTGGAGCTAAAACCCACTATTATCAGCCTATAACTGAAACGGCTTACAAAAAACAAATGGGTCTACTTCTTACTATCAACCGGTTGATGTTAAGGTTGTTGTAAACGCCTTTAATTCTTCCACGATCCTCAATAACGAGCTAGGGTGTAGGAAGAATCTTTTTGGTTTTCTTACTAACAATATTACTCACACGCTTGTTGTGGTGGCCTTATTTTTAGCTAGTCCACATGTTTATGGTGACATTCCCATACGTATTTTTCCTATGATTATGAATGAAAGGAACTAGATTTTTCTTATAAAACAAAGAGGTGTGAATCAAGACCGAAGACCCACCAATGAAATTGTAGCATAATTAAATAGTAAACAGCATTATTCAACCCAGACTGACCCGTCCGGTCAGACCGTGACCCAGTAGTACTTAAGCCGGTTCGAGTTGCAAAAAAGTCTGAGATGGAGATCGAACCCATAAAAAACAACTAACAACGCAGTGGACATTACCACTACACCACTTTTCTTCTTTAGTTATACTTTACAAAATACAATATATATTGTTATGTACTGTAACCAAAAAAAATATTGTAATGTATTGTTTTGCACACTGCGATGCTACATTATCATGTAGTTTAAGAAAGAGTAGTGTTATGATTATGATTCATTCATATTTTTTTATTCAATCCATATTTTATGTTACATGTCAATGCTAAATAAGTATAATTTTTATTTATCATAATTTTTTAATAGAGACCGGGTCATTCGGTTCTATAAGTGATCATTCGGTCCAACCATTAACCCAGCGACTTAGTGCTACGATCGGGTCAATGACTGGTTCGGTTTTGATAACACTGGTCGTAAGGCCCATTAGTTGGTTAGTATAGATAGTAAGCCCATTAGTTAGTAGTAAGACCCATTAGTTGGTTAGTATATAAAATTGATGGTAGACTCATTTGTAATCATCTTCTCATTAGCAATATTTTATAATTTTCAATATAATAGAGTTTTAAGGATTTTCCCTCTATTTTCCATGGATACCACAAATGGTATCCACCTTGAAGAAAAATTCCGCTGTATTTTCCCGAGAACAAGCAATTATCGTTTATTTTAATTTTTCCTTTTCTTTTACTTGTCGATTTCTTTTCTCAAATGGTTCTCTTATTTCTTGAGCTTGGTTTGCATCCAGTACTAGAGCAATTAAAGTCTGTTTGGTCATCTTTATGAATGTCTTTGGCAGCAATTTCTTGTCGACGGTTTGAACAATTATTAGCATCATTTGCTTACTTGTGTTGTCATCTAGTGGTCTCATTGTATCCATTTCCTTTGGAATCATGTTAATATTTTGCTGGCAGCTGTTATATTGGTGATAATTATAAAAATAATAGTAGCTGCATGTGTTGTCTAGGGGTTTGGTTACAACAACAAGACTTCAGTTCTTGTTGGGATGTCCCTGGCACAAATTGGGGAATTTGCCTTTGTTCTTTTAAGCCATGCTTCTTTACTGGTTTGCTGCCATTTACTTTTTGCCTTGGAGGGAGGCTTCATATTTCAACTTGTTGCTAGGCTTGGTGCCTTCTTTGAATCATTCGATTTGTGAATTGCAATGGGAGGCAGCCTTGAATTTTTGTTCTTGCTTGAAGCTTCAAGGAGTGGATGAAGTTCCTTGGTAGTATTTAGCCAATTCTTATCGGATTGTGTGCTCCAAGAGGTTGTGTTGTCTCAGCTTCTTTTTATCCAAGTGGTGGTTATTTTGATACTTTATCATTAATGGGCTTTGTGTTAGTGTGGCTATAACTATCAGAGTTGCTAAAGTTGAAGGACTTGCTCATATTTGGAATTAGTTCTTCTGAAGTTGATTGTCAATTTCAGTAATTGGCTTGTTTTTTTAGCTTCTGTTTATGGTGGTTAAGCATGATGCTTCTGCTATAAATAGTTAAGCATTAGATTGTCGTACTTCTGCCAAGTGGTTAAACTTTGAGGTATAGTTTCTGCTTAGTGGTTAAGCCTTTGGCTTTATGCCTTTGTTGATGTTTGCTTCTGCCCTATGGTTGTTAAGTGTTTTGCTTCCTTCAAGTGATAGCCTTGAGTTGTGGCTTTTCCTTGATGGTTAAGTGTTGGTTTGTTGCTTCCTCCGAGTAGTTAAACCTTGAGTTGTGGTTTCTGCCCGATGGTTAAGCTTTTGTTGACTTCTTTGACACTTGGATGGTTATGCCCAAGAGTGGAGTTTGTTGATTCTTTTGGAGTGAATGTTGTGGAGACGCTGGAAGAAGCTTGAAGGGGCCCAAAAGTTGGTCCAAGACTTCTAGGAGCTATGCACCTCAACTACTACCAATTCGGATTGCTCTTTATTTTTCTTTACTTTGATAGTATTTTGTATTGCTTATCCCAAGCTGGAAGTGTTGTGAACACCGTCCAGCTTGCTGGAGGCTGTTAAAATATAGATAGTGAGCCCATTAGTTAGTAGTAAGTCCCATTAGTTGGTTAGTATATAAGATAGATGGTAGACTCATTTGTAATCATCTTCTTCTCATTAGCAATATTTTATCATTTTCAATATAATAGACTTTTAAGGATTTTCTCTCTATTTTCCATGGATACCATGTTTTTCAACATGTTGAGTTCTCTAGGAGAAATGCTAACAATATTACTCACACCCTTGTTGGGGTGGCCTTGTTTTTAGCTAGTACTCCACATGTTTATGGTGACATTCCCATATGCATTTTTCCTATGATTATGAATGAAAGGAACAAGATTTTTCTTATAAAACAAAGAGGTGTGAATCAAGACCGAAGACCCACCATTGAAATTGTAGCATAATTAAGTCATAAACAACATTATTCAACCCGGACTGACCCCGTCCGGTCAGACCGTGACCCAGTAGTACTTAGGCCGGTTCGAGTTGCAAAAAAGTCTGAGATGGAGATCGAACCCATAAAAAGTAATTAACAATGCAATGGACATTACCACTGCACCACTTTTCTTCTTTAGTTATACTTTACAAAAAACAATATATATTGTTATGTACTGTAACCAAAAAAAAAAGTGTAATGTATTGTTTTGCACACTGCGATTCTACATTATCATGTAGTTTAAGAAAGAGTAGTGTTATGATTATGATTCATTCATATTTTTTTATTCAATCCATATTTTATGTTACGTGTCAATGCTAAATAACCATATATAATAATATTTTTCCAGAAAATATATATTTTTTAAAATATGATATTTTAAAGTATAATTTATATGGTATATTAAAGTATAATTTTTATTTATCATAATTTTTTAATAGAGACCGGGTCATTCGGTTCAATAAGTAATCATTCGGTCTAACCATTAACCCAGTGACTTAGTGCTACGATCGGGTCGATGACTGGTTCGGTTTTGATAACACTTGTCCTAAGGGTTTTCAACTGAAAGGTGTTCAATAGTCATAATGCTCCTCCTTAAGCCCAAACAAGTTCGTTTAGAATAGGTTGACTAGTGATTTGTTGTTCTTTTATTTTTTTCTTTATATATTTTGTACATTTCATGGTTCTCTGACCATATTTATGTGGTTATTAACCCAAAAAACAATTATATGTGGTTTGTCGTTTAATATTGCTAAGGGCATGGTCATCGATGAGGAGCCCTTGCGGTGGTTCTTGATGTTGGAGTTTAAAGAGGAACAATTTTAATTAATCTACTATCTATTATCTATTATAAATTTATACAAACAAACCTCATGTCAAATTACAATATTTGACATTCACTAAATTTGCCACCAATCCACCTTTGAGGTTAAATCTACTATATCTATCTAGTATATCTATCTACTATATCTACTATCTACTATATATATATATATATATATATATATATATATATATATATATATATATATATATATATATATATATATATATATATATATATATATACTATCTATCTACTATATTCACTAAATTTGCCACCTATTACTATATTAGACATTCACTAAATTTGCCACCTATTCACCTTTGAGGTTAAATTTGTAATCTACTATATATTTATCTACTATATCTACTATCTAATCTAATCTAATGTATATTTATACAAACAAACGTCATGTGAAATAACTATATTAGACATTCACTAAATTTGCCACCTATCCAACTTTTTTCTCATGCTTTTACTTTTTCTTACACTCCAATCGCATTCTCTTTCCTCTCTCCTTTCTTATTTTTTTATTTCATTCCTCTAATCTAATATAATCTACTATCTATCTACTATAGATTTATCCAATTTAATCTAATATCTACTATCTACTATAGATATATAGATTTATTTATATATTTATACAAACAAACCTTATGTGAAATTACTATATTAGACATTCGTTAAATTTGCCATCTATCCCCACCTTTGAGGTTAAATTTGTAATTGACTAACAAAAAGATAAATCATGTCACCTTTTACTTTTACTATTTCTATCTCATATTTTAACTTTTTCTTCCACTCCAATCACGTACATTGTCTCTCCTCTCTCCTTTTACTATCAAAAATTCAAAAATAAGTTTTTTTTTTAATAATTTAATAACTGAAATAAAATGATTAATTCAATATTAATGGTTTAGAATAAAAAATATAAACAAGTGGCAAGGGGAGCGGTAAAGAGAGACTGGCAACGAGGGAGGCAACGGAGAGCGGCAACGAGGTGCGGCAACGGGACCGGCAACAGGATCGACAACGGGGGTGCATCTCTTATACTAGATCTCATTTTCTTTTTTCTGATTTTTACTCCATTATTAAGATTAGAAGAAGATACTGACTTTTTTTTAACTTTCTGCAACACGAGTTTTATAACAAATACAGTGTCACCCGTGCGGATGCACGGGTAAAGTACTTGTTGTTTCTTATACCAGATATTTGATTAAATATAAGTTAAATTGACTAATTGACTAATATATAAAACACTACAACATTTTGACCCAAAGATAGCGTTCACTACTAGAAAAACAGTTTGTAGCGTCGGCCAAAAGCCCACGGTAATAGGCCAAAAGCAGACTCCAACAGTGAATTAGCGTCGGCCACGTGTTGAGGCTAAAATGTTCGAAAGTAAATGTAGCGTCCCGTAATTTTAGCCGACGCTAAATGTAGAATCGGCCAGGCCCACACTAAAACCGACGCTACTGCCAGGGCCGACGCTAAAGTCAACAAAAAAGTCAATGAATTAAACTAGCTTCGGTTGGGTGGACGCTAAAGTCAACGAAGTGTAGTCAACTTAATAACTAGCGTCGGATTGGCCGACGCTAACCTAAGTTTTTTTTTTAAATAATTAGTTATCCTACTTTTTCTTTCTACCACTTCTCCTAAAGCATTTATAACATAGTCATGGAATAGAATGCCATATCAAAATGCTTAATCCCAAAATACCAAATACCATAAAACCGAACAATCTTAAAACTAAAAAATACAACATAGTCATGAAACTACAAAATATAACAGTCTTGAAACTACAAAATATAACAGTCCTAAAACTACAAAATATAACATGGTCTTGAAACTAGAAAATATCAAAGTGTTTTGTCATCCAGGTCGGGCGTTCACAGATAAACCTGCTGTGCCATAGAGGCGACCACGGGTACGACCCCCCGCAGCCAACATCCAGCCTTGAAGTGCTATCGCTCCATCTACCTCTTCAACATCATCTCCACCTACCGCTTCAGACACATTTTGTTTGTATGTATCCTGATAAATAAGAAAAATGAATAAGCTACTAACAATAAGGACCAAACTAAACCAACACAATATATACTGATGCAAAATGTTCATGAACTCAATTTACTCTTTTACACATTGTTCTTGTAAATTCATATTTACCTATAAAATTGAAAGAGATAGCTAGATAAATCAGAAAAACCAACTATAAAAGAGATTCAAAGATATCCTAATCAGTTGCAGTTAATCAAACAGAAAATTAACTGGTATAAAAACAGAATCAGTTTCTATCTAAAAGAAAGAATGTATAAAACAGAATTTTAAAGAGCACCTTAGCTCCATATGGTATAAAACAGAATCTAAAAGAAAGAAGATATAAAACATAATTGCAACCAGAATTTGTTATCAAAGAGCACTTTAGCTCCATATGGAATTTGTTAAAAATTGATAACAAGGTATAAAACAGAATTTTATATGCAGAACAGTAACAGAACCGAATATGCAATAGTAACAGAACCGAATATGCAACAGTAACAGTATGGTATAAAACAAAATTTTATATGCAGAACAGTAGTCGCCTATGAATTACTAATCTAATGTTCTTCTTTAATTAACTTCAGTCCCACATTTCTTGAATCAACTTGTACTAAAATTTAGCTGACAGATAAAATAATATATATCCAACTAACCTTGGTGTTCAAAGACTAACCTTGTGATGTTCAATAAACTAAAAATTTAAAGGGCTACCACTTTTATTGTAAGTTGAGTCAGGTGCCTGCATCATTCAGCAAGCAAACAAAGAAAATGTTCAAAGTCAACAATATATTAAATGCCCGAGGATGTGCACCAACAATACCTCTTTTTGCAAATGAATAGCCGCTTCAAAGTCAACAATATATTAAATGCCAAACAATCAAGTAGTATCAAATGTTCTTCATAAATCAAAGCACGCGTATACCAAAAACTAAACCAAATCATTCTATCAAAAACCAAAACAAAATTTCTGCATAGAAAAGTTAATATGAAAATCATCAAATTTGCCACAAATTGTTAATAAGATATGCACAACAAATTCATTGAAAATTATAATTACTGTTGCTATCCAGTCTTTACCAGGTTTCATTTTTATTGATTTATTGTTTTGAACATGTGTTTGTTATAATGTTTGGTTGACTGACAAACCTGGAACTTATTGAGTATGTATTGCTGTGCATAGAGTTAGTATGGAAAATAAAAGCAGTAAAATAAGTTAGTTCTCCGAGTCCGTGTCCCAGCGGTGGAGAGTACAATAGGCATACCTTGCTGATCCATTTTGGTTTTTCAGGCTCAAAGAAGAGAAAGAATACATAAGTTAAGACTAGAGAAGGGAGCAGCGAAGGCTGCCGAGGAGCTTGAGAAATGTGATGACTCCTATATTTTTGTAATTCTATTAGTTTTTGTTGATCTATGTTCTCTGAATGTTGTTTTTCTATCTGCTCCAATGTAGATGATCCAAACAACGGCCCAAATATATCAGGAGATCCTTACAAGACCTTGTTTGTGGCCAGACTCGTAAGTTATATTTTCCCGTATATCAACTCTGGCACTTTTGCATATTGCTTGTCGTATCTCATTGGTGCTATCTTCTAACAGAGTTATGAGACCACTGAAAGCAGAATCAAAAGGGAGTTTGAGTCATATGGTGCAATCAAACGGGTAGGTATTTTGAATATGTCCAGAGGGGTTCGGTAAGCGTATCATATATTTTTGCTTATTAATCTATTGTGTTTTTTTTCTAGTTGACATATTTACAACTCATGAGACTTCAAAATGTGTTTTCAAATCAAACAATTTCCATGTGAAATTATGTATAACTGAAAAACAAAATACAAGCATATTTTATGATGATAAAGACTATTAACTCTTCCCTTTTACTGCTGAAGAAACTGTTTCTTGTAATGTAAGCAGTTCTCTCGACTAACCAGATTATCATGAAATCAATCAGTTAATAGTTTTTATCCCATCGTGTCCAAAATTTCAAGGGTATAGAATATGAATTTTCCTGATTTAATTTGTCATTTTTTGAGTTGAGTGGCTTTGATATGGTAACCACTGCATTTAGTCGTGCCACCAATTTGTTATTGATGGCTCTTTATTTATAGTTGATTTCCAGTTAGTTCCATTCCACTGTTAATATATGTGGATAGGAGATATTGGGGCTTTGGGTCCCTAGGGATTATTTTAGCTGCAAGTTTAACATCTTAATACACATCCCTGGTAATGGGTGATATCTTATACTGCATTTGCTAATTGGTAAATGATTCTCGTATCTCAATCAAACCCACCTTCCATCAAGTGCTTCCTCCTGCATGGTATTTTAGTTGGGCAGAGCAATGTTGCAATATTGTGCCTTTGGCTTTGTTTTCAAGCAAGTAAAGGAGACTGACAACTTCTGTTCTTTTCCTGCACTGGGTAAAATATGTTTGGAGTATTTCAATCTCTTCCCTTTTTGTCTAATTCTTAGCTAGCCTACTTCTAATGTTGCTAAAACTTTATTTTTGGCTTTAAAGGCTATCAAAACCAAATCAGCTGTTGAGAAGATGTTATGGTATTTTCTATATTACCCATAATTGTTTTGATTTTAGCAATCTTTTAAAAATAAATATCCCTGGTAAGGGGATGCTAGTCAACTACTGGTTAATTGAGCCCAAATACATCCGTTTTTCTGCAACTATTGTTGGTGGTGATGCATCTCGCGTTGGGAGCTGTGTGATTTAAAGGTGAGCACGGCTAATTAGGCATAGTGCCTGCCTGCCGTGCCATTTAGGATTATAGTGTTAGTATTTTATTGATTCTGAGGTGCGACAGAGCATTTTCTGTTACTTTCTGTTGAGCTTAAGACCAAAATGTTATCTTCTGACTATTGTTCCTTTTCCAATTTCTTCTGACTTAGGTTCGACTGGTTACTGATACTGTGTCAAATAAGCCCAAGGGTTATGCATTCATTGAGTACCTGCACACAAGAGACATGAAAGGTTGATAGTGGTTTAGTGTGATCTATTTGGTTATTACTATATATGACTTTCTAGTCACATTTTTCATTATTTATGCAACTGCTTACAAACAAGCTGATGGTAGGAAAATTGAGGGTAGAAGGGTGCTCGTGGATGTTGAACGTGGGAGGACTGTTCCAAATTGGCGACCCCGCCGTCTAGGTGGTGGGCTTGGTACTACTAGAGTGGGGGGAGAAGAAGTTAATCAAAAACATTCTGGGAGGTAATGGTTTTTTAGTAGGACTTTAATTCATCGTTTATTTTGAAACCATGGTCTTTTCCAAATAGCCTGAGGTACAATGGCAAATAAATTTGAAAACTTGAAACATAAATTGTTATGACCTTATCCTAAGATTTGTATGAGGCGCTTAGTATCTTGCTACTTTTTAATTTATATCTGTTGTATTTGATATAGAAATTGAGACCATAGTTATCAAAATCGAGATTCTACGCAAGATCGTAAGCAGGGTAGCAAAATCGGAAAACGTAAAATCGCAAGTAGAATCGTAAGATTCTACCCAAAAAAAAAGTATAAAAAACTAGAATCGGAAGGGGTTAAACAAAATCGTAATTCGTAAAATCGCAAGTAAAATCGTAAGAATTTACTAAAATACAGATATTACTCTCAAAGTATTAGACATAAACCAACAACAATCATAAAGCCTAAATCAAATTATTCATAGTGATATTAGGCATAGAACCCATAATATCTTCTTCTTCATCTTCATTAATATCATCATTAATGCCATCATATGCCCCAAAATCGGTCCCCTCATAATCATCTCCCACATAATCATCTCCATTATGACCTTCACCATAACCTTCATCATCATCTCCATCATCCTCTCCATTATCAACATCAAGTTCATCCACAGGTGCAGCGGATGTAGCACTACTAATAATTTGAAATCATACCATCTCAAATGCACTCCAGTTCCTCTCACAACCTGAAGAACTACATGTCAAGTTCAAGACACGCATAGCAAACCATTTTAACAATGGTGTTGAATCACCATAAGATTCCCACCATTGAACTACATGTCCATTTTCCTTTTGAGACATGTAAATATCATTCTTTGTTCTGTATACACTATTTATGCTGTATATTAATACAATGTTATAAATATGAACCAATTGAAGAAGCAAATATGCATATGTCCATGTGTAAATATCATTCTTTGTTCTATATACCTTAAAATGAAGGGTGACTATCATAGGTACCTTGCTGAGTTCAAGACTGGCGCTGAAAGAAAAGAAGCTGCAGAGAGTACTTTGTTAGCTTACAAATCTGCTCAGGTATATGCATATGCATTTACTTATTACTCTAGCTAATTGTATGCGCATTGTACATTTATCCAGATGTGATATTTATAGGTTTTTTGAAAGCTGTTGTGGAATAATATTAGTTAGTTACTCAACTCAAAATTTGTGCTTACTGTATGCAGGATATTGCTCTTGCTGAATTGGCCCCTACCCACCCGATTAGATTGGGTCTTGCACTCAACTTTTCTGTGTTCTATTATGAAATCCTTAACTCACCGGACCGTGCTTGTAATCTAGCGAAGCAGGTATATATCTTTACTTGTTGACTGCCGTAGGATAAGCTTTGTTGTTGTCGTCCTTGATGTTCCTTTTTGGTATGTCTCAGTTGATCTTCAATGAATAAATTGTGCTTACTTGTTATACTAGAATATAGATATCAGTCTTTGATCACAGTTTGTTATTGCAAACTTATTTTTTTATCAGCTGGTTGTTCATGAATCTGTAGTGAAAATTGCTTTGGAAATCCTTTTTAAATATAATTCATTGACCATAATTTCATTAACCCTTTTTGAAGATGCCGTATGAATTTAGTTATTTTTTTCAGATTGAACTTTGCACTGTGATACTGATTTCAGTACTGTTTGTTCATTGGCAATTTGCTCTTTTATTATTGTATAAGATTGATATATATATATATAATATGTTGTTTACGCTGCACTTCCGATGTCATTTTTGATGGAGCTAAAAACTCTGACTTGTTTTTTTAAAAAGTCCTGTGCCCGCCTTTTTCTTCTCTTTGATGATTTGTGAAAAATGCTTAACTATGGCAGGCATTTGATGAGGCAATCTTTGAGCTTGACACATTGGGTGAAGAGTCATACAAGGACAGTACATTGATCATGCAGCCTCTCCGAGACAATCTCTGAGCTTGACACATTGGATTGTATAATTAATTGATTCATTAAATTTGAGTGATATCACACAACTCTTTTGTTGGGAAGGAATGAATTCATTGAACTGGACCTCTATATTTTTTCTGTAATTTTTTTTCTTTTTTTACAATCTATGGCAACGGTTTTAAACAGTTGTATTTACTAGAGAATAGCAACGGTTTTATATCAAGCAACGGTTTTATTCTATAAACGACAACAGTTTTAATCTATGGCAACGATTTTTTCTACGACAACGGTTTTAATCTACGACAACAGTTTTAATCTATGACAACGGTTTTTTAGTGTTGTCATATCTGGCAACGGTTTTTAGGTGTTGCCATAACTGGCAACGGTTTGTGCCCGTTGTCACCAATGGCAACGGTTTTAGGTTTCCGTTGTCTTTGGTCACAAAAACCGTTGCCTTTAGTTTAGGCAACGCTCGAAACAAAAACGGTTTCAAAACCGTTGCCAAAGGTAATGGCAACGGTTTTTCGGCTTTCGACAACGATTTTCGACCGTTGCCATAGGGTCTAAATGTTGTAGTGCCGGTAATTGAGGAAAGAACTTTGCGTAATTGAACAGTTAATTTTTTTTAATCCTAAAGTACTCCAAAACACATTGCTTAGCATCACACTTTAGTAATTTTTTTACTAAATCGGTTATTGAGGAATTAATTTTTTTACTAAAGTAAGAAATTAATTTTTTTCACCAAACTGATTATTGAGTAATAAACTTCGCGTATTTAAAACATCTAAATTTTGTTCTTAACGCTAAAGTACCCCTAAAATACATTGCTTAACATCGCACTTTATGTATTTTGTTACGAAATTAATCTTTTGTTTCACCAAACTAGCTATTGAGGAACTAACTTCACATACTTGAATATCTTTTTTTCCTGAAATTTAAAGTACCTCAAAAGACACCGCTTGGCGTCGCACTTTACGTATTTTGTCATTATATTTTTTTTCTTTTTTTTATCAAATCGTTTATTGAGAAATTAACTTCACGTATTTTAAGAGTTAAATTTTTTTATGAACCCTAAAGTATCCCAAAACACATTAAAATAGGTGTGTTATTTAAGTATTGCAAGACAATCTGAACACATGTTTTCTGCATGAGAATTACAGTAAATTGCACAAACAATAGGATTCAAATTTGACTATTAATTCTATAATGCTCGAGAGAAATGTAAAGTTAAGGATAATGTTAAAATTTAAGAATCATTAGGTAAGTTGCTGTGGCTACATGTCAAATGACATCTGTGAAAAACTTATGAGATATAATTTAATATCTTGTGCCTACATGTCAAGTGACCATAAGTTATAACATAGCAGTGGTTCAAATAAGACAATGATGCTGATTTATAAAGTTGCATTTGATAGTTCCACAAATTCTTTGCAACAAAAGACTACATGTATTATGTGCAAAACAATGAGAACATCATCATCTTAAAATTGGAATCCCACCTGTTTGATGAGAAAGAATTAGTATTAGGAGGTCTTTCAATTTAACTCGTGTAAACCTCCAGCTATGAGAAATGCACCTAATTTATTTATTTTTTGATATGAGAAATGCACCTAATTTATGACAGGAACGAAAATCACTTGAAAGTGGGATCAAAAGTTTAGTTGCTGCTACTTACATTGAAAACCTTTTAACAGTTTTATGATAATGCTTCCTTGTGATATAATTATTGCCTACAACTATCTAATATATATATATATATATATATATATATATATATATATATATATATATATATATTTCTTTAGGTTTGAGTCCATTTTATCTATCGTCAAAATTTGGAGAAAAAAGTGTGTTACTGTAGTTAATATACAGAACAGTCCCACCAGCTTCAAAGAATAGTGTTAAAAATGGAAAGTGTGGTACCTTCAAAAACTTTTTCCTCAAAATTCTAAAGAACAACACTACCATCACCAAAACCTATGATAATATCCAGAAGAGAGGAAAACTCAGTGCGCGCTCAGAACAGTAGTAAGGGAAGAAGAGAGGGAAATCGAATGGAAAAAAGAATGAAGAAATCGAAGAATGAAAGGCATGAAGCTTACTTTTATGGTTGCACATGCTAAAGCTTAATTCTTTTTAGGGTTAAATATGTTTTTGGTCCCTACAAAATTTGCGTTTTTTGTTTTTAGTCCCTCAAAAAGTTGTCACCAACTTTTGGTCCCTATAAAATTTAGATTTTCTGTTTTTAGTCCCTCATTATTTTTAATAACGCTTCAAAACTTTTAATAGCGCTATTTTGACCTTTTATAAGCGCTATTAAAAGTTGTGAAGCGCTATTAAAAGTCATGAATGACTAAAAGCAAAAAACTCAAATTTTATAGGGACCAAAAGTTGGTGAAAATTTTTAGGGACTAAAAACGAAAACCCAAATTTTATAGGGACCAAAAACATATTTACCCCTTCTTTTTATCTTCAATCCCTCAATTCCTCAATTCATAGGCTTAGTTGTAAGTTAAAATGCTAACACAAAAAAGAAGAAAATGAATGAAAAAGGGATTTAGTGAGAATGTAGGTTTAATGACATAATACCTAGGGGTGTCAAAATGGATGGATTGGATGGATATGGATATGGATTATAATGGATGGATTGGAGAAATCCATTAAAAAATTTATATCCATTAGGATTGTATCAAACAAATCCAATCCAATTCATCCATGGACAAAAAAAGTCCATCCAATTCATCCATTAACAACTTTTTTATGGATGGATATCCGATCCATCCACTAATACCTTAAAAAAAAATCTTTTAATAAAAAAATCTTTTTATGAATTTTTTTTTTTTTTTTAATGTTGCAGCAAAAAAAAATTACTTTTTTTTGACAAAAAAAAAATTATATTTAAAAATATATATTTATATATAATATTGTTAAAATATAAATATATATTATATATAATATAAATATATAAATATATATTACATATAATATAAATATATATTTAAATATGAGGTGGTGGTGGAAGCGGCGGCCGGCGGCGGAGCTCCGGCGGCCGGCACGGCGGCCGGCGGCGGAGCTCCGGCGGAGTTCCGACGACCCACGGTGGTCCACACGGCGGCTCTCCGGCGGCCGGCCGCCAGTCATGGTGGTGCTAATTATAATATTATATATATATATATTAATATATATATATATATATTAATATATATATGTATATATATATATATATATTAATATATATATATATATATATTATTGTCAAAAAATATATAATATATATTTTTTTTTCTGAATTTTAAAAAAAAAAATTGGAAAAAAATTTTAAAATTGGAAAGTCCTTTTAAAAAAAACTGAAAATTGTTTTTAGAAATAGTTTTTTGTAAAAATGTATTTTTTATAATTATCCAATTGATTTTAGTCAAAAAAAATAATTATCCATTGGATTTAAAAAAATTAATGGATGGATCACAACCATCCACAAATCAAGTGGATGGATCCAATCCAATCCATTATTATTTTTTTGTTTGTAACGGATGGATTGGATGGATTTTGCTATGGACAGACCGGATATCCAGTAGACAAATGGATCACTTTGACACCCCTAATAATACCTTTAATAGATCTCAAGCTTTCCTACTCAACTTTCTTCTTGGTCCACAAAAGCACCACCAGGTTTCTTAGGCAAATCACAAACATTGTTGTCTCTTTCACCTGTTAAACACAAAGAAGCCCATTAAACTCGCGTATCATCAAAAGTAACCAAAATGAAGCCAAGAAATATAGAGGAAGTTGAAGAATGATGCTGGAAATTGAAAGAAGTGAAGCTAATCATAGTCTACCAAAATATGTGAAATTTCAAAGCAAAATAAAAGAGACATGTAGCTTCATTATTAAAATCTTCTATCCTAGTGCAGCAAACACCATGTTTCAAGTTCCAATGAAAATATTAAAAAAAAACATTAGTTTCTATAACTACTCTCAGCAACAAACATAGATCAATAGCTTTAGCAACCAGTGCTCAGTAGTCTATAACATCAACATTCTACATCGTCAAACAAAAGAAAATTAGTTAATTTATCAAATTTATTTTACAATCCAAAGCCCCTTTTTGGAATGTATCAATCAGCAAACAATGAAATGCAGACAAACAACAAACAGAGATGGGAGTAGTGAAGGACCTCATTCATACGAAGATAATTATATCAAATCATAATAAGACTTATTTGCTTGTTTGTAAATATGATTTCACTTAAAACTTTTCAACATGGGAGATGGGAGTAATGAAGGACCTCATTCATACAAAGATGATATTTGTAACAAAACAACAAAAACTGAAAAAATAAACGACATCAATAATAGCACATACATATCAGCAGCATCAAGACTTGTTTGATGACTTCCTTCTTCCTGTGAAGAAAGAGCTTTGAGTGAAACGGCACCCAAACGACAACCCAAACGGACGATTACGTACGAACTGAGACCCTTGCTGATAATCTAAAGTCAGTGAATCGAGCTTAGGGAACGATTACGAACTGAGATCGAGGGAGGTTCACGAACTGAGGATGAGAACAAAGATTGAAGAGCGATTACGAACTGAGAACGATTGAGCTTAGGGAACGATTGATGGTCGCTTGTGAGTGAAGCCGTGTGAGTTAAAGGGAAAGAGCGCCGCGTGAAATGGAAAGAGAGGGAAAGGGTAAGAGAGGGAAAAAATAGTGAAAAGTTAGGGTTTTTGGTAAAGTAAATGAAACTTAGTGTCCGCCATCCGACGCTAACTAAAGTATTTAAATAATAATAAATTAGCGTCCGCCATGACCGACGCTAAATTTTTTTTTTAAGAGAAAAAAATTCTGTGGGCTAGCGTTGGTCTGACCGACGCAAATCCAACGCTATTAGTGTGGGTGTCGTGGCCGACGCTAAATAATGGATGCTAAAAAGCCATTTTCTAGCAGTGGTTTGAAAACCGTTTTGTAAAGCCGAAAAACCGTTTTGATAACTGAAACTTAACCGTTTTTTTTTCACGCTATAGCAACGGTCTGTACGCATTGCCAGTTAGGACAACACTTAGAAATCGTTGCCAGATATGGCAACACTTGGAAACCGTTGCCAGGTATGGCAACACTAGAAAACCGTTGCCTCATACTATAAAGAATACGTTCCAAAACCGTTTTCCTTGATAGAGTAAACCGTTGCAGTCATTGGCAACACCAAAAAACCGTTCCCTAATAATTTTAAGAATCCGTGTCAACAACAACGGGATAAAACCGTTGCAATTAGTGATAACCGCAAAAAACAAGCATGAAATCATTGGTATCAATAGCATCACACAATAAATTACTTAATTCTAATCATTTCAAAGGAAACATTAATGTTGAACCTAAAATAAAACAATTCTAGTCATTAACTCTTTACCAAAACAACTGTCATTACCAACTAACTGAGATACAAAAAAGTAATCCGCTACTTTAAGTATTTAATAGAACTTAAACGATATAATTAAGTACAACAAAAGTTTATCCTTATATTGCGAAAAACATTCGAACTTCACGAGTCTTCAACACGTGTCTTCATACTCTCCTTCATCCAAGTGTAAATATTCTAAAAACAATATAGAAATTGGATTTGAATTGAAATAAAACTGTTATATGGGATTAGAAAGCAAGTTTAGATGGTGAGCCCCCGGAGCCCAACTCACCTAAACTTTTTTGTAGCCAAAAAAAGAAAGCAAGTGTAGAAATAAAAGATAATAAAACATATCTGAACTAATTTATAATTTAATTTTAATTGATTCGATTATACACTATAATATTTACTTGATGTTCAACATTTAAAAAAAAATCGATAAATATTATCCTTGAACAGAGAGAATATAAGAGAGATGATTTAATTGTGCAGTGGTTGATTTGATGATATCTTTCATTAATGATTGGGTGGTTATACAGCCACATTACAATGATTGGTGAATATTCTCTTTGGCTAGTACAACTAGTACAACTTCTAGAAAGTGTACTACACAACATAAAACAGGTACTAAACACTAGTACATTTTAGGTAACAATACTCCCCATTTCACCCTGTCACAAGTACAACTATGTCACAATACTCCCCATTTCACCCTGTCACAAGTAGTTACATAAAACTAGCCCAAATAATCGTGCGATGCACGGGGTCGGCTATATTTGTTGTGTAAAATAATTTTTTTTTAGTTTGGACTATTGTTGGCTAGTTACGGAGCGTCCTAACGCTTTCAACACCGAGTTTGTCCACTACAGGAATCGAACTCGGGAGCACTGAGTTGACCCCCGGGTCCCAGGGTAGCTTATGCCAGTAGACCAACGGTGTTGGTTTGTAAAATATATAGTCTAATAAATGTGAATAAAAATTAAATTATAACTATAAATTAAACTAGTATTTTACCTGTGCATACGCACGGGTGATACTTTATGGTCGGTGTATTGCCATGAAATCATAATAGTAATTTGGAAGATAATCATAAGTTGTTAACAATGTCCAAAATGTATGATTTGAAATTCAAAGTGGAAAGAGATTGACAATCAGAATTACATTGATCCATAATAATGTATTTGGACATTAGAGGTAAAATATGCATCCCCGTTGACACTCCCGTTTGCATACTCGTTGACCCTCCCGTTGGCACTCCCGTTGGTGCTCTCGTTACCTCTCTCGTTGCTGCTCCCATTGCCAGTGTCTCGTGTAACATCCTCAAAATAATTAGTAGAATTATTTGGGTGTTAACCCAATTAAATTAATTTAGTACTTGACTGGTAAATTTATTGAGTGCTAAAATTATTTATTGGTTGTCATCGGATCGTTAACCGGATAATACGGGTCAAGGACGATTTAGAATCGAAATAAGAAATTAAGGACAATATGGTAATTGGACCACGTTACCACTTATATATTAAATAAATAAATATATGTGTGTGTGTGAGAGAAAGAAAGAAAGAATTAAATGAAAGAATTAAAAAGAAAGAAAGGAAGCATGCGAGGGAAACAGAGAGAAAGGAGAGAAAAGAAAGGAGAAGAGAAAGAATGGGTGTGGAAGAAGAAGAGGAAAAAGGGGGATACTTCGGTTCATCAAAACGACTTCCTTCCAAGACGAAAAACGTTCAGCGTTACTTCCTCTTCGATTTGGTACCAACATCATCATCATCAACTCACTCTACACAAATTCACCATTTTCAAATTTGGAGAAGAAGGGGAGGAAATCTTGAGTTTCCTTCTTCAACAAGTGTTCTAGAGGTTAGGGAATTTCAAATAAGTGATTGGGTGCAAGCTTGGAGTGAAGGAATCAAGGATTGGATGACTTAGGGTTTGAAAATCAAATTTGGGGTTATGGATGAATAGTGATTTGGAGGTTGAAGATGATGAATAGTGTTTGATGATTCATGGATAACTAGGAGCGAACCCGAAGCGTATTGAGTGCGGAACGAAGTTCAATGTAGCGAATTGGAAGCTAGTTGGTGTTTAGGGTTCGAATGGGGGATTTCGGGGAATTTGGAATTTTTGTCAAAGAGATGTCTCGGGATCGAGTTGAAAGATTGGAAGCGGATTTGGGCGTCGTCGGAGTGTGGAAGTTTATGCGGGGATTGTTTGGTGGTTATGTGGAGATTTTGAAGTCTCGGTGATTTCGCGAAAAACCGAACAAACTGTAGAATTCTGCAGATGGTCACCTCGCGACCCGACCCATCGCCTCGCGACCAGATCCAATTTTGCAACGAAAATTTCCTTTGTCGCTTCTCGCGTCGCGACGGTTTGCATTTCGCGTCGCGACGGTTTGCAGATTTTCAACAATTTTTCACTGATTTTGTTTTCGCGATAACTTTTGATCCGGGAACCCAATTAAGGTGTTCTAAGATGCATTTGAAAGCTTATTCCGAGCCCTAACTGAATATACAATAAAAAGGGAAAAATGAACTGTTTTGAACTGTTTTGATATTGTAAATTGCTTCGAAACCAAGTTTGATAATCGAATTGGTATTGCTTCGTGTTCTTGCCTTTGATTATTCGACTAAAGTGTAAAGTACGATGATAGGATTAAAAATCGAATTGGTATTGCTTCGTGTTCTTGCCTTCGGTTTTAGTCTATATATATATATATATATATATATATATATATATATATATATATATGTGTGTGTGTGTGTGTGTGTGTGTGTGATAACCGGTTTAATAATTGAATTGGCATTGCTTCGTGTTCTTGCCTTCGGTTTTAGACTAAATATATATATGGCATACATGTTTAATAATCGAATTGGTATTGCTTCGTGTTCTTGCCTCCCGTTTATGATGTCTGGGGTAAAACCCATGTTAGGATACTAGGAAGGGGCAACTATATCCCCTCACCCTAGGCCCTTATACTCTAAGCCCGAATGATTCATAATTGGACCGAGAGTGTTAGTAGGGGTCTCGGTTGAACTCACTGAGATTGTATCTCATTGTTTATATGTTGTTGTTTTACAGAGAAACAGGGAGGAAAGTGGAAATCCAAGAGGCACGAGTAGGTGGCACTCGGATGGTGGCTGAAGACTTAGCTTTTATGCTTAAGTTTATATTTCCTTTTGTTGTCAATGTACTACAACTCTATGTATCCGCATTATGACATTATTCCGCTTTCTTGTATGATATTGAGCACTATAGTTTGCTGAAGGATATGGTCAGGGAACCTGTTCGGTCTTATTTGTATTTAAGACTGTTTTGTTGTAATTCAGCGAGAACTATATTGCAGTGTTCAGTATCTATGCAGGAATTTTATATCTCTGATGATTTAGGGATGGTGCACTTGGGTATTTTTACTCGATAAAAATACCGGGGTGTTACAGTTGGTATCAGAGCAGTTCGACCTAGTCGGACTTAGTTTAGGGTTGAGTCGATTCCTTGTTAGTCTTTGTTGTAATTACACTTGTGATGCTAAGAGACATTGAGCCTGATCAACTCAATACTTAGTGCATCATAAGTGGAATTATATCGGGATGATCAAGACGCAATCCTCGACAAAAACCGGAATCTCCAACCGGTGCATCCTCGGGAAAGGTGACATGACGGTGGAAGAATACCCGCTAAGTTTGAGGAGTTGTCTCAGTTTTACCAAGTGGTAAAGTAAGCTCCGGATGACGAATGGAGAATGCAGATCTATAAGAGGGGCCTTAGTGCTTTCATGACTCAGGGTCTCAGTTCTTATACTGTTACCAATTATGTTGCCTTAGTGCAATCAGCCTATGTCACCGAGGATGATCTCATAAGGAGTATGGGAAAAGAAAGAAGGTAGTTGAATTATCAACTCCAATTGCAAAGTCCTAAGATAATTTCATCAAAGGTAAAGCAGATGCAATTCTTCGATTCTTCAAAGGTCAGAAGATTTTCTAACTGTGGAAGACCTCACCAGGGTGATCGTCAGCAAAGATCGATCGGTGCTATTATTATAATATAGAGGCTCACTATCGTAAAGAGTGCACAGCAAAGAAGGGTTCCGAGGAGTCACAAGCAGCTCCAAGGCAATGAAGAGTCAAATTTCTGGATGCTTAGACAGTTACAACTGCTGACGACTTAAGGAGAAGTATGGACATCGTCTTGGGTAGGAATTGGATGACTGCAAATCATGTTACAATCGACTGTGTTAATTAACTATCAGCTTCACTTCAGAATCAGTTGAATTGTCAAGGAAAAATTCTAAAGCAGTTATCTCTTTCACCGAAGCAAACCAGTCATTATTCCAAGGTGCGGAAGCTATTATTATTATGTTGTCTGCGTCTACCGAAACGGGTTTAGATTTATCATCTGTACAAGTGGTAAATGAATTTCTGGATGTTTTTCCGGATGAAGTTTCTTCAATACCTCCTGACCGAGAGGTAGAGTTCTCTATAGAGTTGGTTCCTGGCACAGTATCAATATCTATTGCTCCTTACAGAATGTCTCCTTTAGGATTGAAAGAATTGAAGTCTCGTCTTGAAGAATTAATATCAAAGAGGTTCATTCGACCGAGTGCTTCTCCATGGGGTGCTCCGGTGTTGTTTGTAAAGAAAAAGGACGGAAGCATGAGATTGTGTATTGACTACCGTCAACTCAACAAGGTGACGATTAAGAACAAATATCCATTGCCAATGATAGATGATTTGCTTGATCAACTTAGAGGTGCGGTTGTGTTTTCAAAGATTGATCTAAGGTCGGGGTATCACCAAATCAAAGTTAGAGCCTTAGATATTCCGAAGACAGCCTTCCGTACGAGGTATGGACATTACGAATTCATAGTGACGCCCTTCGGTTTGACTAATGCTCCAGCGGTATTCATGGATTACATGAAACGAGTCTTCCACACTTACCTCGATCAGTTTGTTGTAGTTTTCATTGATGATATCTTGGTGTACTCTAAGACCATTGAGGACCATGTTCAACATCTCCGCATTGTTCTAAATGTACTCTGAGAAAAGAAGTTGTACGCGAAACCTTCGAAATGTGATTTCTGGATGCCAGAGGTAAAGTTTTTGGGACATGTGATTTCCCAAACGGGAGTTGCGGTGGACCCCAGTAAGGTGGAAGCGGTGTTGAACTGGGAATGACCAAAATCAGTCGCTGAAATCAGAAGTTTCTTGGGTCTAGCCAGTTACTATAGGAGATTCATCCAGGGATTTTCACAATTGGTTCTTCCACTTACTCGGCAAACTCGTAAGGGTCAACCGTTTACCTGGGATGCCGATTGTGAAGGATGTTTTCAAGAACTAAAAGTTAGGCTGACTTCTGCTCCAATCCTGATCCTTCCAGATCTGTCTTTGGAATTCCAAATTTACAGCGATGCTTCTGGAAAGGGTTTGGGATGTGTTCTCATGCAGAACCAACAAGTGGTAGCTTATGCTTCCAGGCAACTGAAGACTCATGAAGAGAATTATCAGACTCATGATTTGGAGTTAGCAGCTATTGTATATGCACTAAAGATTTGGAGACATTTTCTATATGGGTCTCGTTTCGAAGTCTATAGTGATCATAAAAGTTTGAAATATCTGTTTGATCAGAAGGAGTTGAATAACAGGCAGAGAAGGTGGGTGGAGTTTCTGAAGGATTATGACTTTGAATTGAAGTATCATCCAGGAAAGGCCAATGTTGTAACTGATGCGCTGAGTAGGAAATCCATTCACATGGTAGAGTTAATGATGCATGAAATGGACTTGTTGGAGTCTTTTAGAGACTTAAATCTGAATTCAAGATTAAGGAGGAACCGATTGGTGTTGTGCCATATGAGGATCTCTAATTCCTTAAGGGATTCTATACGCTTAGCACAGGAAGTTGATGTGAAGCTACAAACGCAAAAGGTATTCCCAGATTTTACCACGGATAGTGGTGGAGTCAATTGTTTCAACGGTAGAATCTGTGTGCCCGATGATGAGGACATTAGAAGGCAAGTGTAGAGGAAGCACACCGAAGTTTACATTCTGTACATCCTGGGTCCACCAAGATGTACAGAGGTTTAAAGCAGTTATAGTGGTGGCATGGCATGAAATTAGGGATTGCTGAATTTGTGTCTCAATGCTTAACTTGTCAGAAAGTTAAGATAGAACATTAGAAACCCGTTGGTCTGTTACGGCCACTGGAAGTGCCCGTGTGGGAATGGGAAGGCATTTTGATGGATTTTGTAATGGCGTTGCCAAGGTCCCAAGCCGGTAACAACTCCATTTGGGTAGTTGTGGATCGGTTAACCAAATCAGCTCGTTTTATTCCAGTTCGTTCGAACAGTAAGGTAACTACTGACTGTTTTTCACATTGCGAATAACCATCAAAGGATTAATTGAGGGATCTGCTTGCAGGAGACTGAAATTTCCGAGGTGAAGCTTGGCGTGCGGTATGGTAGTTTTGAAAAATCATTTTGTGAAAACCCGCATGCTAAAGTTAATTGTGGGAACGAATCAAGAGGCTAATAAAATCTGATTGAGGAAGAAAATCATAGGAGGCGTACTTAGGTTGAGGGGAAACTCAATGCTATTGGCTAATTTAGAAAGGAATTGGGTGCGTCGTAGATAAATATATTGTGAGGAAAGTTACAATAAAGGAAGAAGGGTTCTGAGTTCTGTTTGATAGTTGTTTTGAGAACAACTGAGGTGATTTTCATTGCTTTCGAAATTAATTGATGTTCCCACGGTTTATTTCTACGTTTAAGGTCAAAGTTTTTAGTAAAACCCCATTTCATCTTTCTTGAAAAGTTTTATCTCGAAATCTTGGGGACGAGTCAAGAAGTTTCACAGATGACTTTTCCGTCACATTTTTCAATGTGTATGAGAGCTGTCATGGATTTTAGAAAATTTGTTGAGAACTTGTGTACACCCTTCGAGGAAATCATGTTTGTTCTTACCGCTACCGAGGAGTACCAGTTTGCGGATCTCATTTTCAACATATATTTCTATCAAGCGTCTTGTATTAGACCCTTTGATTTAGATTAATCAAAGTTGGGGCGCAAGCGAGGATAATTGGAATGAAGCTTCAGAAGTGTTTTCAAACGAGGTGTCGAGCCTATGTAGGCGAATGATGAGTTTCTCATGTTGATTCGTAACAAGAGAGTTCGGACTATAACCTTAGAGCGTTCTAGTGTAGTAGTGGAACGTACTTAGAGGTTGACGTGTCAACTTGAGAAGATTTTCTGCACTCATTTCGTTAATTCAAGATTGTGTTCCAGTAACTTAAGACCTTTCTGAGAATGTCGATTCTCGGTTAGTCGGATGAAAGACTTAACGAAATTTTGAGGACAAAATTCTATCAAGTTGGGGAGAATGTAACATCCTCAAAATAATTAGTAGAATTGTTTGGGTGTTAACCCAATTAAATTAATTTAGTACTTGACTGGTAAATTTATTGAGTGCTAAAATTATTTATTGGTTGTCATCGGATCGTTAACCGGATAATACGGGTCAAGGGCGATTTAGAATCGAAATAAGAAATTAAGGACAATATGGTAATTGGACCACGTTACCACTTATATATTAAATAAATATATATATGTGTGTGTGTGTGAGAAAAAGAAATAAAGAATTAAATGAAAGAATTAAAAAGAAAGAAAGGAAGCATGCGAGAGAAACAGAGAGAAAGGAGAGAAAAGAAAGGAGAAGAGAAAGAATGTGTGTGGAAGAAGAAGAGGAAAAAGGGGATACTTCGGTTCATCAAAACGACTTCCTTCCAAGACGAAAAACGTTCAGCGTTACTTCCTCTTCGATTTGGTACCAACATCATCATCATCAACTCACTCTACACAAATTCACCATTTTCGAATTTGGAGATGAAGGGGAGGAAATCTTGAGTTTCCTTCTTCAACAAGTGTTCTAGAGGTTAGGGAATTTCAAATAAGTGATTGGGTGCAAGCTTGGAGTGAAGGAATCAAGGATTGGATGACTTAGGGTTTGAAAATCAAATTTGGGTTTATGGATGAATAGTGATTTGGAGGTTGCAGATGATGAATAGTGTTTGATGATTCAAGGATAACTAGGAGCGAACCCGAAGCGTATTGAGTGCGGAACGAAGTTCAATGTAGCGAATTGGAAGCTAGTTGGTGTTTAGGGTTCGAATGGGGGAATTCGGGGAATTCGGAATTTCGGTCAAAGAGATGTCTCGGGATCGAGCAGAAAGATTGGAAGCGGATTTGGGCGTCGTCGGAGCGTGGAAGTTTATGCGGGGATTGTTCGTGTGGTTATGTGGAGATTTTGAAGTCTCGGTGATTTCGGCCCAGTATCGGCTCTCGCTTCAAGGGTGAGTTTTACTCACGCTTAGGATTATTTCGTTTTACAATAATTTTTACGTTGATTGTTGACGAGAGATTTTGAGTCAAAACCGCTATTTGGAAAATATGTCGTTTTTGATAAAATTCGTTTCGATTGAATTTGTTATTGATTTGATTGATTGTGTGGTATTGGTTGGGTCTGTTTTGTTGGTTGTTAAATCTGTTTTCAATCAGAACGGGAATCAGAATTGAGCGGAATAGCGAATTTCGCAAAAAACCGAACAAACTGCAGAATTCTGCAGATGGTCGCCTCGCGACACGACGCATCGCCTCGCGACCAGATCCAATTTTGCCACGAAAAGTTCCTCTGTCGCTTCTCGCGTCGCGACGGTTTGCATTTCGCATCGCGACGGTTTGCAGATTTTCAACAGTTTTTCACTGATTTTGTTTTCGCGATAACTTTTGATCCGGGAACCCGATTGAGGTGTTCTAAGATGCGTTTGAAAGCTTATTCAGAGCCCTAACTGAATATACAATAAAAAGGGAGAAATGAACTGTTTTGATATTGTAAATTTCTTTGGAAAGGTGACAAACTAGAGTGCGAGAGCAAACTTAGATAGAGTTTCGAAACCAAGTTTGATAATCGAATTGGTATTGCTTCGTGTTCTTGCCTTTGATTATTCGACTAAAGTGTAAAGTACGATGATAGATTTAAAAATAGAATTGGTATTGCTTCGTGTTCTTGCCTTCGGTTTTAGTCAATATATATATATATATATATATATATATATATATATATATATAGGGTAAAATATGTTTTAAAACAACAGTCAAATTTTTTTTCTCTTCGTTCAAATCGTTTGTTCTCTTCGTTCATTTCGTTCATTCTTAAAAAAACCCTAAGAAGCCATTCCTCTGCTGAGACTCAGAAACGCGAAGGTGAAGAAGGAAACACGGGGGTGAAGAAGGAAACTCGAAAATCGTAGGAAACGCAGACGAAGAACGAAACGCGAAGACGAAGAAGGAAACACGAAGGTGCTTGAAAACCCTAGACGTTCAGAATCGTGAGGTAAACGCTTCGTTTCTTACTTTATTTGCTTCTATCTTGTTCGAATAGTTGTTTGTTGTTGATTATTGAATGTCAGAGCTTTTCGAAAGTTGTGGTTTTTATATTGAACAAAGAGGGTTATAGTGGGGACATTTTGAAATAGAATCGTGACTCTGTTTTCTTGTTTATTGACAGTTCATGATGTTTCTTTTGTTTGTTTCTGCTTTACAATATTGTGGTGGGACATTGACAGACTATTTTTTAATGGTTTTGTGTCTTATGGTATTGTGGGGACCTAATGTTTCATGACCTTTTCTTTTGGGTGTGATTTATTGTTGGCAGGTATGGGATTTACTGTATTGTTTAATACTAAGGGTTTTTTTGGAAAAGACCCTCACATAAAGTACATAGGTGGTGAACTGCATGCTTATAAGAACCTAGACTTAGATTACTGGTGATATTTTGAAGCTCCAGGTCTTGCCAAGGAATTTGATTCTGATATTAGAAATGAGGGTGTGAGGCTATGGTGGAAACCTGCAGACATAGCATTGGACAATAACTTGAAACTGCTTAATGTGGACATAGATGCAGTGGAGATGGGTGGATATGCAATTGAACATAACACTGAAGTTGAATTATTTGTGGAGTACAATGTAAACCGGTTTGAAATTGTTGACTGCCCAGTGTGTGTTGGCAATGTAGAAGTAGTAAGGAATTCTAATGTGAATAAGGGTAAAGGGTTGTATACTGAAGAGATTGAAGATAGTGAAGATAGTGAATATTATCCTAGTAACTGTAGTGATGATTCTGTTGAAGGTATTTGCTTTGATGACAGTGATGAAGAATTTGTGATGGGTTTAGATGATGGGTTTGAGGAGGAAGTAGCTGGAGATGATGTTGAAGGTAGGCAACCACCACTTAATAGGAGGCTGTTTGGTGATAATTTTGAACCATTAATTCCTGTATCAGCTGAGATAGATGCAATGCACCCTATTGAAGATGAATATTACACTGATGACTTGGATAGTGCACCAGATGATGATTCTGATCCAGATACTATACCTAAATCTAGGAATCAGAAGTTTGCACCAGAAGAATTAAGTAAGGAATACAAGTTCACTGTTGGGATGGAATTTAACACACTTGATCAATTCAAAGATGCCATCTGTTATACCCCAATTTTGTCCGATCATTTATCGCAATTGTTTTAGCCCCCGTGTCACAAGCCCATATCATTACGAGAACGACATTTCGAGCGCTGTCTTGTTTTAATGTAGACCAGTCTGTCTAATTGGGCCAATTCTTAGTAAATGGGCCTATGTTCGGTATTTTGGACTTAATTTAGCCCTTTTGATCAAAAAGCCATAAAAATAATAATGAAATAAAATCAGAAAATAAAAAAAATATATATTACAATAAAGTATCCAAAAAATACAAAAAGCCCAAAAAATACAAAAATATCCCCAAAAATATACAAAAATAAGAATAATCCAAAAAAAATAGAGAAGAACGAAAATAATAAAAGGGGGTGTCAGTAGCATTAACCTTTAGCCCAACAAGCTGCTTGCCCAACAAGTCGACTTGCTCAGCAAGTTAACTTGTCCAGCAAGTCTCTTCACGTAACCCTTCACCTATAAAAGGAGGCTCTGTCCACAATGGAAAAGCACACCACAGTGATTCAACAAGAACACTGAACACATTCTCTCCCTCTCCTAGCGAAGCTCTCGCTCTCTCTCTCTCTCCCCCTCCCTTTTTTATTTTTTTTCTTTTAATTAGTTTATTTTTAAATATTCATGATAAATATTTTTCACTAGTTGCACTTTTCATTTTTTCTTTTTTGTTAACTTTTCGTTCATATTCAAAACAAAAACAAAATATTCCTTTTCCTCTCATAAATAAAGAAATATTTTCAAGAACAAAATAGGGGACTAAGTCGACTGTACAGTCGGGTTAGTCTGCTTTTTAGGTCACTAATGAACCGTTACGGATCATGGCCTAAAATCCCTATTTAAAACAAACAAATTTCTAAATTAAAATAAACACAAACACATTTCTTCCCACAAATCAAATTTTCAAAATAGGGGATTAAGTCGGCCGTACGGCCGGGTTAGTCAGCGTTCTAGGACGAATGGACCGTACGGATCAAGAGTCCTAAAACCCCTATTCAAATAAAATCAAACCAACATACATCAAACTATCTTCCAAACTTCAAAAAACTCCATTTTCACAAACTAGGGGACTAAGCCAACTGAACAGTCGGATTAGTCATCATTTTAGGACAAATGAACTGATCACTCAGGAGTCCTAAAATCCCTAAATAAAATACACCAACAAACAAAGTTTTCTACCAAGAACTACGTGTGATTTGATTCTCTACCAAGAGATACGTAGGAGCAGAGGGCGGCCGACCTCTGTCAATTGCACTAATAAAAAACCTTTTTTAGTCTTTTCCTAAATAATCCCTTTCTTAAATTCAAATAAAACATCAATTTTCTTCTGTCTTTTTAATTCACAACAAAAGGGTAAAAATAAATGTTTTCAAAATTAACTTCCGCTTATACGACTAATTAGTAGGTAACCTTCCTTAGGAAGGATGTCGTGGGGTGCTAATACCTTCCCCACGCATAACCGACTCCCGAACCCAAATCTGGTCTCAAGGACCCATATCCATTCCAAAAGGGATTTTCCAATGTTTGCCCTTAAACTAAACTTTGGTGGCGGCTTCATTTTGAACCTTCGAGGAATCCTCACCCGGATTTTTCGGTCGCTACACCATCCTTGAACACAATGTCCTTAATGGGAGGGAGGTCAGGTTTGTCAAGAATGATAAAAATAGAGTGAGAGTTGAATGCAAATTTAAGGATAGTTGTGACTATGTTGTGTTGTGCAGTAGGGTTGTGAGGTCTCATACTTTTAGAATAAAGACCCTTATTCCTAATCACAATTGTGGAAGAGTATTTCATAATAAGAGTGCAAGAGCTAAATGGGTTGCTAAGGTTTTGGTTGACAAATTGAAAGCAAATAGTTCTGTGAAGCTAACTGAGGTGATCTCTGAGATTAGAACAAGGTATTCAACTGCTATCACAGTATCTAGGGCATTCAAGGCAAGACAAATTGCAAGGAAGATAGTTGATGGGGACTGTGCCAGGCAGTATAGTTTACTATGGTCTTATAGTGCTGAATTGAGAAAAGCAAACCCTGGGAATACATGCAAGTTTCATTTGGAGAGGCCTTCACCGAATTTACAACCTACATTTGGTAGGTTTTATTTATGCTTTGAAGGTTGCAAAAGGGCATTTAAGACAACATGCAGGCCTTTTATAGGGGTAGATGGGTGTCATCTCAAAAACAAGTATGGAGGACAACTATTAATAGCAGTGGGAAGGGACCCTAATGATCAGTATCTCCCTATGGCTTTTGCTGTTGTGGAAACAAACAAAAGACACATGGAGATGGTTTTTGACACTATTATTGGAAGACATTGGTGGGGGAGACAATAACAGATGGACATTTATTTCTGACCAGCAAAAGGTTGCATTAATTCCTTATTTTCCTACTTCAATTAATTTTTTTGACATATAGTTAATCTAACTATGCTTTCTATGTTCTTGTAGGGCTTGATCCAAACCTTTGAAGAATTGGCAGAAGTTAGGGAGCACAGATTCTGCCTAAGACATTTATATGCTAACATGAAGAAGAAATTTGGAGGTGGCACATTAATCAGGGACTTGATGATGGGAGCTGCTAAGGCAACATATTTTGAAGCATGGGAGGAGAAAATGTTACAATTGAAGGAAGCTGATGAGAGGGCATACAATTGGTTGTCAGCTGTTCCTACTAAACAATGGTGTAAGCATGCTTTTCCATTTTCTTCTAAATGTGATGTGCTGATGAATAACCTTAGTGAGTCATTTAATGCTACAATATTAATGCAAAGGGACAAACCTATCATAACTATGTTTGAGTGGATTAGGACTTACTTAATGGGAAGATTTGCTAGCCTTAGGGAAAAGGTTAGGAAATTTAGAGAGGAAATCATGCCTAAACCTAGGAAGCGACTTGATAGAGAAATTGAAATGAGTGGAAATTGGTTTGCTACATGGGCAGGGGAACTTAAGTTTGAAGTGACCCATTCTCTATTAATTGAGAAATTTGTTGTTGACTTAGAAAACAGAACTTGTAAATGTAATTTTTGGGAGTTGGTGGGTATCCCTTGTAGGCATGCAGTGGCTGCCATATGTATGAAAGGAGATGACCCAGCAATGTATGTCAGTAGATACTACAATAGGGTATGTTATGAGGCTTGTTATGACCAAATTATTTCACCAATCAATGGTCAAAACAAGTGGCCCAAAACTGATTTGCCTGAGGTGTTACCTCCTCAATACAAGCGTGGGCCTGGGAGGCCCAAAACTGTGCGAAGAAGGGAGCCTGATGAAGACACTAGCAAGAAGGGAAAGTGGTCTAGGACCAATACAAGTAATAGATGTAAGAGATGCTTACAATATGGTCACAACACAAGGACTTGCAAAAATCCTCCAGTGCACATTGCTAGACCAGTAAATACAGATGCAACAGATACACCACAAGATGGTGTTGAACCAAATCCAACACAAGAACAACACCCAACACAGACTTCACAAGTTGGTGGATCAAACATGCAACAGATGACTAGCAAAACAGTTAGACCAGTAACAAAAAAAAGGGTATGCACTTTAATTTATAGCATTTTAATTGCTTATTTTTCATGTTAATTGCATTTTGCATTTTAATTGCTTATTTTTTCATGTTAATAGGGGAGACCAAGGGGTGTTGTTTCTTCAGCAACGGCTGCAACTGGTCAAGTAAGTTCTTCAGCAACTGCTTCAGCTGGAAGACCAGTAACAAGGAGTGTAGCTGCTCCCTCAGCAACTGCTGCAACTGGTCAAGTAAGTTCTTCAGCAACTGCTCCAACTGGAAGACCAGTAACAAGAAGTGTAGCCAATGCTAGTGGAAAGGAACCTTGGAGAGCACCTGGAAGAGCAGTAACAAAATCTGCAACTGCTGCAACTTTCAGGAAAAAATTGCCAATTCAAAGATGTGGACAAACTGTGGCACCACCTACTGAGGCACCAACTGTTGAGCCACCACCTACTGAGGCACCACCTGTTGAGCCACCACCTACTGAGGCACCACCTGTTGAGCCACCACCTACTGAGGCACCACCTGTTGAGCCACCACCTACTGAGGCACCACCTGTTGAGCCACCACCTATTGAGGATCCAATAACTTCTACACCACAAACTGAGGAACCACTAACTACTGAACCACTAACTGCTGCAACTTTTGTGATGGATCCTGATGAAATGGCTAGCATATTGCTTGGAGATGATGAAATGGCTATTATAGTGCATGAGGAAGTCATATCAAATGCCATGAAAAATGTGGAGTCACTTAAGAATGTCTCAGTAAGTGTCCTTTAGTAAATATCTGATATTTAACTAAGTATGTCATATTGGTATTTTTTTGACAGTTATGTTATCTTTTTTTGTAGCCAACTCCTAAGGCAGCTTCTCACATTATTAACTCACTGAAAGGCTTCAATGATGTTGTGGATAAAGCTATAGATTCTATACAGAGTCCAGTGAAGGGTTCTCCATTGACAAAAGAGGCAGTTGATCAAAGTATACAACATTTGATGAGGGGACTAGCAAGCTTTAATAAGAATATGGTGAAGATTGTGGAAGAGGACTCAAATGATGGAGCAGCTCCCTGACATGCCCCTGTTTTATGTATTTTGTTATTTTGTAATGACAATTTGGTAGCTTCTACATGCACCAACAACATTAACTAGTATTTTCTAATGACAAGTTTCTCCTTATTTTGTAATTATGACAAATTGGTAGCTTAAAATGCACCAACAACATTATGCAGTTATTTTGTAATGACAATTCTGCAGTGTAATGACTATTTGGTAGCTTTAAATGCACCAACATATGAATGAATGACTACTTATTTGCTACTACATTCAGATAGATGTTAACCAGATACATTCATTAGCAGATGAAAAACTGAATTAAGATATCACATTTAGAATGAAAAACAACACACTTGGTGAAACTGAATTAAGATGAAAAACTGAATGACTATCTGTTAAGGCATCTGCTGAAACTGAATTAGCAGATAAAACTAAATTAGCAAATGAAGATGAAACTGAATGAGTATCTGTTAAGGCATCTGCTGTGGGCATTGAAACTGAAGCGGAATTAGCAGATGAAACTGAATGACTATCTGTTAATGATTTGTTTCATTATTTGGGTAAACTGAAACTAAATTAGTAGATACATTGTTGATTCATAAACTCATTTGATTCATAATACTCATTTGATTCATAAACTCATTTCATTCACCATACTAGTTAATACATCAACTTGTTACAAAACACAATATTCTGATACTTAATACATCAACTTGTTACACTTCTTACTCCTAGTTAATACATCAACAAAGTACAATTAAAGATACTTAACACAAAGTAACAGATTGACAAATAAAGATACAATAAGGAGAAAAATTGCTATATTCTTCTTCAATCTCTCAGCATCCCCCCTCAATCTCTCTGCATTCAGCTTCTTCTACAGTTTGCATATCTTCTTCATTCCAGCTTCCATAACTTCCACTGCTATAGCAGATGCCTTAGCTTCAGTTTCAATTTCGTTACCAACAGCAGCCACACCAGACTCAACCTGTTCACCAACTCCATCCATGGCTTCAAATTCATCAGTCCATTTCAACATATCACAGGTACTTTGCAACTACAAGCATTTGAAAAAACAGATTCATAAGATGAATAACAGTCTGAGGGAATAACAGTAACACACTTGCAATTAAGAAATTTAGGAAAAACATAATTTAGGAAATAATACCTTCCAGTTAGCACATCTAAGAAACTCGCGCCCAACATTTCGACCTCTCTTCGCAATAAACGAAATCATAATAGATCCACAGTTGCATCTTGGACGATCCCTGGGTGTTGAAGATGAAGCCATCGAAGCTGTTGCTGTACCGAGCGATGTTTCTTCCTTTTTCAATACACCCCTTCGCATTTTGGACACGATTTCAACAATAGAAGGCGATTGTTTGGGGATGTTTGGGGATTTAGGGTTCTGCCAAGGAATAGAAGGGTTCTGCGAACATATGCGTGAAGGAGATGAAGATTTAGGGTCGAATAGAGAAAAAAAAATTGACTGTTGTTTTAAAAAACGAAATTCTGTGTCATATGCCACGTAATTACGTGATATGCCACGTAATTTATAAAATAATACGTGTAAATGTCACGTCAGTTTTCTGTAGCCAAATCAGAGGGAGTTAACGACAGGGACTCTTAATGCAAACGGAAAAAAAATGTAGGGACCAAAACGCCTATTTCGTTAATGTAGGGACTAATGTTAAAAGGACCCGATTTTGTAGGGACTAAAAACATATTTTACCCATATATATATATATATATATATATATATATATATATATATATATATATATATATATATATATATATATATATGTGTGTGTGTGTGTGTGTGTGTGTGTGTGTGTGTGTGATAACCGGTTTAATAATCGAATTTGTATTGCTTCGTGTTCTTGCCTTCGGTTTTAGACTAAATATATATATGGCATACATGTTTAATAATCGAATTGGTATTGCTTTGTGTTCTTGCCTTCGGTTTTAGACAACATATATATAAGGTACACATGTTTAATAGTCGAATTGGTATTGCTTCGTGTTCTTGCCTTCGGCATTAAACAATATATATATATATAGTACACAGGTGTAATAATCGGATTGGTATTGCTTCGTGTTCTTGCCTCCGGTTTATTATGTCTGGGGTAAAACCCATGTTAGGATACTAGGAAGGGGAAATTATATCCCCTCACCCTAGGCCCTTATACCCTAAGCCCGAATGATTCAGAATTGGACCGAGAGTGTTAGTAGGGGTCTCGGTAGAACTCACTGAGATTGTATCTCATTGTTTATATGTTGTTGTTTTACAGAGAAACGGGGAAAGTGGAAATCCAAGAGGCACGAGTAGGTGGCACTCGGATGGTGGTTGAAGGCTTAGCTTTTATGCTTAAGTTTATATTTCCTTTTGTTGTCTATGTACTACAACTCTATGTATCCGCATTATGACTTTATTCCGCTTTCTTGTATGATATTGAGCACTATAGTTTGCTGAAGGATATGGTCAGGGAACCTGTTCGGTCTTATTTGTATTTAAGACTGTTTTGTTGTAATTCAGCGAGAACTATATTGCAGTGTTCAGTATCTATGCAGGAATTTTATATCTCTGATGATTTAGGGATGGTGCACTTGGGTATTTTTACTCGATAAAAATACCGGGGTGTTACATCTCGTTACCTCTCTAAGGGGTTAAATTGATTGATTTTAATAGTTTTAATAGAGAGATTATAGTAAATAATAAATTTTAGATGGAGTAAAAATGAATAAAAAAGAAAATAAGATTTTTTAAAATATGCATCCATGTTGGCGCTCTCCTTGCCTCTCTTATTCCCACTCATGTTCCCGTTGTCGCTCTCGTTGTCGATTCCATTGCCAGTCTTGCATTGCCGCTCTAGTTGTGTTGCAAATTTTGTCTTTTAGGGGTGAATTTACTAAAATAGTTGTGTTGCAAAAAGTTAAAACAAAATCGGTATCATCTTATAATATTAATAATGGAGTAAAAGGTAAAATATGCAGCCCCGTCGCTCTCGTTCCCTCTCTTGTTAACACTCCCGTTGGCACTCCCGTTGCCGCTCTCGTTGCCGATCTTGTTGTCAGTCTCTTGTTGCCACATGTTTTCTCCTTTTTTCTATATTATTTAATATTACAATATATTGTTAGTGGTTAAATTGATTGATTTTATTTATTACATGAAAAATTGATTGATTTTAGTAGTTTTAATAGAGAGATTATAGTAAATAGTAAAATTTAAATTATTTAATCATTGAGTGTGATATTATTTTAATAATTTATTTTTTAGGAATAAATAATTTTGAAACTATTGTTAGAGGTATGTTTTTTTTGTTGACAATTGATAGTATTTAAATTGATTAATTTTAGTAGTTTGACTAATTATAGAAATAGTTAAAAAAATTATGTTTTTAGTAAACAAAACTGACAAAAAGTGATTTTTTATGGAAAGAAAAACTGAAAAAAAATTGGAAAAAAACTGAAAAAAAAAGTTGATTTTAAAATTTGCTGTTTTTTGTCCTTTTGCTGCGTCAGTTGCAGCTTCTGATTGCAGTTTTCAATCAGTTTTTTGTCCCTCACTTTTTTGTCCCTCTATCGTTGCCACTCCCGTTGGCGCTCTCGTTGCCACTCCCGTTGGCACTCCCGTTGGCATTTCCGTTGGCATTTTACTCTTTTTTAGTAATTATAAAATAGTTATTTAGTAATTTTTTGTAGTGGTTAAATTGATTGATTTTAACAAAATTAGTTAAATTGATTAGTTTTAGTAGTTATTTTGTAATTTTTGGTAGGGGTTAAAGTTTTTTTACAATTCTTTTTTTTACAATGGATAGTGGCTAATTGATTTATAGTGACTAATTATTTTATTAATTTTAGTAGTGAAAATTGATTTATAGTGACTAATTGTTTTTATAAAAATATTGACAACCGTTTTTTTTAAAAAAAATTAAAAATACAGTGATACTGTAGAGTGACATAAGCGGTACTGTAGCGCGTCAGAAACGTCACTGTAGGGCACTGTAGTGATACTGTAGCATTTTGTCTTTATGTGGTGAATTGTCTATTTTGCCCCTAAGTTGTGACAAATGTCAAAATTTGGTAATGTCTAAAAATGTAAATGTGCTGGCATATGTTTTGATTATATAGAAAGTAGATAAGAAGATTATTAAATTAAAAAAGAATATTAACAAAGACGTTGAAATTAAACATCAATAGATAATAGGAAGAAAAGCTCTAAAGAAAATTAATAACATAATTCATATCTATTAAATGTAAATAGAAAAAGTATTTATTGTATAATATATATTAAAAGACAAAGAAGTACTACAACTCTTCAAAAGAATTACACTGCTGGGCTCAGGTAGTTATATTTTACCTTATTTGAGCCAAAAGTATAATGTCACTTTTTGTTTTCATTAGTATAATAATCAACTAATTTTATTCAAGTCATATGTTCAACTAAGCACCTCAAATACAAAATTAAAATTCGCAAGATCTCGATGAAAGTTGAAAGGAGATGATGAGGGGTTCTATTGTAAATGCTACAACACGTTACTCAACTATAAAATAAAGATAAAAATATAAACGCCACTAAAGAAGACAACACAAATAGAAAGCGAAACGTGTGGGTATCATGCAAGGTTGTTGAAAACCGAGAATAAAATAGAAGCGCCTAGACAAAGTTGAAAGAAGATGATGTAGGGTTCTATTGCAAATGGGAGTCGAAGTGTCTTCGCAGGTACAAGCCGACACCAGAGAAATCAAGGAGACCTACCACTCAACTCGGTCCACCCGAGACCATTGAGGTATGATTCACCAATAAATATGGTTGCATTACTACGAAGAAGACAACAAAATTAGAAAGTGAAATTTGTGGGGTATCAAGCAGGGTTGGATTAAAACCACCAATGAAATAAAAACACCTCTACAAGGATTCTACTGTAAATGTGACTGAAGTTCCTTGCATAACTCAAATATCTACATTTCAGTTTATTTAAGCCAACATTATAATGTCATTTTTTGTTTTCATTAGTATAAAAATGAACTAATTTTATTCAAGTCATATGTTCAATTAAGCACATCAAATACAAAACTAAAATCACCAGTAAGATCTCGAGGACTATAAACAAAGTTGAAAGAAGATGATGGAAGTTCCCGCGGGAGTAAATGCTGCTACGTGGTACTCGAATATAAAAGAAAGAAAAGAAGACAACACAATTAGAAAGTGAGACACTTGAGTTTCATGTAGGGTTGGATGAAACCCACAAATAAAATAGAAGCACCTATTCAAATTTGAAAGAAAATGTTGGGGTTGTATTGTAAAAGGAAGAAAAGAAGACAACACAATGGGAAAGTGAAATATGTGGGTATCATGCAGGGTTGAATGAAAACCACTAAAATTAGAAGCACCTGAAAAAAGTTATGGGGGATTCTATTGTAAATATGGTTGAAGTTCCCGCATGAGTGCTATGGCATATTATAGATTGCAAGAAAAAGATGCAACTCTTAGTACTGATGGATGCAACCAAACATGAAGACAGGAGTTATTCATATAAACCGCAAATCCTAAAAAATTTAAGAAATATATTTGTGATTTGATAGTGATCGAACTAAATGGATTCAATAGATATTTTAGGTTCACAATAATATGGTTCTAAAAAATATTAGGAAAAGAAGTATAAAAATAAAATATTTTTTAAAAGGTTCAAAAAAATATGGTTCTAAAAAATATAAAGAGAAGAAGTATAAAATGAAATTTATTTTTTAAAGTGGTGAAATTATTAAAAGGTTGAGTTGCACGGGTTAGTGTCACGAAATTGTTTTTTTAACCAAACCGGCTATTTAGGAACGGACTTTAAGTATTTGAACAATTAATTTTTTTTTTGAAACACTAATGTACCCAAAAACACACCGCTTAGCATTGAACTTTTCTTTTTGTCCAAAAATAAAAAGCATTGCACTTTACTTTTTTTTTTCACAACTATTATTTTTTCACCAAACCGGTTGCTAAAGAACAAACTTTGAATATTCGAATAGTTAAATTTTTTGTGAACCCTAAGGTACACAAAAACACACCACCTAGCATCTCTCACTTTAAAGTATTTTGTCATGAAATTAATTTTTTTCACCTAACCGATTATTGAGGAAAGAAAGTCGCATAATTGAACATCTAAATTTTTTTGGACCGTAAAGTACTCCTTAAAATATGGAAAATAGAAAAAGAAAAAATTGCTAAAGTACACCAAGACACACTACTTAGCACCGTACTTTACGTATTTTATCACGAAATTACTCTTTCTTCACCAAACCAGTTACTGAGGAGCGACCTACGCGTATTTGAATAGTTATTTTTTTCTAAACCCTAAAGTATACAAAAAGACACTGCTTAGCATCACACCTTACATATTTTGCCGTGAAATTAAAAAAAAAATTCACCTAACTGGTTATTGTCGAACGAACTTCCCATATTTGAACATCTAAAATTTAATCTAGACTCTAAAGTAACCCAAAACAAACTGCTTAACATTGCACTTTTTGTATTTTATTACGGAAATTATTTTTTTCTTAACCAAACCGGTTATTTGAGACCGAACTACGTGTATTTGAACAGATAGATTTTTTTTTTAACTCTAAAATACCTTAAATCACACCTCAAATATGAAAAAAGAAAAAAAAAGAAAAAAGTAGATGAAATATGAAAAAGAAAAAAAATAAAAAAAACTAAAAATTTGCTGAAGTTGGCGCGCTTTACTACCATTCTGCCAATCCGCTTTATATATAGAGACTAGCGCCGGGACCCGTGTGATGCACGGGGTCAAAGCTTTATAATTGTTGGGATATTAAAATTTGATGGATAAATTAAAAATCAGCACACAAATTAACAGGAATTTATAATTCAAACATAAGTAATAGTCCATGAAAATAAAGTAGCATAGTAATTTATAACTCAAACATGAGAAATTCAAACAGTTAATTTTTTTTAAAAATCAGCACACAAATGAAATTGATCCATTAAAATATAGACAACAAATGATAGTCAAATAACTTTAGTTTAACGCATTATCACATTACAAAAGATCTCAGACAACAGCACTCTACATAACATATTTGAATAGATGAATATTTTTTACGAACACTAAATTATAAAAAAACACACTACTTAGTATCAAAGTTTACATATTTTGTCTTGATCTTTTTTTCACCAATACAAATTTTGCGCATTCAGATAGTTAATTTTTTTTCGGTATTGAGCACTGAACGTTGGGCATTTGAACGGTTAGTTTTTTTTTTACGAAAACATATTTGAATAGATGAATATTTTTTACGAACACTAAATTATAAAAAACACACTACTCAGCATCGAAGTTTACATATTTTGTCTTGATTTTTTTTTTCACCAATACAAATTTGGCGCATTCAGACAGTTAAATTTTTTTTCGGTATTGAGCACTGAACGTTGAGCATTTGAACGGTTAGTTTTTTTTTTACGAACACTAAAATATAAAAAAATACACTACTTAGCATCAAAAATAACTTTACGTAATTTGTTGCGAGATTACCTTAAAACACAGTGGCTAGCATCACACTTTACATAATTTATCAAGAAATTAACTCTCATTTTTCACCAATCCGATTATTGAGGAACATTCTTCATCTATTTATAAATCTAATTTTTTTTCTTAAATTTTAATGTGTTCTTAAAATTAAAAATGAAAATTTTAAAAATGAGAAGAAAAAAAAAGAGGGGTAGGGGGGTAGGCGGGGGGGTTGGAGGTTTGGCGCCAAACGGGGGAGGGCCCACCTCAATTGATGATGTCACACACCCTTAAGATGTATATTTTAAGATTCCCAAACATAATTCATCCAAATATTGATATGATGAAAAATAAAGCATCATTCCCCCTATTCCTGCGTTAGCATTCCTTCTATTTTGATTGTAAATAGTATTCATGGTAGCATGAAGTTTTGAGTGTTAGGTACGACATGTAGGCTGTAGCAAGTAATTATATTGCTAAATCAACCAACCTAGCTTATGTCAAACTGTAATTGTGTAATATTATGGAAAGTAATTCTGTTTCCTTTGCTTTCCAGCAATTTGCTTATATCTTGCGGCGGTATATTGGAATAGAGTTTTCCACACTACCAAATGCATGAAATTCTTGCATTGTAATGTGACTTGTGAGGCATGGCTCCCTTTTAAGGAAAAAAATAGTTTTTTAATGAAATTTCATTGTTGCAATTGGAAGAATATCAATTCTCTCTGATCTAGTTTCCTCTATGCCCACAAACCGAGTTACATTGACATATTGTTTTCTTGAAGTTCTCTCTATTTCTGATAAGTTTCATTGAAGTTTTTTGTATAAGTAAATTACTTAAGGTTTTTGTACTAAATATCACTGTATATATTAGGATTGCTTATGAAGGCTTGAAGCTTCCTTCGATAGTAGAAAAGGTAGGTGCTAAGGTACAAAACACAAGCGAGTGATAAGAGTGGTCTGATGGTGAGGGTGGTTGAGTTAAGGAGCAGTGGCGGACCTGGCTTATAATCAGGGGGTTCAGTTGAACCCCCTGGAATTTTTTTTTGGTACTAAACACCCTATATAAATAGCCTAAATCTCCTGAAATTTTAATTTTGACACCCCTGAAAATTTGAAATTGTACTAGTAGACCAAGTTTTGCACCCATTTGACACCGGCCTTAAAAAATTTGACACCCCTGACCTCGGGGTCCTGGGTCCGCCACTGTTAAGGAGTAGGGGAAATGGAGTGATAAGGAGGGAAGAGGTTCAACTCCCACCCACTAACAAATCTAATATTACTAACAAATACTAACTTTTAGCCTAAAAAAAAAAGTACAAAACACAAGCAGTAGTATTTTTATATTGGAGTCACTTCCTGGTATTGTGGAAACCTATATGTATCCAAGTTTCTTAGATATTGGAGATGAGGAACATCTGAAAGTGATTGAGGATCTTGCTAAACAACAATGGGCGGCCCGGCCCGGCCCGGCCCGTTAAGCCGAATGCCCGCGAAAAAATGGGCGGCCCGGCCCGGCCCGTTTACAGCATGCGGGCTAAAAATTCATGCCCTGCCCGCGAAGTGGCGGGCTGGCGGGCCAGCGGGCTAGCGGGCTGGCGGGCTGGCCCGTCAATTAACACTGAATTTTTAAAAAAAAAAAAAAAAAAACGCAAACGGGCCGTTTGGCCCGCCACAGTATTTAGCCCGCGGGCTGGCGGGCGAAGCGGGCCGGGCAACGCGGGCTGGCGGGCATCAAAACCTTAGCCCTGCCCGCCTTTTTTTGGCGGGCCAACGGGCCGGCCCGGCGGGCCAAGCCCGTTTTGACATCCTACTGAAGTCAGTGCGTTAAAGCTTGCCTACTTATTATTTGTACATTTCGCAATCAGAAATGTTATTCAGCCAAATTTCTCAGCCAAAAGCAGACAAAAATACCAAATACCGTATGAATACTTGCACAATTACTTTGGGAATGAATTTAAAAAAAAACAAATGATTAGGTTTTAATAAAATTAGTTACTCCCACGCACAGCTCTTTCCTCTCTCAGCTCACGCACTTTCTCCCCACATGCACAACTCTTTCACTCCCAGGCACAACTCTTCCCTGCCACGCACTCTGTTCATTACTGTTCCCTTCAATCTCGCACACTCACTACCAAAAAAGCGGTTGTCTTCCGCCGTCACTACATTCGTGCTCGTTGCCATTTTCGCCGGCATCGCGTCTCCACCTCTCTCTTCCGACCTTTCACTATTCTGTAAACAGGTTGGTACACTTGATTTTCATATGAAGCTCACAAGTTTATTCTTTGATTTTCTTGGATGGATTTGCATGCTGTGTATTATATTATGATACTGAAATCCCCAATCTATCTTTTCCTTTTGTAATTGGTAATGTTTTCTTGTAATTCGTTTTGAAACCCTAATACCAAGCGAAACTCATCTTGAAAGAAACTTGATTTAACAAATTCATATTTTAGAATCAAGTTCAACTTGGTTTTTTCACTTGGCTTGGCATTGGGGTTATTTCCCATCATTTCAACTTGCATATCGATTATTGCCTTCTTGAATATTTTTTAATTCAATCGCGTTATTATTAAACTCAAATAGGAACTAATAAGCTACCCATCAACCATCTCGTGTTCAATATATTGAGTGAACTGTGATGGAATTGTGGACTGAACACGTGATGTGGTACAATCCAAAAGCGAATTATATGGACCGTTGTTATGAATTATATGCTGTTGGAATATAATTATCTTTAACATCATAGTTTTTGGGCTAAAGTGCTCCCGGGGTCCCTTATCTTTATTTAAAGTAACGATTTGGTCCTTTATCTTTTTTTTGTCCCAAATCAGTCCTTTATGTTTTAAATTTTTGACACATAAATCCTTTTCTGTCCCAAATCAGTCCTTTATGTTTCAAATTTTTAACACATAAATCCTTTTTTTTGCCACATAAATAAGCACTGTTAACGGAAAAGGATTTATGTGTCAAAAATTTGAAAGATAAAGGACTTATTTGGGACAAAAAAAACATAAAGGACTAATTCGTTACTTTAAATAAAGATAAGGGACCCTAGGAGCACTTTAGCCTAGTTTTTGCGTCAGTTTCCGTTCTAATTTTTAGATTTTGGAGGGATAGAGTTGTATTGGATAGCTTGGAGCTGTGGAGTTTGTACTCTGTTTCGTTGTTGTCATGGATGTGCTTTACTGTTGTGTAGGAGTAGGAGCAATGTTCGTTTTCCCTTGCTGATTCTTTTTTACTCTTGGTTATGTTATATTAAGGAGGTGAGTCAAATTGTGAATTATTCCATCAACATGGTCACAGAAGATACTATTGAGTCTAGCAAATATATGTTTCCATAATTTATGTTTTCTTTCTTTCTTATTCTAATCTATAAGACAAACATAATAAAGATTTTAAGCTTGGTTTTGCTGTAGCTCATATCAGCTCCTGGAATCTCATCTGGCCACTTCCAAATGTAAATTTGTAGTTCTCGCACATTCTCTTCAAAGCTTATCCCGTTAATGGTTTTTCCCTACATTTGTTTTGGAAGTGAAATTGTACATGTCAAGGAAAAAGGTCACTTCATGAGCACTAGGGGAGAGAGTATCTTCTTTAATAATATTTCATGATTTGAATCCATTGTAGCTACAAAAAAATTAGCAAAGTACTTTACTAAGTTCGTTTTCCCATATTTGGAAAATTGTTGAATTCCCCATAAGTTTGTGAAAGTCTTTTATTGAAGCAATTCCATTTAGGGAACATTTTGTTAATACAGTTTTCCTGACCGTAGTGATTTATAATGTAGGACAAAGTTATTCGTGAATTACCAATGTTCCAAAATGGGACCCAAAAGCGTTGGAGTTTTGCAGATTATTTGGAATTTCATAAGTTCCCGGAAAAACCCATTCATCTCTTAAAGTCTTCCAATTTGGTAAGCGTGTATTTGGAGTTCTTTGGTTTTTGTTGTACATGTTCAAATTATAAAAATTACCTAATTAAATTGTATACATGTTTTAGATTTTTGCACCAGCCGTGTTTAATGGGCATTGGGTGTGCTACGCGCTAAACAAACACGAAAGGAAGATGTATGTGTTGGACTCATTGGAACACGAAAGGAATGAGAATTGGTTTTTGCTTGATTTGGCAAAGGTATTGTGTTACGTTTACACTTTTTGATTGTTCTATGTAGTTATATTTTCAGGGTTTTTCATTTCGTCGAGAGTATGTCTTGAAATGGGTACTTGATGAAAGAAATACATTTAAAGAAAAGGTATTAGCAGAAGCGAAAGTTCAAACAGATTTGATGTATATATAGCCTTTGGCAAGGTGGGAAGTAAAGTTGTGTCAAAGGTGGAACAACATTCATATGGTAAGTAAAGTTCTTTTCAAAGTTATACAAGTTTAGTTGTTTGCTTCTGCAATGTCAGGAGGTTTCTTAGTCAAATATGAAAAATAGTTGTCAATCAGTGTATCGTTATATTGAGATGTGTATGGTTATATTGAGTATATTGTTTGTATATTTTGTTGTATTTTTGACATGAGTCTATTGTCTACTTGATCCTCCAAATAGGAGAGTTATGTGTAACCTTTTAGTATTTTTTTTGACTGGTCCTCACTTCACTTTTGGTTTACAGGGGCATAAGTAATAGTGTAGCCTCATTAGATGCTTCTCAGGACATTGAAGAAAAAAACAAGAAAAGAATCACGAATCCAAAACCAGTACCAGATTGTAAAATGTTAGGGTGTCACTTTGGATTTAGCTAATTTTATCAACAATATTTAAAGATTTCAATTTAATATCAATGTAATATCAATTTAATTTTACTTGTTTAGATGATGTCCAATTTTAATATGTTGGGAATGTAATATATTAGATTAGACTACGTAGTAATCAACGGATTGTATTGAAGATTTGATGGACTAGGTAGTAATGCAATTAATGTTTTTGATATAACAAGGTCCTAATAACCTCATTTAGTGTCATTTGAGTAGCCAAGACCTATGACCAACCCATGTTAGTCCAAAACTATTAGGGAATATGGTTGTGTGTTCACATGGGGCACCAAATAAGGGAATTCTGAACCCCGATCCATCTGAAATTAGCATAGGGAAACCTCGTGTCCTTTCATTTGAGTAGCCAGGACCTAGGACCAAGATAGCCAAGCAATTCACCAACATTTTTAACACAATAACCAACCCACGTTAGTCCAAAACTATTAGGGAATATAACCGTGTGTTCACATGGGACACCAAATAAGGGAATTTTGAAACCTGGTCCACCTGAAATTAGCATAGGGAAACCTCATGTCCTTTCATTTGAGTAGCCATGACCTATGACCAAGATAGCCAAGCAATTCACCAAAAATTTTAACACAATAACCAACTCACGTTAGTCCAAACTATTAGGGAATATGACTGTGTGTTCACATGGGACACCAAATAAGGGAATTCTGAACCCTGATCCATCTGAAATTAGCATAGGGAAACCTCATGTCCTTTCATTCGAGTAGCCAAGATCTATGACCAAGATAGCCAAGCAATTCACCAAAATTTTTAACACAATAACCAGCCCACGTTAGTCGAAAACTGTTAGGGAATATGACTGTGTATGTAACACCATTTTTTCACCCATCGTTTATTCATAAATTATCAGAGTTTTTCGCACCAAAAGAGTGTCGCATTTTTAACGTAAAACAAAACCTCGTAGTTTTTTTTTTTCAAAACCTGCAGCGGAACTATTCAACATCGTTAAAAACATCAACAACCGACAACGTGCAAAGTGCACCAATTACTAAAAGATTCAACATCAACCGAAATTTAATTAAAAACAGTAATCGACCCTTCCCCAAGTGCTACCTATCAGAGCAGACGACACCAGGCAAAAGGAAGACTACAATCTTCACTCGGACTCACCTATAAAGTAACAACCACAAAAGGGGTGAGATTCCATACAATATAAGAAGTGTATGAAAGACCACATACGAAGCTCAAGACATCAATTAATCACAGCAAGCAACATCACTCTTAACAGTTAATAACAACTAAGTATACATTAACACGTCACTTTCACAACAACACATCACTTTAACAACACATCACAATGGCCAAACAACTTCATTCAATCAGTCGTGCAATATGAATGCGATATGAGACTCAAGCAATGCACATGCATGTGGTACCAACCTACGTCACTGGCCAAAGGCCTAATTTCCGTCACTGGCACAAGGGCCTAAAATATCGTCGCTGGCCAAAGGCCTAATTTTCTCGTCGCTGGCACAAGGCCTAATGTTCATGGTATGCATGCGACTCAATGATGTATGCACAACAGTCAAACAATCACACATCAACGTCACTGGCCATAGGCCTAAATCACATCACTGGCCAAAAGGCCTAAAACAATAGACAACGCTGTAGCCCAACAATCACACATCAACGTCACTGGCCATAGGCCTACATCACATCACCTGTCCATAAATAGAGGCAACTCGTCGTCGTCATATAAACATCGTCGTCAACAATTACAACTTAACAATTTATAGCGCTTTGGCCACATCACCACAATTTGCAACATCACAACAATTTGGCTTAATCACATACTCAACATCATTTTTAATTGACAACACCTAGGACAGAACCTACCGGGCAACAACCAACAATTATCAACCAACTAATTTAGCAAATTAACAATTAATAATTGACAACTTAATTGGAGCAACAAACCCCACAAAATTCGGAGCAACAAACCTCACAAAATTCGGACAGAATTATTAGTCATTTTGAAATCAAATCTTCTCCCTCAATTCTCAACGAAATTTAGCGAAATCAGTGCCTATTCAGTAGGAAATTAAGTCTACTTTCCAAAAAAACAAACCCCACGAAATTTGGAGGATCAGGGCATTCACAATTAGGCAAAAACTGAACCTATATCCCAAACCGTCCCAGATTTTTGACCCAATTTGCAACCAAGAATTCTCCCATTATACTTATCCAAATTGAGTAAACTCAGTGCCTAATTTGTAGAAAATTGTGTCTAGTTTCCAGAAAAACAAACCACATAATTGTTAGACAACTAGATTGTTCCCAGTTACTGTATAACCGAACCTATACTCAGATCGTTTCCAGAATTTTAACCAATCTTGCAACACCTTTAACTCGAGCTATACAACTCCAAATGCAACCAAACTAGCGCCAAATTAACAAGCATTAAGTCTAGTTTCTAAAAAGGTAAACTACATAGTTTTCGGACTGCTAGATTGTTTCCAGAATACACGCAGAATGCGCCCTATGCGCCCTACAACCAGAAATTTTGTTTAAAATCAACAACACACAACACCAAACACCAACAATCACATCCAAATCATCATCAAACATGTTAATCATAAATTCTCAACAACAAATCATCATATGGCAACAATTATTACTATGAGCATAACAACATATCATTTAGGCATAGGAATGTGAGGAAATCAAGCATACATCAAATTACTCAACAAGGCACACAATGATAGGGCATGCGATTTTTCAAGACAACAATATGGTGATCAAGACACCCTAAAACCCCACATGTAGATCCCTCATAAACCCTTATATTGAATTAAATCCCACCCTTACCTTAGTTTGGAGAAAACGAAACCTTAGATTAGGAGATGTGTGAAACCCTAGCTTTCCTTCTCTCTCTCTCCTTGGTTGTAGATCACGCCTCTCTCTCTCTTCTATCTTGTGGATCACGCCTTCCCTCTCCTCTTCTCACTTCTCTAATCCTTATTTTTCTTTTTCGTTCTCATGACAACAAAACTCTAACCTAGACCTTTTATAAACTCACTTAACCTCATGGGCTTTTTCGTATCTTATGTGACCTAATCATGGGCCTCCACTTAACACTTCTAATTTACTAATACTAACACTAATAATTAGGTCCACATATACTAATAAATAATTATTTCTATTATTTCTACCACATAAATCCTAAATAATTAATTAAATAAATTAATCAATTATTTTGGGCTGTTACAGTGTAGGCAACACAATAAAAATTATTAATTGATATATAAATATATAATATAATAAATTAATTTTATGGAATAGTAAAAGATATGTGCTGTGACATATACTTGCTAACTTTAAAACATATAGCCACAATACAACGTCAATAAACCAACTTTTGTAGGCAATACACCAAACTGGTTTTTGAGATGGTTTTCTTTGGTACTCACTTTGAAACAGCATGAGGGCACTATATGAGTGATGTATGACTCTATTAATGTAATGCCAAGTGAAAGGTTTGTCAAGCGGCACATATTTTGCTCGGTTTGAATCTAATGACCAACTTACAATACCAATTAACCGTATTTTTTAGCCCATAAACCAAGTTGGTTTTTTAGTTGCTTTTCTCGTGGTACTGACTGTGAAACAACATTAAGAAACCTGTTAACTTCAAGAGAGTAACTATCTGAGTGTCTTGGAACACCAAATATTGTGTTCATACAAAATGTAATAATATAGATAGACCCAAAATGTTACACACTGTCTATACAAAGTGTATCAAAACATGAACCTGATGTCATTTACAACATTTACATCATTAAAATTATTTTATTATATATTTATATATCAAACTTATATAAAGCATCGAATAAACGGGTTGTTAATGAGCAACTTTATTTTCTCAATTCAGCGAAATGGATAAGGAGTCTTCACAATTTGATTCACCATCTCTAATACTACGCTCATCTTTGGGGGATTCTTTGGGTTTCTAACCAAGCATTTGTTAGCTATTATAGCCCACTAGTTTCACAATATTGGGATGCTCAACAATACCCAGAGCATTCACTTCAATCACCTATTCCTTATGCCCCTGTAAGCCAAAAGTAAAGTGAGGAGCAGTAACAAAAGTACTAAAAGGTTACATATAATTCCTATTTGGTGTAGCAATCAGAGCATCTTATTTTACACAAGTCTTTGGAGGATCAAATAAGGTTTGCATAATACAATATAAACTTGAAGTTTGGGAGGACAAGTACTGATTATTGTAACTGCAAATTACCTCTACTAGAAGCAGCTTATATGGAATTTCAGTTGAGCTTTATAACATTATGCTTATCATAATGTTCATTATGATATTTAAATAGACAAAGTAGACAATAAAGTCAATATAACCATACACATTATGACAAGTATGTAGATCCTACTAGTCTCCCAGAAGCAAATTTGGAGCTGATCAATAACCGATACGAATGAACACTCCAATCTTCTCCTTCACCTCCGTTTATAGCCAACAGAAAAAAAAATTCTCTTCTCCTCTCAAATTAATGCCGAGAAAAAGATCAATCACCAAACACTTAAACTATAAAAAGATCAATCATTTCCAGTAACACTTTAAAATTTGAATTAAAAATAGAATTGAACCTTATGTATTTAAGAAAGCTACAATAAACACAAGACAATCATCAAACATTTAAAGTATAAACAAAAGACTCTCAATAAGAGAAAAAGATAAAAACAAAGACAGGGGTTTTGTTGATATATTCACTAAGAAAGAGACAAATTTAAGGAGAAAAATGTTTTACCTATACAGATTCAGACTTGTTCCATTGACCCGATAGGCTCCACAATATCATTCTCTAGGGTCTTCAAAGATGGTTAGGTTGAAAGTCCAGATCTGAAATAAAAAAAAAATAAGAATAAAAGGGGAAGGGGACAAAAAAAGATATTAAGATTTGAAATAGAGAAAACAAAGCAGCTGTAAAGGGGAAGAAAAAAATATGGACCTTTTTTTTGGTTTCCTAGAGGAGATGAAAGATGAAAGATAAGAGATAGAGGAAGAAGAATATGGAGAGAAGGAAAAAATATAAAGAGAAGGAAGAAATGCACCACAACCCACCACCCTTCACTCCCGTTTTCTCTATCGGCAATCTCTCTATGCCCCCTTCTCACCTTCGTGTCTCTTTCTCTCTCTCTCACCATGATTTCGTCTCTCCCTCATCCTTTTGCTTCTCTCTCACTTTGCTTGCCTCATTCTCTCTCTTTCTCTCTGCATTTTTGCTCTCTCTCTCTCTCTCTCTTCCTTTCTCTTCGGCAAAACCTAGATGCAGCGATTTTGGAAGATGAAGTTTTGTTTCAAAAATCGAAGCTTTGTTGTAAAAAAAAGTTACTTTGATGGAAGATTAAGTTTTAGATGAACTGAGGAAGTTGAGACCAGATGCAGCGTTTTTCGTTCATGGTGTTGAAGGAAGAAGAAGGAAGAATCAGAAAGAAGAAAACTGTAAAAAGATGAAGAAATGTTCAGTGGTGGGTACTGGGAAGAAATGTGTAGAAAGAAGAAGAAGAAGCTAATCAGGAAGTAGCGTTCAACGTTCGGGGTTGTAGTGGGAACCGGGAAGTGAGATTAAAGTCGTCTCAAACTGAAAAGCAGGTTTCATCAATGATATTTTCAAAGTTAGTCCCGTTAATTTTAAAATTTAGTAAATAGCTTGATGTAAAATGTCCCGCGTAGCATTTTTGAAAGTAAATTAATGTGAAGCAAAAACAAATGACATTTAGGGGTGGAGGCTATTGTTGGTAAATCAAGTGTGGTTTATTGGTATTAATAGATATTAAACTATCTTTGAGAAGTTTATTCCTAACTGCTCCACACTTAGCGATCCTGCTGGCAATTGTTGAGGTTAATGTCAAGTGCAAAGATGGTGGTGTTCTTCGCCTTTGTGAATTCTTATCTTTGTGCCATTGGTCAATCAAAATGGTTATTATGTATCTAATACATGAAAATGTTTATCTTGGCTAATTAGCTTCACATTGCTAGAAGAAAGTATAATTAGCATTTCATTCACTCTATTCCTATAAAATGTTATAGACTTAATGTTTTAATTATAAAATACTTTCTCAAAAATAATTATGATACCTCCAAGTTTTCTCCCTTGATGATTCATTCAGGTTACAACTTACAAGCTAATTTGTTTTATTTACTGTTCTCGACTGGGCCGAAGCCCAATATTGTCACAAGACCGGTCGCAAGCAGCCCAATTAACGAAACAGAGAGACATGACCTAGATCCGCAAGATCAACGGCTCAGATCAAGCCGTACGCGATCCGACGGTCGCCCGCCGAGTCTCTGGCACTATATATAGAGGTCTAACCTCAGCTGACAGGTACGCTTTTGACACATAACATTACTTTGCTCGAATATTACCCCACTGACTTGGGCGTCGGAGTGTCATCGCAGGTACACCCCGGCGGAGCTCTAAACACAACCAGCGACTACTCAGCCCGACTTCACCACCACTTTCGTTCAAGCAACAAGCGACCTCAACGAGCCGGTAACGTGACCAAGCAAACCAAATCAGACTGATCGCCCACATTGGGGCACGGATCATTGGCGACCACAGTGGGAGCATCTGTCCCACCCTCCTCTGATATGCCACCGCTGGGAAGAGCGGGTGGGGCCCCGCGCTTGCGAAGCGTAGCCGCAATCCCCGAGCAGCAACCGCCCAGTCAAGAGGACCATGCCGCCGACGTTGAAGACACAACTTCGAGCGCTCAGGCGGGCCTGGCACAGCCAGCCATTGTGGTATTACCAAGCGCGATTGTGCAAGAATTGCTCGACCTGCTACACATGAGAGACAGACATATCGAGCAACAGGAAGAGTGGCTCAATCAGATAGAACATCAGGTCGCTATGGTAGGGCGTATACCACACCCGAATAGCGTTGCCGCGACGACGACTCTCCCGTGGACAGGGTTAACCAGTCTAGGAGGCATCGATCGCCCCGAGAAGACACCTTGTGCACCGATCTCCACCAAGGCGGGCGGGGAGAAGGGCTCCCCAGGGGTGGCCAAGGACGTCACCTTCCCCGACCAGCGTCGCCGCGATGTTGACTCTCCCGTGCACAGCGTTAATTAACCAGTCTAGGAGGCATTGATCGCTCCGATAAGACACCTTGTGCACCGATCTCCACCAAGACGGGCGGGGAGAGGGGCTCCCCAGGGGCGGCCAAGGACGTCACCTTCCCCGACCGATCCAACCTACTGGCCCAAAGTAGAGCTTTACCAAGAGTCCTCGTACAGCTCAACTAATTCGTTAATCCGGTCAAGGAGCAGATCGTTTGATAAATACGCTCGCTTACACCCCAAAGAGCATTCATCTGACCGACATCGTCGTTATAATTGTATCCTCGAGCAACGTGGTCATCGAGACTGACAACTCGAGGACCGACCACCTCGCAGGAGAAGGGGTGACACCCGGATAGGACCTTTCACTCGAGAAATAGATGGGTACCCCATCCGTGGGCTCTTGAGAAGCCTCTGTCCGACCTCAGGATGCACAGTGGGGTGAAGGACCCAGACGCTCACTTGAGATATTTTGACGTAATGATGCAGTATAGAGGAGCGTATGGGCCGGTCAAGTGCAAAATCTTTCTGTTGACCCTAGAAGGACCCGCTTTGGAGTTGATTGCCGAGTTGAAACTTAACACGATCTCATCATGGAAGCAGTTGGCGAGGGTTTTCAGTGCCCGTTTTACCGCGTGTAGGGTAAAGCGCAAATCACATGCCTTTCTGAAGGCAATCAGGCAAGGTCCAGACGAGACCCTTCGCGATTACGTTGAACGATTTAACAAAGATGCAGCCAATGTTCGCGGGCTAGAGGACGACATGCGTCTATGGTTCCTTCGGGACGGGCTCCGTACTGGTAGTCTGTTTGAGATTGAAGTTGGAGTGAACGAGCCACCGGATCTCGAAACTTTCCTTCGACGATCCCAAAGGTTTATGAATTATGAAGAAAGAGCGATGGCCACCCAAGCGATCGCCAAAACGACAAGGGAGCCCCGAACTGAGCGAGATCAGAGACCCCGGAGAGACCAAGAAGGACCATCAAGGGAATACAGGAAGAAGAAGTATCCCGAACGGACAAAGATGAACACATCTTATGCCCAGATCTTGTCTGAGTGTGCGAATGCGGAGTTTAGAGTTATTAAAAAACCAGAACCCCTTCTCCTTAAGGTAGGATAGCGCCCGTCTCGCAAATACTGCCGATACCGCAGGAGCAATGGAAATGATACCAACAATGGCATGGCCCTCAAAGATGACATCGAGGAGCTGATCAGGAAGGGTAAGCTCACCCAGTACGTCAAAAAGGGACAAGCAGGTAGACAGGAGGAGAAAAGTGAAGCCCGTTCCCCTCGAAAGGGGAAGGCCGTAGTGAACGAGGTCAGCAAAGGGGGAAAAGAAGATGATGACGAGGAGGAAGATGAAGAGAACGACCAAAGAAAGTCAAGAGGGCGCCCAGTTGCAATGGTGATCACTGGAGGATGCCCCATAGAAGGAGGGGAAACAAACAAATCCATGAAGAGGCGATGGAAGGAGATTATGAGTGTTGCGTCGACCTCCACTCCCAAAACACCCTCGAACAGGCCGCCCTTGGCATTCGATGACGAAGACATGCTTGATGGAAAACCAAACAAGTATGTCCCGTTGATTATCACAGCAGTGATGGCGAATGTCGAAGTTAGGAGAATCTTGGTCGATTAAGGAAGCTCAGCAGACATCATCTTCGAAGACCTCCTGGACGTCCTAAGGATACGCAAGAGCGAGCTAAGGGCCTATCGAGGGTCCGACCTAATAGGCTTCAACGGATCGTCAACTACGCCCCTTGGAATGATTGAACTCATGGTAATGTTTGGGGATGACAGTGGAAAGAAACCAAAATACAGGACCGCCAAAACCGATTTCCTAGTGTTACCATGCAAGTCAGTATACCAATGCATCATTGGTCGACCTACGTTGGGAAAACTTGGGGCAGTGGCCTCCACTGTTCACTTCAAAATGAAGTTTCACTCCGACAGTAATGAAGTGGTCACCGTTCCGGCCGACTTGCAATCTGCTAGAAGGTGTCATTACATGAGCCTTAAAGAGCAAGGCGAAAATAAGGCGAAGAAGACGGACACTACGAGCAAGGGCGGGAATCAAATCAACATTGCCGATTTAGACGCCAGGTACGACCCGGACAGTGATGTGGGAGAAGGAGATGATAATCTAACCCGGGAGCTCAAGAACAGAAATAAAAGGCCAGAGCCGGACGGTGAGCTTGTCCAAATACTGCTAGGGAACGACCCGGAGAAGACAGTGGGAGTGGGGAGCGACCTTCTGATAAGTCTATTTTTACAGTCTTTTTAATAGTTATTTTATTAAGTCTTTTTAGTATTTTAATTATATTTTTGAGCTATTTTACTGCAAATGTTTACTTTTTATTTTCAGGTTTTATTTTGAAGCAAAAGCGAAAATATGAGCTAAAATGAAGAAACTTAGAAAATATTTGAGGAGGAAGAATTTTTAAGACAGCAGCAGCAAAACTGGCGCAAGACAGGGCACACAGGGCGCCAAAACAGCAAAACTGGCGCAAGACAGGCACACAGGACGCCAAGCAGCACACGCACGACCCTGGTTGTACCACGCACGACCCGTGCGTGTCTTCAACTGAAGATGGCCCATTTTGGCAGAGTTGGGCGCACGACCCATGCTTGCCAGCAACGCAGTACAGCTGTTGCCAGAACAAGGCGCACGACCCTGGTGCAAAACTGGCGCAGAGCAGCCAAAATTGACTGACCAGGGCGCACGACCCAGGCACATGGGCGCACGACCCTGGCACCAGACAAGTCAATTTTGGCTGCACCCACTTGCTGATGGCTTTCCCTTGGCACTTGATTTGCCAGTTTTTTATGACCATTTTGACCCTCCTCTCAAGTGCCTTAGACCTAATATTTTCCTATAAATAGAGGCTTGATCCTCACTTGTACTAAGCTTGAATTTTGTTAGAAAATCAATGACAAAGGCTCTCTAAAGATTCATGACTTCAATTTACTCTTCATGTTTTTATGATTCTTGTTTATTTACTTTATTGCCCCTTTAATTTCTCGCTCTTTACTTTCTCGCTCTTTACTTTTTCGCCCTTTTATTTTCTCGCCCTTTTATTTTCCAAGTCATTTACTTTCATTGCTATTTAATTTCTCGCTCTTTACTTTCTCGCTCTTTACTTTTTCGCTCTTTTATTTTCTCGCCCTTTTATTTTCCAAGTCATTTACTTTCATTGCTATTTAATTTCTCGCTCTTTACTTTCTCGCTCTTTACTTTTTCACTCTTTACTTTCTCGCCCTTTTATTTTCCAAGTCATTTACTTTCGTTGCTATTTTATTTCTCGCTCTTTACTTTTCGCTCTTTACTTTCTCGCTCTTTTATTTTCCTCGCTATTTACTTTCTTGCGCTTTCATTTCCCAAGTCATTTACTTTCATTGCTATTTAATTTCTCGCTCTTTACTTTCTCGCTCTTTACTTTTTCGCTCCTTTACTTTCCCGCTCTTTTATTTTCCTTGTTATTTACTTTTTTGCCCTTTTACTTTCCAAGTCATTTACAATTCTGCTATTTATAATTTTGCAATTTACCGATTTCTTTTAATTCTCGCTATTTAACTTTATGTTTTCTTCTCTTATTTTCTTTTCTCCTCTTTTGTCTACAATGATCATGAGTGAGTAGACTTCACTAAAACATTCCTTCTTTCTAAAAACACTTTCTTTTCAGTTAATCAACTTTGAAAAATTAAATTGGTATTCACCTAGGCTCTCCCTGTGGATCGATAACTCTTTTATTACGCGATACGACTCGTGCACTTGCGAGGCTATCAAGTTTTTGGCGCCGTTTCCGGGGAGGCAGTGATATTAATTAAGTTTTTCGAAACCGGTTATACTGAAATTTTATTTTCTTTATTTTTATTTCTTCTTCTCTTGTCCCTCGAATGCGAAGAACCAGAAGTTTCGGAGAAACTGTTCAACAAATTCCCGAAATCGAAAGGTTCTTACATAGAAGGAGGAGAGAAATTCCCGATAACCAAATGGCGGCTAATGAAAATCATGCTCTCAAAGAGTACGCAACACCTTCAGCAGAGCCATCGGCTGCCATTGTACATCCGAATGTGGAAGCAAATAATTTTGAACTCAAAACATCTCTGCTTTCAATGGTTCAACAAAACCAATTTTCTGGTTCTCCCACGGAGGACCCAAATCTTCATATTTCAATTTTTCTAGAATACTGTGGAACTCTCAAATTAAACGGGGTACCTCCGGATGCCATAAGACTAAAACTCTTCCCTTTTTCATTAAGGGATAGAGCAAGAGCATGGCTACATTCTTTGCCTTCGGAATCCATTACCAGCTGGGGCCAGTTAAAACAAACTTTTCTTGCTAAGTTCTTTCCCCCGAGTAAAACAGCTCAGATGAGAAATCAAATTACTCGATTTTCTCAAAACGACGGGGAATCTCTTTATGATGCTTGGGAACGTTTCAAAGAAATGTTAAGGCTATGCCCCCATCATGGACTAGAGAAATGGCTCGTTGTTCACACTTTTTATAATGGATTACAATATGCAACAAGAATGACTGTTGATGCAGCTGCAGGTGGAGCTTTAATGAACAAAAATTTTACTGAAGCTTATGCACTCGTTGAAGATATGGCTCAAAACCATTGTCAATGGACAAGTGAGCGAGCCATAACGAATAAACCAGCCTCGTCAAAAGAGCCAGGTAAGTATGAAATATCTGCTGTTGATCATCTTACCTCAAAAGTGGACGCACTTTTTCAAAAATTTGAAAAATTAAATGTAAGTGCCGTCTCACAAACTTCTCCAATTACTCCACCATGTGAATTATGTGGGGTTGTTGGCCATATTGGAGCTGAATGCCAGTTTGAGGCATCTAGTGCTGGAAACGAGCATGTTAACTATGCTCAAAAGGAAGATCCGTTTTCAAATACTTATAATCCTGGGTGGAGGAATCATCCAAATTTTTCTTATAAAAATCCTCCACCCAATCCAGCACCTAGACCACCTCCTGTCTTTCAAAACCAAGGGGTTTTTAACAACCCACAAAACAACCCGCAAAAGTCGAACTTGGAATTTTTGATGGAAAAATTTGTGTCATCTCAAACAAAACAAAATGAAGAATTCAAAAATCAAACTGGTTATTTGAATGACACACTTATCAAATTAGTATCAAAAGTCGACTCTATTGCCACTCATAATAAAATGCTTGAAAATCAAATAACTCAAGTGGCAACACAGGTGGCTTCATCCTCTAAGTCTTCAGGGGTATTTCCTGGGCAACCAGAACAAAATCCAAAAGGCCAAATAAATGCCGTGACCCTTAGAAGCGGAAAACAATTAGAGGAACCAAGAGCTAACCAAGAAAAAATTGTGAGTGAAAAACATAATTTACCAGGTGAGCAAGAAGAGAAAGAAAAAGAGAAAGAACCAGAAAAAGAAAGAGAAGAACCACACATCCCCCCACCACCATACAAACCACCCATTCCTTTTCCCCAAAGATTTGCAAAAAACAAAATTGACGAGCAATTCAAAAGGTTCATCGACTTGCTTAAAAAGCTTTACATCAACGTTCCTTTCATTGATGCATTGTCTCAAATGCCGTCTTATTCTAAATTTTTGAAAGAAATTTTATCCAAGAAAAGAAAAATAGACGACTATGAGACGATTGCATTAACAGAGGAATGTAGTGCAATTATCCAGAACAAGCTGCCACAAAAACTCAAAGATCCAGGTAGTTTTTCCATACCTTGTGTGATTGGAAGTGAAACTATAAACTGAGCGATGTGCGATCTAGGGGCCAGTGTAAGTTTGATGCCTCTTTCTCTTTGCAATAGACTAGGGATAGGCGAACTTAAACCCACAAAAATGACAATACAGTTGGCAGATCATTCCATTAAATACACCACTAGAATCTTAGAGGATATCCCTATCAAGGTAGGGCAAACTTTTATACCGGTGGACTTTGTTGTAATGGAAATTGAAGAAGACTCCCAAATTCCTATTCTTCTGGGGAGGCCCTTTTTAGCTACTGCAGGGGCAATAATTGACGTTAAAAACGGTAAGTTGGTTTTTAATGTGGGGGATGAAAAAGTTGAGTTAGAAGTTTCAAACTTCATGAAGAGTCCATCTGTAAAAGACTCGTGCTGCAGGATTCATATTGTAGACTATTGCGTGCGAGACTGCTCTTTAGCATCATCTTTACAAGATAGTCTGGAAGATTGCCTTTTAGGCAACACAAATACAAATGCGGCAGGGGAAACCCAATTCTACATAAAACTTTTGGATGAAAATCCACCATCACAAGAATTGGGTACTGAAACTTTGAGTAAGGAAAAACCTCGACCTCTCCCAAAGGAAACACCAAAAATAGAACTGAAGCCCTTACCATCATCTCTCAGGTATGAATTCCTTGGCCCTAATTCTACTTTTCCAGTAATTGTAAATGCAAATTTGAAACAAAATGAGACTGAAAAATTGCTTAATGTTCTCAAGAAGTATCCCAAAGCCATAGGGTATACTATTGAGGACATTAAAGGAATAAATCCGTCAATCTGCATACACAGAATACTACTGGAAGAGGACTATAAACCATCCATCGAGCATCAAAGAAGATTAAACCCAAACATGAAAGAGGTTGTTAAAAAGGAAGTTTTAAAACTCCTTGATGCTGGGATAATATATCCTATTTCCGATAGTAAGTGGGTTAGTCCTGTTCAGGTAGTACCTAAGAAAGGAGGCTTAACAGTTATTAAAAATGAGAAGGATGAAAGCATTTCCACAAGGACAATTACGGGATGGAGAATGTGTATCGATTACAGAAAGCTTAACAAAGCTACCCGGAAAGATCACTTCCCTCTCCCGTTCATTGATCAAATGCTAGAAAGGTTAGCACAGCACTCACATTTTTGCTATTTGGATGGTTATTCGGGATTCTTCCAAATTCCCATCCACCCTAGCGACCAAGAAAAAACAACTTTCACATGTCCCTTTGGCACTTATGCCTATAGAAGGATGCCCTTTGGCCTATGTAATGCTCCTGCTACCTTTCAAACGTGTATGATGTCCATATTCTCAGACTTTGTTGAAAACATAATGGAAGTGTTTATGGATGATTTTTCCGTCCATGGCTCAAATTTTGAAAACTGTTTAGCCAATCTGGAAAAAGTCTTAGAGAGGTGTGAGAAGGTAAACCTGGTTCTAAACTGGGAAAAGTGTCATTTCATGGTTAATGAAGGAATTGTCCTAGGGCACTTAATTTCTCATAGAGGTATTGAGGTAGACCGTGCAAAAATTGAGGTGATTGAAAAAATGCTACCTCCCACCTCAGTAAAAGAGGTGAGAAGCTTTTTAGGCCATGCGGGTTTCTACCGCCGGTTCATAAAAGACTTCTTAAAAATTTCAAAACCTATGACAAGTCTGCTCCTTAAGGATGCAGCATTTATTTTTAACGATCTTTGTCTTGAAGCATTTAACAGGTTGAAAAAGGCTTTAGTTACTGCCCCGATCATACAGCCACCAGACTGGAATCTTCCGTTCGAAATAATGTGCGATGCAAGCGACTATGCAGTTGGGGCAGTCCTGGGACAAAGAAAAGAAAAAAAATTGCATGCCATATACTATGCAAGCAGGACCTTAGACGAGGCACAAATGAATTACGCCACAACTGAAAAAGAATTATTGGCAGTAGTTTTTGCCGTTGATAAGTTTCGATCATATCTGGTAGGATCAAAAATCATCATTTTTACTGATCACTCGGCCATAAAATATCTGTTAAACAAAAAAGATGCGAAGCCGAGGTTGATCCGATGGGTTTTACTCCTACAAGAATTTGATCTCGAAATAAGGGATAAAAAAGGCGTTGAAAATGTTGTGGCTGATCATTTTTCCCGTCTACAAGGAACAAAAGAAGAAGAGTTGCCACTTAATGATACATTTTTGGATGATCAACTCTTCTCATTGGACAAATCCGAAGCACCATGGTATGCAAATTTTGTAAACTACCTTGCAGCAGGAGTACTCCCCCTAGATTTAAATTATCAGCGGAAGAAGAAATTCTTCCATGATCTTAAACAGTATTACTGGGACGAGCCACTGTTTTTTAAAAGGGGAGCAGATGGGGTGTTCAGAAGATGCATTCCGGAAGAAGAGGTAAGTAACATTCTATACCATTGTCATTCTTCTTCCTATGGCGGCCATGCCAGTTCTTCAAAAACTGCTACGAAAATTCTACAATCTAGTTTTTATTGGCCGTCCCTTTTTAAAGACACGCATCAATTCGTTTCTAAATGCGACCAGTGTCAACGCACCGGAAATATTTCAAAGAGAAATGAAATGCCCTTAAATAATATCTTAGAGGTTGAAATTTTCGACGTCTGGGGTGTCGATTTCATGGGACTGTTTCCTTCTTCTTTTGGAAACCAATATATTCTGGTAGCCGTTGACTATGTGTCAAAATGGATCGAAGCCATTGCTTCTCCTACAAACGATGCAAAGGTAGTCATAAAACTTTTCAAAAAAATAATTTTTCCAAGATTCGGGGTCCCTCGTGTTGTCATAAGCGACGGAGGATCCCATTTCATCTCGAAACATTTTGAAATGTTACTGCAAAAGTTTGGAGTAAGGCACAAAATTGCAACGCCTTATCACCCTCAAACAAGCGGTCAGGTTGAAGTATCGAACAGAGAAATTAAAAGGATTTTAGAAAAAACTGTTTCGACCTCAAGAAAGGACTGGTCGGTAAAGCTCGATGATGCTCTCTGGGCTTATCGGACTGCGTACAAGACTCCCATAGGAATGACTCCTTTCAAATTAATTTATGGGAAGTCTTGCCACCTTCCGGTAGAACTAGAGCACAAAGCTTACTGGGCAATTAAACGCCTTAACCTCAACATGGAATTAGCCGGAGAAAAAAGAAAACTCCAACTAAACGAATTGGAAGAACTGCGAATGGATGCTTATGAGAATGCCAAACTTTACAAAGAAAGAACAAAAAATTGGCATGATAAGCGTATTATTCGTAGAGAATTCAAGGAGGGTGACCTGGTGTTATTGTTTAATTCCAGGCTAAAAAATTTTCCGGGAAAATTTAAGTCAAGATGGTCCGGTCCTTTTGAAATCCGTAAGGTTTACCCCTTCGGATCTGTAGAGATCTGGAGCGAGAAAACCAGATCGTTTAAAGTCAATGGTCAAAGGTTGAAAAATTATTTAATTGGTGACCCAATTGAGAAAGAAACTAGTTTAGTTCTGCAGGATCCCAATTGAAATTTTGATCGTCAAGCTAGTGACGTTAAAAGAGCGCTGCGTGGGAGGCAACCCACGGCTTAATGTATTTTTCGATTTATTGAAAAATAAAATACCCCAGGGCCGAGTATCCAGAACCAGACAGCCAGGCGAGCTCTCCTAACCCCTTTTGTTTTATTTGAAAAATCATTGAGGACAATGCCTAGTCCAAGCATGGGGGGGTATTTTATTACTTTTATTAGGAATGTCTTTATTGCTTTGCCGAGTTTTTATCTTTTTGTACTTTGAGTTGTATCTGCTCCCTCCATCACGAAACTTTGTGAACCCTAAGCATGTTTTAGATAAGCCTTTTCTGGACAAAAATAATTTTTCAACTTTTCATTAGCAATCATCTAGGTGGACTGGTTGGGAACAACAAAATTGTATCATGGTTCGATTTCTACTTCTAGGGCTTTTTCACACACACACACACTATTGAGACTGTTTTCAGTTATTAATACAATTAGAGGGACTGAAAAGAAACTAGTAACCTGGTTCTCTTGGTGACATTTACTAGATGTGTGGTTACTGGAGAAAAAACGTCTGAGTTAGGGTATCAAGCAAAAAAAAAATTATATATATATATATATATGCAAAACCAATTCAAAAATGCAAAAGTTAGTGCATTTTAAATGTCAAAATAAATTGTTAGCATATAAAATCAAAAAGAAAAGAAAAATGCTTGAATACCCAACGTATAAAGACCCTCCTTTGAGACCCGGTCTTAGCAAATGGAGGACCCAAGCTTAAGAATGCTGGGGAACCGGTTCTATGATGACACTGATATCCTCTCTAGAGTATTGATACTTTAAAACTGTCTCCCAATTCCACAAGAAGCCCGGATAGTAGTTCTCAAACCAAAGTGTTAGAATTGCCCCACAGTTCACTTAAGGTTTCGATATGAAAATAAATTCCCTTCAGAATTGGCCTAAAGATTTACACTGTTTTTGCTTGAGGACAAGCAAATGTTCAAGCATAGGGGAGTTTGATAAGTCTATTTTTACAGTCTTTTTAATAGTTATTTTATTAAGTCTTTTTAGTATTTTAATTATATTTTTGAGCTATTTTACTGCAAATGTTTACTTTTTATTTTCAGGATTTATTTTGAAGCAAAAGCGAAAATATGAGCTAAAATGAAGAAACTTAGAAAATATTTGAGGAGGAACAATTTTTAAGACAGCAGCAGCAAAACTGACGCAAGACAGGGCACACAGGGCGCCAAGGGGCGCCAAAACAGCAAAACTGGCGCAAGACAGGCACACAGGACGCCAAGGGCGCCAAGCAGCACACGCACGACCCTGGGTGTACCACGCACGACCCGTGCGTGTCTCCAACTGAAGATGGCCCATTTTGGCAGAGCTGGGCGCACGACCCATGCTTGCCAGCAACGCAGTACAGCTGTTGCCAGCACAAGGCGCACGACCCTGGCACCATGGGCGCACGACCCTGGTGCAAAACTGGCGCAGAGCAGCCAAAATTGACTGACCAGGGCGCACGACCCAGGCACATGGGCGCACGACCCTGGCACCAGACAAGTCAATTTTGGCTGCACCCACTTGCTGATGGCTTTCCCTTGCCACTTGATTTGCCACTTTTTTTATGACCATTTTGCCCCTCCTCTCAAGTGCCTTACACCTAATATTTTCCTATAAATAGAGGCTTGATCCTCACTTGTACTAAGCTTGAATTTTGTTAGAAAATCAATGAAAAAGGCTCTCTAAAGATTCATGACTTCAATTTACTCTTCATGTTTTTATGATTCTTGTTTATTTACTTTATTGCCCCTTTAATTTCTCGCTCTTTACTTTCTCACTCTTTACTTTTTCGCTCTTTTATTTTCTCGCCCTTTTATTTTCCAAGTCATTTACTTTCATTGCTATTTAATTTCTCGCTCTTTACTTTCTCGCTCTTTACTTTTTCACTCTTTACTTTTTCGCCCTTTTATTTTCCAAGTCATTTACTTTCATTGCTATTTTATTTCTCGCTCTTTACTTTCTCGCTCTTTTATTTTCCTCGCTATTTACTTTCTTGCCTTTTCATTTCCCAAGTCATTTACTTTCATTGCTATTTAATTTCTCGCTCTTTACTTTCTCACTCTTTACTTTTTCGCTCCTTTACTTTCCCGCTCTTTTATTTTCCTTGTTATTTACTTTTTTGCCCTTTTACTTTCCAAGTCATTTACAATTTTGCTATTTATAATTTTGCAATTTACCGATTTCTTTTATTTCTCGCTATTTAACTTTATGTTTTCTCCTCTTATTTTCTTTTCTCCTCTTTTGTCTACAATGATCATGAGTGAGTAGATTTCACTAAAACATTCCTTCTTTCTAAAAACACTTTCTTTTCAGTTAATCAACTTTGAAAAATTAAATTGGTATTCACCTAGGCTCTCCCTGTGGATCGATAACTCTTTTATTACGCGATACGACTCGTGCACTTGCGAGGCTATCACCTTCCCCCGGAAGTACGAGATCAGTTGATCCGGTGTTTAAGAGAACACGCTGATGTATTTGCTTGGAGTACTGCTGATATGCCAGGCATTCCGCCGGAGGTAGCTTGTCATCACCTGGCCGTTAACCCCGCAGCCAAATGGGTCCCCCAGAGAAGAAGGGTGCAAAGTGAGGAGAAAGGACAGGCGGCCATAAAACCAGTCGACGACTTGCTAGAAGCCGGATTCATTGTTGATTCTCAATCATATGATGTAAGTTATGTATTTTTAGGACCAATTGTGCAGGTTTTTCATTGTATCACAGTCATTATCTGGGGATTTAGCCTAGTTTTAGATAATTGTAGTAGGAAGTTCATTTGTAAGTAATTCCTTCACTTTTGGAGCTAAATGGGATTTGGAGACCTCTAATTGGTTGTGGCATCATTCGGCGAACCAGACACTTTCCCGGAAATGCAGCAAAAATGGAGGGATTTGTTTCTGTTCAATATCGCGTCGCGACCAGGAGGGTTCGTGACGCGACCAGGAGGAATTTTGCAAGCCAGGACTTTCTGTGCTATTTCGCGTCGCGACCAAGAGGGTTCGCGATGCGACCTGGAGCAGTTTTGCGAAGCCAGATGTTTCTGTCTTATTTTGCGACGCGATAGTCACGGGTCGCGTCGCGATGCTGAGCGAAAATTAGGTTTCTAAAAGCAGTTTCAGCGTTTTTGGGAGGGGACTTCGTCTTGGGATCTGAGCCACATTTTGGAGCAGCTGGAGGGTGCGATTTTGGGGCCTTCTCACCACTTGGGAACAAGGGATTGAAGGTTCTAATGTCTTCCTTTATGTTTGTTTTCTATTTTATGTTGGTTTCTACTCTTAGGATGGATTGTAACTAATTTGCTTAGATTAGGGAGAGATGAATCTCCCAACCCTATCATGTGAACCATTGTTCTAATCAATTCAGTTGTTATTCGATTTACTTTGTCTAAATACCTATGTTCTTAATGCTTTTCAATTACATATGATAATTGTGATGATCTAGGCTAGTGATTGCATAGGAATATGAATTAGTAGCTGGAAATTGGGTAATTAGATCATCTGCTAGTAATCAGCATAGGGATATGTGATGGCTTAGGTGAATTCGTGTAAAATTCTCAATCGTAATGCATTACCCTTTGGCATGTCTCACCTAAGGAATTAGGGTCACTCTTAGGGTAATAGGGGTCTTGAGGCAAGGAATTGCCCTTGACCTTAATTAGTGAATTGAATCTAGAAATTGAATAATTAACTTGAATTGGCTAAGGTTCATGTGATAGGCGAGGAGAGAGGATTCGATCCCTAGTCGTTTTTCTCGTATTCTTAATTCACGTTTGTGTATTGTTACTGATTACTCTAAATCACCAAATCTTTACAATCTAAGAATTTACAACTTTGCTATTGTTGTCAACGCGTAATCCCCGTGGAATCGATCGGTTACTTACCGTAGTTTATTACTTGCAACAACAATTGGTACACTTGCCAAAAGTCTTAACAAGTTTTTGGCGCCATTGCCGGGGATTGTTGACTTTGTTGTCAACAAGGCAAACGAGTCAATTCTAGATTTTCAATTTTTGTTTTATTCTGAGTTACCGAAATTTTGCTGCTTAGTGGTTCTCTTGGACCTGTTGACGTTTGCGTGGTGTTTCCAAAGAACTGTTTATACAGGGGTACAGGTACATTCAGTTGAATTAATGGCTGAAAATCCACTGGGTAGACGCACTCTCAATGATTTTGGGAGAAGAACTCAAGGCACACATACTCACACCTTCCAACCAGTGTGGGCGGCCACTTTTAATATCAAGTCGTCCGTTCTCTCAGCATTAAGGTCAAAGCCGTTTTCTGGGTCAGATACTGAAGACCCGAATCAACACTTATCCCACTTCCATGAAATCTGTGGGACCACCTATCCTGAGGGAGTAGATGAAAACTCCAAGCAGTTGCGCCTGTTCCCTTTCACTTTAACAGGCAGGGCAAAGGATTGGTTGAATACTCTTCCACCAGGAACTATTAATGCCTGGAGTGAACTTGAAGGTAAGTTCCTAACAAGGTTCTTCCCAATTTCTAAGTTTATTGAAAAAAGAACAGAAATCTCCAACTTCGCACAAGAGGATGAAGAGTCCTTGTACGATTCCTGGGAGAGATTCAAGCTGTCATTAAGAAAGTGTCCTGGGCATGGTATTGACGATTTTGTGCAGCTACAAACCTTCTATCATGGATTGAAACCTCCAACCAGGATGATGCTAGACACCTCAGCAGGAGGGCCTTTGGGTAACAAAACCTGGGAAGAAACGACACAATTGATAGACGATATGACATCAAATGAATATAGAATGCCGAATGAGGGTATAGCTGTACAGAAAAAGAGGATTTTGGAACTGGATTCTAATAGCGCGGTGTTAGCCCAACAAAAGCTAATGTCTCTTCAAATCGAATCTCTCACCAAACAAGTGGCAGCTGCATTGGAGAGTAGGTCCCGAAATCCAACAATGACCCAAGTAAAACAACTCCATGACCAGGGGACTCAATTGCATGATGTACTATCCCAATGTATGCAAACGACTCAGACCACATTGAAATCCCAAGAACAAGTCATACAAGGCATGGAGAGGAACCATGAGGTTTCATTAAAGAACTTGGAGAGCCAGATGGGTGAGATGTCAAGACAACATGCTGAGACATCCAAGGGTAGTTTTTCTAATAGCACGGTGGAGAGCCATAAGGAAGAGAGTTGCGGAGCTATTTCATTGAGGAATGGTAAGGAACTTAAACCGGTTGAAGCGACCAAGCACAACTCTGGAGGGGAAAGTAGTGAAACGGAAGTGTTGAAGGAAGACGTTGAAAATGAGTTGAGTGAAAAAAATGAGGGAGTGGTGAAGTCTAACCAAAAAAAAATATTTGTTTAATGAAAATTTGCAGGTGGACGAGAAGCCTAAGAAAATTCCTTCCTACATGAAGTTGCCATACCCTCAGCGGAGTAAGAAGAATCATAAGGATGAGCAATTTTCAAAGTTCATGGAGATCTTCTCCAGTCTCCAAATTAGCATTCCTTTCGCAGAGGCCCTGGAGAAAATGCCTATTTATGCAAAATTCATGAATGAATTGTTGAGTAAGAAGAGGAAGTTCAAAGAAGATGAAATGGTGGCTCTGACCGAAGAATGTAGTGCCATTATTCAAAGGAAACTTCCTCCAAAATTGAAAGATCCTGGAAGTTTCACCATACCTTGCACCATTGGGAACTTGACTATAGGCAAGGCCCTTTGTGATTTGGGAGCAAGCATCAACCTGATGCCCTTGTCTATGTTCAAGAAGCTAGGTGGAGGTGAGGTGAAACCCACTAGGATGAGTCTGCAGCTTGCCGATAAATCAATCAGACAACCCTATGGGATCTTGGAAGATGTTCTAGTAAGAGTTGACAAATTTTTATTTCCTGTTGATTTCGTGATTCTTGAAATGGAAGAAGATGCAGATGTCCCACTTCTCCTTGGTAGACCATTCTTGGCCACTGGGCGGGCTGTAACACCCCTTTCTACCCGTTACTTCGTTTATAAAAATCAGAGTTTAAAAAAAATCTCGTTCATAGGAAATGTTACACATACTCAAATCAAACGTCGCTTATCAAACTTTAAAAAAATAGTTTAACTCAAATTCATACGTCCACGTAGCACGTCACAATATCAAAAACTCAAGCCTCATGGTTAACGTCACTTATAACACTCCTCATAACACAATCAACTACGCAGCGGAAATTAGTAAAACATAACCAAATAGTCCACATGGACATAATAATCAAAAATCATTAATAAAGGCCGAGTTCGTTTTCCCCCTGAGTGCTACGTATCAGAGCATGACGACTCGACTCAAAAAGTGAAGCTAATACCTTCACTGGGAATCACCTGCACGTTACCAACACGAGGGCAACATTCAAACAGGAAAGGGTGAGCATCATTTCAGTCTATATAATAGAAAATATGATAAGCACTAATCATAGGCTACGCACTAGAATAATCAGCATCCAATACACAAAACATCCACATCACAGTCATCAGTCACATCATGTACAAAAACTCATCTCATGTCTCATAGATTTATGAAATGCAACCCACTCGCGGGTATATGCATGAAGGTACCTTTTCACAAAACGTCGCTTAGCCACTCAGGCCTCATCATCACTTAGCCACTCAGGCCTTAAAACATCACTGGGTTTTATGCATATGGGCATGAGACTCTATGACATGCACCGCTCAGTTCACGAAATCACACAATTACTCAGATTACGGTCAACAATGTGACCCATCACTTACCTGTTTGCTCGCACGGAGCACAGCACCTGTCAAATTCATAATCATCACACAACATCACTAGGCCACTTAGACCTTAATATCACTTAGCCACTCAGGCCCCAAATGTCACTTACACATAAACATCGTTTAACTCAAACATTAGCCACTGAGGGCAAAAACGTCATTTGACTAGCCACCAAGGGCATCCTCGTCATTTACACATCATTATCATTAACTTTGGCCACTAGGGGCAAAACAGTCATTTTGACACTACCGTGTTAAAACTGTTGTTTTTACACTAAAAGGGATTTTTAAAGAGTTCCACGTCATTTTTCAATGTCACTGGGACGATCACCGGGGACAGCCACTTGGGCGCCCACAAACAGTCAGAAAATAATAATTTTCCATTTTAAAAATTGAACACACAGATAGACAGCGGAAAAAGCTTCACGACACTTTTTGAATCGTTCGAAACGGACGTCGGAGTCAAAAGTTATGATAAAAAGAAGTTTGGGAAAAATTAGACAACGTTCTGAAAATTGGCGCCTTAGGCGCCCAGGCAACACAGGCACCCAGCGCCCAGGCGCGCACAACACAAAGCAACACAGCGCTACAGGCGCCCAGCGCCCAGGCGCGCACCAAGCAACACAGACACGGGCGCCTAGCGCCCAGGGAGCAACAACGCGCGCACAGCGCACAAAAACAAGACACGGGCGCCTAGCGCCCAGGCGCAAAACGCAACGCGCACGCCCCAGGCGCCCAGCGCCCAGGCGCGCCAGACACACGCAGCAACACACTCCCTCAGGCGCCCAGCGCCCTGCTCAAGCACCCAGCGCCCAGAAAACAGCAACACGCCCAGAATTTTTCCAAAACACTTTTCAACACTAAAAATTGTTTTCTTCGCAATTCCAAATCATGAAAACTCGACATTTACTCAACATTTTCCAGCCACCAAAAATACACTTAATTTAATTAATTTCTCCAAAAATTCAATTGATCAATGTCTTCCCTATCCCCTTGGCGCCCTAGGCGCCTATACACCATCCATCCAACTTCGCGAACAACACAAGCAACATCCAACACAAATTTCAGTTTCATGATCAAATCGAATGTCACAATTTACCAACACAACGCATACATATCAAGAATTTTAGTCTCATGATCAATCCCACTTCGCATACACACATACATATGATGGCCAATATCAACAAAGCATCAAGAAAGCATCAAGAATCATGCATACATCAATTCGCATACATCTAAATATGAAATCCAACATCAACAATGCATCAAGAACTCTATTCTAACCCTAGATCTAGGACTCATCATATGAACTATTAAATAGAGTGATAGAGCTCCCCTAACCTCGAAATTGAAGAACGGAGGCTCCGGAGATAATCACGTACAGGATCACAGCAACAAGATCACGTTCTTGCTCGTTCTTGGTTGCAACTTCTCTCCTCTTCCTCTCCTCTCCTACGGCGCCCTTCCTTGCTCTCTCTCTATCTCACGCTATTTTCTTTCTTTCTTGCGTTTTCTTTTCTTGATTTTTGCGAATGGCCACAAAACCTAGCCCCTAACAACATAACCCCCTTCGCACACTTTGGAGATCATGGGCTTGGGCTTTTCACTTAAGCCCAAGTCATGCAAGTGGCGCCTCCACTCCCTCCTAATACCACCAAAATAAATAAAATTCTATTTAATCACATTATATCAATTAATTTAAATTAAATCCCCAATTATTTAATTAAATAAATTAATTAAATAATTTTAGGGTGTTACAACTCTCCCCCACTTAGAATATTTCGTCCTCGAAATTTACCTGATCAAACAACTCTGGGTAGGACTCTCGCATCTTGCTCTCCAGCTCCCAAGTCATACTCTCGCCGGCAGCTCCTAGCCAGACCACTTTCACTAATGCAATCTCTTTGCCTCTAAGCGCCTTCACTTCACGATCCTCAATCCGCACGGGCATCGTCTCCACGGTGAGATTGTCCCGCACCTCCACATCGTCCATATGGATCACATGGGATGGATCCGAAACATACTTCCGAAGTTGCGACACGTGAAACACGTCGTGCAAGTTCGAAAGATTTGGCGGTAAAGCCACTCTATAAGCCACATTTCCGATCCTCTCGGATATCTGATAAGGACCAACAAATCGAGGAGTGAGCTTCTTCGATTTCAACGCTCGACCAACACCGGTAATAGGAGAAACCCTCAAGAACACATGCTCACCCTCCTGAAACTCTAGATCCTTCCTCCGCTTGTCATGATAACTTTTCTGACGACTCTGCGAAGCCTTCATTTTCTCACGGATCATCTTGATCTTCTCTGTAGTCTCCCGGACAATCTCCGGACCCAGCACTACACTTTCTCCCGACTCATACCAACATAACGGTGTCCTGCACTTGCGACCATACAACGCTTCAAACGGTGCCATCCCGATACTGGAATGGTGACTGTTGTTATAGGTAAACTCAATCAACGCAAGATATGAATCCCATGAACCCTGCTGTTCCAAAACACAAGCCCTCAACAGATCCTCTAACGACTGAATTGTTCTCTCGGACTGACCATCGGTCTGGGGATGATACGCCGAACTCATTTTTAACTTAGAACCCAATTCTTTCTGCAAACTCTTCCAAAACTCGGAAGTGAACCTCGGATCCCTATCTGACACAATACTCTTCGGAACACCGTGCAGTTTCACAATCTCCTTGACATATACCTCTGCCAACCTCGACACCGGATAAGTGATATTAATAGGAATAAAATGAGCAGACTTCGTTAACCTATCAATGATCACCCAAATAGCGTCATGACCCTTAGCTGTATTCGGTAACCCCGTCACAAAATCCATTGCTATGCTATCCCATTTCCACTCTGGAATTTCCAACGGTTGCATTAGCCCTGCAGGCTTCTGATGCTCTACCTTAGATTTCTGACAGGTCAAACAGGCATACACAAACTGCGCCACATCTCTCTTCATACCATACCACCAAAACACCTTTTTCAGATCTTGATACATCTTCGTTGCTCCAGGATGGATACTCAACTTGCTACGATGACCTTCCTCTAAAATTGCCTTTCTCATCTCTTCATCGTCAGGAACACAGATCCTACCCCGGAACCTCAACACACCACTGGAATCTAATTTGAAATCTTCATCTTCAGATTGACCAACCCCATTAATTAAATCCACTAACTTAACATCTGACCTCTGAGCCTCTCTGATGCTGCCCAGGAAATCATTATCGATCTTCAACATTCCCAGCTTGACACTGCGAGGTGTCATTTTACAAACCAAACTCAAATCTCTGAATTCCTCAATTAACTCTAATTCTTTCACCATCATAGCCGACATATGCAAAGACTTTCTGCTTAAAGCATCAGCCACGACATTAGCCTTGCCGGGATGATAATTCAAACCGAAGTCATAATCCTTCAAGAGTTCCAACCACCGACGCTGTCTCATATTCAACTCTTTCTGATCGAACAGGTACTTTAGACTCTTATGATCACTGAACACTTCGAACCTCGAACCATAAAGGTAGTGCCTCCAAATCTTGAGCACAAATACCACAGCAGCCAATTCCAAATCATGCGTAGGGTAATTTTTCTCGTGAATCCGCAACTGCCTCGACGCATACGCAACGACCTTCCCATCCTGCATCAACACACCACCGAGACCCATCTTCGAAGCGTCACAATACACAACGAACGGTTCCTCTGGATTAGGCAACGTCAAAACAGGCGACGTCGTCAATCTCTTTTTCAGTTCCATAAAACTTTCCTCGCACCGAGCATCCCAAACAAAAACTTTACCCTTGCAAGTCAACTGAGTCAATGGAAGGGCCAACTTGGAAAAACCCTCGATGAACCTCCTGTAGTACCCAGCCAAACCCAAAAAGCTTCTAATCTCTGTTACGGACTTCGGAGACTCCCACTCCAACACTGCTTCTACTTTTGCCGGATCAACCGCAATACCATTACCAGAAATCACGTGCCCAAGGAAACTCACCTCTTTCAGCCAGAACTCACACTTCGATAACTTGGCGTACAACTTTTTCTCTTTTAAAACTTCCAACACTGACTTCAGATGCTCAGCATGCTCTTCATCTGACTTAGAATAAACTAGAATATCATCTATGAAGATTACCACAAACCGATCTAGGTAATCATGGAAAATACGGTTCATATATTCCATAAATACACCAGGAGCATTGGTCACACCGAACGGCATCACTGAATACTCATAATGCCCATACCTCGTTCTGAACGCTGTTTTCTGAACATCCTCATCCCTTACCTTAATCTGATGATATCCGGACCTCAAATCAATTTTGCTGAAAACACGGGCACCCACTAACTGATCCATCAGGTCGTCGATCCTCGGAAGCGGATACTTATTCTTGATAGTTACCTTATTCAACTGACGATAGTCCACACATAACCTCATGCTCCCATCTTTCTTCTTCACTAACAATACCGGAGCTCCCCACGGCGATACACTTGGTCTCACAAACTTTTTCTCAAGCAATTCTTCAAGTTGCGTCTTCAACTCAGACAATTCCGACGCCGACATTCTGTACGGTGCCATAGACACAGGCCTCGTACAAGGTACAAGATCAATCGAAAACTCAACTTCTCTTTCCGGTGGCACACCTGGAATCTCATCAGGAAAGACTTCAGGAAACTCGCGTACCACTTTCAGCTCTTCAATAACAGCCTGACTCTCGGCAGACAACGAAGCCATCAACGCAAATAACTGTACCCCTTCTTTCTTCAATTTCTTCAATTGATCAGCAGACACCAAAACCGAACTTTCTTCACCGAAACTAACCGACTTGCTACGACAGTTGATATGAACGTGATTATTCTCTAACCAGTCCATGCCTAAGATTACATCCAGACCTCTCAATGGCAAGCAAACAAAATTCACAATAAAGTCCCTGCCGAAGATCGACACGGGACACTGGGAACACACCTGGGACGTAATCACCGACCCCTTCGCAGGAGTATCGACAACCATATCCCCACACATAGCAGATAAAACAAGACCCAATCTTTTACAGCAATCAACAGAAATAAAACAATGGGTAGCACCAGTATCAATAAGAGATTTCAGAGAAGTGCCATTAATAAAACACGTACCTCTAATCAGACCATCATCATCCTCAGGCTCCTCTCCTGCCAATGCAAATACCTTCCCAGTAGACCTTTCCTTTTTCGGCTTTGTACACTTTGTACTGATATGCCCAGACTCACCACAGTTGAAACACACCACATCCTTGACCTTACAATCGGCTGCCATATGACCCTTTTTACCGCAACGGTAGCAATTCCTGTCATCCGACCTGCATGTAGTACTCTTGTGGCCAGGCTTGCCACACTTATAACAGACAATGCTAGCGGGGGCATCTCCCCCACTAGGACCCTTACCTCCCGCAGCTTTCTGATAACTCTTACCCGCAGGAACCTCATACGGCTTGCTTCGACTCTGAAACTTGCCCTTTTTCTCGGAAGTAGCTTTGTAGCGAGCAGTACTATCTTCCTCGAAAATTCTGCAACTGTCAACCAGGTCTGCGAACACACGAATCTTCTGATAACCAATGGCCTGTTTAATATCAGGCCTTAACCCATTCTCAAATTTGATGCATTTAGAAAATTCAGCTGTAGCCTCACTGTAATGTGGATAAAATTTGGCTAGCTCCACAAATTTTGCCGCATAGGCAGTCACAGACATACCACCCTGCTTCAGCTCCAAAAACTCTATCTCTTTCTTCCCGCGGACGTCTTCAGGAAAATATTTTCTCAGAAATTCCCTGCTGAATACCTCCCAAGTAATCTCTTCCTGCACAGCCTCTAACCTCTGCCTAGTAGCCAACCACCAGTCGTCGGCCTCCTCGGCTAACATGTGGGTACCAAAGCGGACCTTCTGCTCAACAGTACAGTCCATCACCCTGAAAATCCTCTCGATCTCCTTCAGCCAAGCCATAGCACCATCTGGATCATATTTGCCCTTAAAGGTGGGCGGATTCTCCCTCTGAAAGGTTGTCAGACTCCTAAAACCAGCATTATCTCCAACATTTTGCTGACCCTGCACAGCCTGAGCCATAGCTTGCAATGCAGCAGCAAGAGCAGCGTCGTTCCTTCCAGCCATTACGAACTATCACTGCAGCACAAACTAAAGATTTAGAACTAATCTATTGTCATAAGACACTATGACAGGACAACATTGGCCGGACAGACCGAACTGCTCTGATACCACTTATGTAACACCCCTTTCTACCCGTTACTTCGTTTATAAAAATCAGAGTTTAAAAAAAATCTCGTTCATAGGAAATGTTACACATACTCAAATCAAACGTCGCTTATCAAACTTTAAAAAATAGTTTAACTCAAATTCATACGTCCACGTAGCACGTCACAATATCAAAAACTCAAGCCTCATGGTTAACGTCACTTATAACACTCCTCATAACACAATCAACTACGCAGCGGAAATTAGTAAAACATAACCAAATAGTCCACATGGACATAATAATCAAAAATCATTAATAAAGGCCGAGTTCGTTTTCCCCCTGAGTGCTACGTATCAGAGCATGACGACTCGACTCAAAAAGTGAAGCTAATACCTTCACTGGGAATCACCTGCACGTTACCAACACGAGGGCAACATTCAAACAGGAAAGGGTGAGCATCATTTCAGTCTATATAATAGAAAATATGATAAGCACTAATCATAGGCTACGCACTAGAATAATCAGCATCCAATACACAAAACATCCACATCACAGTCATCAGTCACATCATGTACAAAAACTCATCTCATGTCTCATAGATTTATGAAATGCAACCCACTCGCGGGTATATGCATGAAGGTACCTTTTCACAAAACGTCGCTTAGCCACTCAGGCCTCATCATCACTTAGCCACTCAGGCCTTAAAACATCACTGGGTTTTATGCATATGGGCATGAGACTCTATGACATGCACCGCTCAGTTCACGAAATCACACAATTACTCAGATTACGGTCAACAATGTGACCCATCACTTACCTGTTTGCTCGCACGGAGCACAGCACCTGTCAAATTCATAATCATCACACAACATCACTAGGCCACTTAGACCTTAATATCACTTAGCCACTCAGGCCCCAAATGTCACTTACACATAAACATCGTTTAACTCAAACATTAGCCACTGAGGGCAAAAACGTCATTTGACTAGCCACCAAGGGCATCCTCGTCATTTACACATCATTATCATTAACTTTGGCCACTAGGGGCAAAACAGTCATTTTGACACTACCGTGTTAAAACTGTTGTTTTTACACTAAAAGGGATTTTTAAAGAGTTCCACGTCATTTTTCAATGTCACTGGGACGATCACCGGGGACAGCCACTTGGGCGCCCACAAACAGTCAGAAAATAATAATTTTCCATTTTAAAAATTGAACACACAGATAGACAGCGGAAAAAGCTTCACGACACTTTTTGAATCGTTCGAAACGGACGTCGGAGTCAAAAGTTATGATAAAAAGAAGTTTGGGAAAAATTAGACAACGTTCTGAAAATTGGCGCCTTAGGCGCCCAGGCAACACAGGCACCCAGCGCCCAGGCGCGCACAACACAAAGCAACACAGCGCTACAGGCGCCCAGCGCCCAGGCGCGCACCAAGCAACACAGACACGGGCGCCTAGCGCCCAGGGAGCAACAACGCGCGCACAGCGCACAAAAACAAGACACGGGCGCCTAGCGCCCAGGCGCAAAACGCAACGCGCACGCCCCAGGCGCCCAGCGCCCAGGCGCGCCAGACACACACAGCAACACACTCCCTCAGGCGCCCAGCGCCCTGCTCAAGCACCCAGCGCCCAGAAAACAGCAACACGCCCAGAATTTTTCCAAAACACTTTTCAACACTAAAAATTGTTTTCTTCGCAATTCCAAATCATGAAAACTCGACATTTACTCAACATTTTCCAGCCACCAAAAATACACTTAATTTAATTAATTTCTCCAAAAATTCAATTGATCAATGTCTTCCCTATCCCCTTGGCGCCCTAGGCGCCTATACACCATCCATCCAACTTCGCGAACAACACAAGCAACATCCAACACAAATTTCAGTTTCATGATCAAATCGAATGTCACAATTTACCAACACAACGCATACATATCAAGAATTTTAGTCTCATGATCAATCCCACTTCGCATACACACATACATATGATGGCCAATATCAACAAAGCATCAAGAAAGCATCAAGAATCATGCATACATCAATTCGCATACATCTAAATATGAAATCCAACATCAACAATGCATCAAGAACTCTATTCTAACCCTAGATCTAGGACTCATCATATGAACTATTAAATAGAGTGATAGAGCTCCCCTAACCTCGAAATTGAAGAACGGAGGCTCCGGAGATAATCACGTACAGGATCACAGCAACAAGATCACGTTCTTGCTCGTTCTTGGTTGCAACTTCTCTCCTCTTCCTCTCCTCTCCTACGGCGCCCTTCCTTGCTCTCTCTCTATCTCACGCTATTTTCTTTCTTTCTTGCGTTTTCTTTTCTTGATTTTTGCGAATGGCCACAAAACCTAGCCCCTAACAACATAACCCCCTTCGCACACTTTGGAGATCATGGGCTTGGGCTTTTCACTTAAGCCCAAGTCATGCAAGTGGCGCCTCCACTCCCTCCTAATACCACCAAAATAAATAAAATTCTATTTAATCACATTATATCAATTAATTTAAATTAAATCCCCAATTATTTAATTAAATAAATTAATTAAATAATTTTAGGGTGTTACACGGGCCCTCGTAGATGTTCAACAAGGACAGCTAAGGCTAAGATTCCAAGATGAGGAAGTGATATTTAATGTTTTTGAAGCTATGTGCCACCCGAATGACAAAGAAAAATGTTTTAAGGTGGATGTGATTGAAGATTCAGTGCAAGAAACTTTTAGACATAATTTACCCTCTCCTCCTCTAGAGAAGGTAATTGTGAACTCGATTGAGGACTTGGACGAAAACTTGGGAATTGAAATAGAGGACTGCATTCGCCAGTTTGAAGCTTCTCAGGTAGAAAAGGTTTTCAAGAGAAAAGAAGAGCTGAATAGGGGGGAAGGCCCAGACAAAGGAACTCCCGAATTGAAACAACTCCCCTCTCATTTAAAGTATGTATTCCTTGGGAGCAATGATCAATACCCAGCCATCATCAGTAGTTCTTTAACTAAGCTGGAAGAGGAAAAGCTGATGAGAGTGTTGAGATTAAATAGAACTGCACTAGGTTGGACTATCTCCGACCTTAAGGGGATTAGTCCAGCTTTTTGCATGCACAAGATCAAGCTCGAGGAAGAGTTCAAGCCGGTGATTCAACCTCAGCGACGGTTAAATCCCACTATGAAGGATGTGGTGAGGAAGGAAGTGTTAAAACTCTTAGATGTCGGAATAATCTACCCAATCTCAGACAGCTCTTGGGTGAGCCCGGTCCATGTGGTGCCCAAGAAGGGGGGTATGACCGTTATTAAAAATGAGAGGAATGAGTTGATCCCTGCTCGCACAGTCACCGGGTGGAGAATGTGTATCGATTACAGGAGGCTGAACCAAGCCACTCGGAAGGACCACTTCCCGCTGCCATTCATGGACCAAATGCTTGAAAGATTGGCCGGTCAGGCCTTTTATTGCTTCCTGGATGGATACTCTGGATACAACCAAATAGCAGTAGAACTGGAGGAACAGGAGAAAACTGCCTTTACATGCCCATTTGGTGTTTTCGCCTATCGGAGGATGCCCTTCGGTCTGTGTAACGCTCCGGCAACTTTTCAAAGGTGCATGCTTTCTATATTCTCTGATATGATGGAAAATGCTATTGAGGTATTTATGGATGACTTTTCTGTTTTTGGGCCCTGCTATGATTCTTGCTTGGCTAACCTCAATGCAGTATTAAAAAGATGCATTGAAACCAATTTAGTCTTGAATTGGGAAAAGTGCCATTTTATGGTTCAAGAAGGAATTGTTCTTGGCCATAAAATCTCGTCAAAGGGCATTGAGGTTGATCAAGCCAAGATAGAAATCATAGAAAGGTTACAAAACCTCTATGCAATTTACTTGTTAAGGAGAATGATTTTGTCTTTGATGCCGAATGCCTGCATGCTTTCAATGTATTAAAGGAAAAACTGATTTCTGCCCCAGTCATTGTAGCCCCTAATTGGGACATTCCCTTTGAACTAATGTGCGATGCTAGCGATTATGCAGTGGGAGCAGTGTTGGGGGGAAAAAGAACTGCTAGCTATAGTATTTGCATTGGAAAAGTTTCGTTCCTATTTGGTCGGGTCAAAAATAATCGTGTTTACTGACCATGCTGCGATAAAATATTTGCTAACCAAGGGCGAGTCTAAGCCTCAACTCCTTAGATGGATTTTGCTCTTGCAGGAATTCGACTTGGAGATAAAGGATAAGAAGGGGAGCGAGAATGTGGTAGCAGATCATCTGTCCCGGTTGGATAATAAGGAAGTGACCGCCCGGGAAAAATAAATTCTTGAAGAGTTCCCCGATGAAAAGCTGTTTGCAATTGAAGAGAGACCGTGGTTTGCCGACATAGCAAATTACAAGGCAGGTGGAACGGTCCCTCAAGACTTTACTTGGAAACAAAAGAAGAAGTTCCTCCGTGATGCCCAACACTACCTGTGGGATGATCCCTTTCTCTTTAAAGTTGGGGCGGATGGAATTCTTCGAAGATGTGTTTACGGTAGCGAAAGTCAAAAGATTCTATGGCATTGTCATGACTCTCCATGTGGAGGACACTACAATGGGGAACGCACGGCGGCAAAAGTGCTTCAATCTGGATTTTATTGGCCGTCCATTTTCAAAGATGCGCACAATCATGTTAAAAATTGTGACAAGTGCCAGAGGACGGGTAATATTTCACGTAGGGGGGAGATGCCGTTAAACCCTATACTTGAAGTGGAGGTGTTTGATTGCTGGGGCATTGACTTCATGGGACCCTTTCCACCATCGCATTCTTGTCAATATATTTTGGTGGCGGTGGATTATGTTTCTAAATGGGTGGAAGCAATTGCCACTTCTAAGAATGATTCCCAAACTGTGGTCAAATTTGTTAAGAAAAACATCTTCTCAAGATTTGGTGTTCCGAGAGTTTTAATCAGTGATGCGGGTAGTCACTTTTGTAACACTCAGCTCAGCAATGTGTTATCCAAGTATAATGTAAAGCATAAAGTGTCGACACCGTATCACCCTCAATGTAATGGCCAAGTGGAGGTATCAAACAGAGAAATCAAGAGGATATTAGAAAAGACAGTGGGGAACGCAAGGAAAGATTGGGCAGTGAAGGTAGACGATACTTTGTGGGCATACAGGACAGCTTATAAGACACCCTTAGGTATGTCCCCTTACCAATTGGTTTATGGCAAACCTTGTCATTTGCCGGTTGAACTTGAACACAGAGCATATTGGGCGTTGAAATTCTTGATTTTTGATCCTGGATCAAGTGGGGAAAAGAGAACACTTCAGCTTCAAGGATTAGAGGAGATGCGTTTAAATGCATATGAGAACAACAAGATCTACAAGGAAAAAATGAAGGTGTACCATGACAAACACATTGCAAGAAAAGAATTTCACCCTGGACAACAAGTCTTGTTGTTCAACTCAAGACTCAAGTTATTTCCAGGAAAATTGAAATCCAAGTGGTCGGGACCCTTTGTTGTCAAGGAAGTAACACCGTACGGAGCAATAGAAGTGGAAGAGCCAAAGTCCCAGAGATCCTTTAAGGTCAACGGACAAAGACTCAAGCCTTATATGGGTGACGGATTGGAAGAGCCTCAAATGGTTCTCATGCTGAGAGACCCATAAGAGTGACAAAAAGCGTCAAGCTAGTGACGTAAAAGAAGCGCTTGGTGGGAGGCAACCCACTGGTGAGCGCCATTTTTCATTTCCTTGAGCAGGCGGCTCATTTATCATTTTCCTGTTTTACTCAGACATTTTATTTTGCACTTTTGGTTGTATTTTTCCCTATTTTGACTCTATTTCGCACTTTGGTCTGTACTTATTAGTATAACTTACTCTGTGATATTGAGGCACCACTGCCCTATATTTTGTTTTTGTTTTGTTAAAGCAGCTTCAATAGTGATGATCTGTGGCATTTGGGGTCGCATGTTTGCATTTTTCCTTTTGACACTCGCACTTCAAGTTTTATCATCAAGTAATAGCAGGGGTCATGACGAACGTTGCGGAAGTTCTTTATCATCTGTGAGCAGCATCTCTCAAGTTCCATCTCTACGATCCCAACTGTGAGGTTTGAGCCTAAACACGTTCTTATATATATTGTGTGTATTCCTTGCCTGCATTAGTCTGCAAAACTTGACATTGTGCTTAATTGTTTTTGCATTTGATTTTCATACACACTGAGGCATTTCTTTTGGCACCCCTGAGCCTTTCAAACCACACCTAATTAATGTTTATCCTCTGCTAGCCCCTCTGAGCCTATTGTTAAAAATTGTATGCGGTTTCTCTGAAAATCATAGCCTAGTTAATTCCATAAACTTGTTAAGACTTTTGGCAAGTGTACCAATTGTCGTTGCAAGTAATAAAATACGGTAAGTAACCGGTCGATTCCACAGGGATTGCGCGTTGACAACAATAGCAAAGTTGTAAATTCTTAGATTGTAAAGATTTGGCGATTTAGAGTAATCAGTAACAGTACACAAACGTGAATTAAGAATACGAGAAAAACGACTAGGGATCGAATCCTCTCTCCTCGCCTATCACATGAACCTTAGCCAATTCAAGTTAATTATTCAATTTCTAGATTCAATTCACTAATTAAGGTCAAGGGCAATTCCTTGCCTCAAGACCCCTATTACCCTAAGAGTGACCCTAATTCCTTAGGTGAGACATGCCAAAGGGTAATGCATTACGATTGAGAATTTTACACGAATTCACCTAAGCCATCACATATCCCTATGCTGATTACTAGCAGATGATCTAATTACCCAATTTCCAGCTACTAATTCGTATTCCTATATAATCACTAGCCTAGATCATCACAATTATCATATGTAATTGAAAAGCATTAAGAACATAGGTATTTAGACAAAGTAAATCGAATAACAACTGAATTGATTAGAACAATGGTTCACATGATAGGGTTGGGAGATTCATCTCTCCCTAATCTAAGCAAATTAGTTACAATCCATCCTAAGAGTAGAAACCAACATAAAATAGAAAAAAACATAAAGGAAGACATTAGAACCTTCAATCCCTTGTTCCCAAGTGGTGAGAAGGCCCCAAAATCGCACCCTCCAGCTGCTCCAAAATGTGGCTCAGATCCCAAGACGAAGTCCCCTCCCAAAAACGCTGAAACTGCTTTTAGAAACCTAATTTTCGCTCAGCATCGCGACGCGACTCGTGACTATCGCGTCGCGAAATAAGACAGAAACATCTGGCTTCGCAAAACTGCTCCAGGTCGCGTCGCGAACCCTCCTGGTCGCGACGCGAAATAGCACAGAAAGTCCTGGCTTGCAAAATTCCTCCAGGTCGCGTCGCGGACCCTCCTGGTCGCGACGCGATATTGAACAGAAACAAATCCCTCCATTTTTGCTGCATTTCCGGGCAAGTGTCTTGTTCGCCGAATGATGCCACAACCAATTAGAGGTCTCCAAGTCCCATTTAGCTCCAAAAGTGAAGGAATTACTTAGAAATGAACTTCCTACTACAATTATCTAAAACTAGGCTAAATCCCCAGATAATGACTGTGATACAATGAAAAACCTGCACAATTGGTCCTAAAAATACATAACTTACATCATATGATTGAGAATCAACACAACCCCAAACTTGAACTTTTGCTTGTCCTCAAGCAAACAATCAATTCAGACTGTGGCTGTTTTTCTATTTAGCTGTTACATATAATGCATCAACCTTAAACACATCAGCACATCAACTATCATCATCAACCTAATACAGTGGCAGGACAACTGAATTGGAAATACCGAATCATAAGCAGGCAGCATTCTCAAGTTTTCTCTGTACGCACATCTCACTAGTGTTTCACTCTTGAGGTGTTTCGGGTATTCACTCAATTCACAGTACCTGCATCATCGTTTCATAGGCTTGACAGAGTTCTATATCATTCTGTACAAATGAATTGCATACACACATTTTGAGGACTTTAAGGATTATAGCGGGGCTTAGGTAAGGGTGGATACATTTGGATAAGTAGGTTGCGCTTGGAGTTAGGCCTACCTCTCTTTTTGTCAATTTCACGCAATACTCACCCATTTTCCCAAAGCATTTAACAAAACAAGAGAAGGATTTTATTTATTTATTTTTCTCTTCTTTTTTTTGATGTATCTATATATACATATATTTTTTTTTCTTTTCTTGTCTTTTCTTGTTCCTTCTCTTGTATACCACCCCAAACTTATATTGTTGCTATTCCACGAGCAACCCCAAACTTAAAAATTTCCCACTCTCACAGCTTAAAACTTAAAAACTTAAAAACTTAACTTGGAGTTAGGTAACAAAAGCTGTATGAGCAACCCCAAATCCTTGCCGTCACGGACTTCAGAGCGCAAAACGAGACTGTTCCCAATGATCAGAATGACATAAAATTCGAGTTACAGGCTTAAATATGAACTGGGTAAGTGACCCATCACCTGGCGAGCAGGATCCATCGCCAGGCGACATGAACAAAAACAAGGAATTTTTAACACCATCGCCTGGCGAGCAGAACCCATCGCCAGGCGACCCGAACCAAAACAACGATTTTTTAACACCATCGCTTGGCGAGCAGAATCCATCGCCAGGCGACCCGAACTAGAACAACGCCTGGGAAACTCAGCTTCCATGGCCTGGCGACCAGTCCCATCGCCAGGCGACCAGAAGTGAAAATTTTCCTTTTTTTGTATCTGCTGAACCGCTAGGTAAGCTCCGGTCATAGCTAGGCTAAGGACAACAAAAACACATGAATTAAAGGTACCAAGTATCTCAAAAACACGTAAACAAAAACCAAATTCAATCTAAAAACTAACAAACAAAAATCAAACTATTACGATTTTAAAACACACTATAATTGAGAAAAACCTAAGAAAAACTAATTAAAAACTAGTCAAACTATACATATAATGCAGAGCAATCAGTGTGGATATCTTGTACTATAGGCAACTTATATTGCAGGTCAAGTTTTGATGATGAAAAAGACAAAGCCAAAGTTGATGAGAGTGACCAAAGGCAAAAGTTGATGAAAGTGACAAAATATCAAAGTCACAATCCAAGACAATCAAGACTAAAGAATCAATGTCTCAAGAAATAAGGGTAGTCCTTTGGGTTTGGGATTGTCTCAGGAAAAAGTGTAAGCTCTTCCGAGGGTCAGCTCATCTCTCAAAGTCTGGCGCCTTCACTAGTTTTCAAAATGCATGCATGCACACGTAAACATAAAAAACATTTTGAGAAACCATAAAATCGATTCACACTACTTTAAACTAAACATCAAAATCGATTTTTAACTCAATATAGAAGTATATAATCGATTCATATTATTTTTACTAAGTATACAATCGATTCACAATTGTTTTCAAAAAGCTAAGAATCGATTCCTATTATTTCTTATAAGATCAAAATCGATTTTCTACTCTTTTGTGTCCAAAATCGGTTTTTAGAAACAACACAATCGATTATAAGCATGCTACATTCAAGCACATAATCGATTTCCTTTCTCTTTTATTCAACTACATAATCGATATCCTCATGTTTTAAAGGAAGCACAAAATCGATTATTATGTTTTAAGGAAGAACATAATTGGTTTCCTCATGTTTTAAGGAAGCACAAAATCGATTTCCTCTTTCTTTTAAAGAAGCACATAATCGATTATCATCTCTAAGTCATTCAAGCACATAATCGATTTCATCATTTCCATAATTGTTTCAACCGTCATATTTTTTATACGCCTATAAATAGAGGCTTCATTCTTCACATTTCACACAACCCATTTCACGATCAATCGCATCATTTGAAAAACCATTTACATTTTCATTTCTGCTCTTCACGCACTATTGGTCCGTCAGAGCTGATCTCTCGCACGGGTTAGTCGGGGTTGGAATCTTCAAGTTGTAATATCTGCCTACATTAGAGGTATTTTGGTCTTTACTTTTGTAATTGTTTATTTGTTGTGATTTGTACTAGGGAGTGGGGGTATCTCTCTAGGGTAGCTGTTTGGACTAGGAAGTGGGGTATCTTTCTGGGGCAGCCTGTTGTAACAAGGGTGGGGTATCTCTTGTTGTATTGTGGTTAGATTTGAGGGCTCTTCAATAGGTGGGGTATCCTAGGTGAAGAGTGCCTAAGTCTTGTAAAGGTTTTCCAAGGCACCTGTAAGCCTTGTTTTGTGATAGTGGAAAATCTCACAAGGGTGTGAGGACTGGACGTAGGTCACTAGGAGGTGACCGAACCAGTATAAATCAGCTGTGTTCTTTATTGCTTTATTTTCTAATTCCTTCGCTTCCACTTAACCTGCGTGAAAATTAATCTAAGTCATTGAAAAGGGGAAAAAGTTTTCAAAAGTTTTTAAATCTCAATTCACCCCCCCCCCTTCTTGAGACTGAAGCCACTTGGCAACAAGTGGTATCAGAGCTAGACTCTTGTATAATGGGCCTAGAAGCTTCAAGAGAAATGGCTTCAGGTTGGTATACGCAAGAGGGTGCATCTCTTATCCGTCCTCCGGGATTTAACGGAGAAGACTATGCATATTGGAAAGAAAGAATAAGAATATTCATAGAAGGGGTAGAAATAGATATATGGGATGCTGTGGAAAATGGACCTTTTGTTCCCACGCACATGGTAAAGGGCGCACTCATAATAAAAGAAAGAAATGAATGGACGGACAATGAGAAAAGGAAAGTTCAACTTAATTTCCGGGCCAAGAACATTATCACTTCCGCACTTAGTCCCGATGAATTCTTCAGAGTGTCAAATTGTAAAACTGCTCAAGAAATGTGGGACAACTTTCAAGTCACTCATGAAGGTACTAGTGAGGTAAAAAGAGCAAGAACAAATACTCTCATCTCATCCGGGAATATGAATTGTTAAGAATGAATCTTGGAGAATCCATACAAGAAATGGAAAAGAGGTTCACTCACATAGTGAATAAATTGGGTTCATTAGGACAATCATTTCCTCCTGAAGACTTGATCAACAAAGTATTGAGATGCCTAAACAGAGAATGGCAACCAAAGGTAACTGCAATAACTGTGTCAAGAAACTTAACTACCATGACTATCGCCACCCTGTTTGGGAAACTACTAGAGCACGAGTTAGAGCTCACTCGCCTAGCAGAGCATGAAGGAAAAGACAAGAAAAAGAAAAACTTAGCTCTCAAAGCTTCAAGTTCAAGTTCATCCGGCGAGAGTGATGATTCAGAAGATGATGATGAAGACGAGGAGAAATCGGATCTAATGGTTAGAAAATTCGAAAAGGTCATGAGAAGGGAAAGATCTCTCAAAAAGAATTCTCCAACCAAAAGAGTCTCAAGCAAGGAAAACTTCTCAAATCCACCAACTTGCCACGAATGTGGAAAATACGGACACATAAAGATAGAGTGCCCAAAATTACAAAGAAGACGGTCAAAGTTTGAGAAAAAAGGATCCAAAGGAAAGAAGAGTAGAAAAGCCTACATAGCATGGGAAGACAACGACCTGAACTCATCCGATAACTCAAAGTGAAAAAGGTCAAGTTGCTCTCATGGCCGACCACGATAGCCAAAGTGAAACTGAGGTATCTTCTAACTCTGAAACTTTGCAAGATGCTTATGATGAATTGTATGAGGCATTTACTGAATTGCATGATAAATCTTTAAAACTAGCTAAAGCATTAAGTAAATCCAAGAAAGTCATCACTCATCTTCAAAATGATGTTATTGCTTTAACCAAGGAAAAACAAGAGCTTAGAAAAGAAAATGATATTCTTGCATGTTTTACAGCAAATTATGTTTGTGATAAATGTGTTGAATTTGAAAAGAAAGTGCTTGAGCTATAATGGACTGTAGGAAAATTGTCTAACTTACAACATGTGCATCATAGATCTCCTAGAAACAATCTCATAAAAAGGCATGAGCATTATAAACCAAAGTTTTCCACTAGACCATACATTAAATGTTACTATTGTGCTAAACCTGGACACACTGCATCTGTTTGCATGGAAAGAGGAAGACAAAATGTGAAAAAGGTATGGGTTCCCAAAAGGACCATACCAAACACTAACCCACAAGGACCCAAAGAGATTTGGGTACCTAGAACATTGTTTTAGATCATTGTAGGTATGCTTCAAGGTAAGGGGGCAGATTGATACCTTGACAGCAAAAACTCAAAGCGCATGACTGGAGACGCAATAAAGTTATTAACACTCACCCACGAAAAAAGCCGTTATGTGACTTGTGATAACAATAGAGGAAAAATCTCCGGTAGAGGTTATATTGGTAAAGTGTTATTCACCTCTATTGAAAATGTGCTTAAGAATAGTTTATTAAGTCAAATATGTGACTTGTGAAATAGAGTAATCCTCGAATCTCATTTCATGCATCATTAAGAACAATATTTATAAGGCATGTTCGAATAACAGGAAACAACAAATTATTCTGGTCAACCCTCTAGGACTGAGCATATAGAATTTATATATTACCTTCTTAGAGATTATGGTTAGAAAGGTGATAGTGTGATTGAGTTAGTTGAGTCGTCACAATCAGCTAGTTGATATTTTCACAAATCCATTGCAAAAGAAAACCTGGTTCCTCGTTCATTCAAATGAGTTTTCAATTAAATGTTTCTCAAGTGATTTTATAAAATGTGATTTTAAGTGAAATTTTGACTTGTAAATTTCTGCGTACTCAAAAAGCGTCTTCTAAAGCAGTTGAAGTGCTACTTTTCTTGAAATCTATGTTCTCCTGTCACAATCAATTGCTAGCTCTGGTATTTTTCCATAACACATGCTCACAATCGTTGTTTACCTAAAATAATTTTTCTCCCAAAACTCTACTTCCCATATTCTGGCTGCCATAACCAACTTTCAAACTAAGCAGCGTGAAATGTATGAAACTTAAAAAACTGCTTCACAGATTTTGAGACTCATGATTAGCTTTTACTTGTTTTGATGAAATATTCTCTTCATGGTTTCAAATATGATTTTCTTTTGGTTTTGATGTTCACTTATAAATCTGCAATGGTTCTTTTACCTTGTCAAATAGCTGTGTCATTCGATTCGCAAACTACATCATATGTCGACCCTTTTGATCATGACAAAAAGGGGGAGAAATATAGTGTTGCGTTAAGCATATAGAATGAGCATAACATTGTCATAGCATATAAAATTGTCATAGCATTGTCACTGTGCATACTTTGCACTGAGTCAATAAAACAGGGGGAGTATCATATATATGCATTATTTGCTTGAACTAACCTCCCACCTTAAGGTGAGTAAAGTTTTGTCATCATCAAAAAGGAGGAGAATGTGGATATCTTGTCATGCAGGCAACTTATATTGCAGGTCAGGTTTTGATGATGAAAAAGACAAAGCCAAAGTTGATGAGAGTGACCAAAGGCAAAAGTTGATGAAAGTGAAAGTTGATGAAAGTGACAAAATATCAAATTCACAATCCAAGACAATCAAGACTAAAGAATCAATGTCTCAAGAAATAATGGTAGTCCTTAGGGTTTGTGATTGTCTTAGGAAAAAGTGTAAGCTCTTCCGAGGGTCAGTTCATCTCTCAAAGTCTCGCGCCTTCACTTGTTTTCAAAATGCATGCATGCACACGTAAACATAAAAAACATTTTGAGAAACTATAAAATCGATTCACACTACTTTAAACTAAACATCAAAATCGATTTTTAACTCAATATAACAGTATATAATCGATTCATATTATTTTTACTAAGTATACAATCGATTCACAATTGTTTTCAAAAAGCTAAGAATCGATTCCTATAATTTCTCATAAGATCAAAATCGATTTTCTACTCTTTTGTGTCCAAAATCAGTTTTTAGAAACTGTTGACCAAGTGACTTCAAACATAAGAGCGATAAGGCAATAAAAATAACTCGCAAGGAAAATAAAAGAGATGAAGGGAAAGAAGAAGACATGCTGAGATTTATCCTGGTTCGGTCACCTCCTAGTGCCTACGTCCAGTCCCCAAGGAAAACTCCAAGGGATTTTAATCGATCACTAGCTTTTAAAACAGGTTCAACTAGAAACCTTTACAACCAAAGACCTTTTCACACAAACCCGGGATATCACCTCCCTATGTAAAAGAACTTCAAAAACCAAGAGATATCACCTCTCTTGAATACCTTGGGATCACACCCAAAAATAAGAAACGACAAAGACAATGATAATACACTCAATAGTGTAAATAGAACAAATTGAAGCACAGTAATACAACTCAAACTATATGAAATATAAAGGTCTCAAATAAAGATTTTAGCAAGTGTAAGAAGAGTGAGAGTGATGAGAAGAATGATAGAGTTTCAGATGCAAGAATGAGTTGTGTTAAGAGTGAAATGTGAGGCTTCTATTTATAGGCTTAGAAAAATATGACGTTGAGTTATTTTTGGAGATGAGGTAATCGATTGTGTGCTTAAATAACTTGGAGATGACAATCGATTAGATGCTTTCCTTAAAACATGGATGAATCGATTATGTGCTCTGTTAAAATATGAATGAATCGATTATGTGCTCTGTTAAATCCTAAGAATCGATTATGTGCCTCAAAGGGAAAAAGAAAGAATCGATTATGTGGTTGTTTTCATAGAGAAGGAAATCGATTCTTTGCTTGAATGAAGGAAGTGTTGAAATCGATTATTGCTTGAATGTGGCATGCTAAAATCGATTGTATGCTTGAATGTGGCATGCTAAAATCGATTATATGCTTGAGTGTCATGCTAAAATCGATTATGTTCTTTTCCAAAAATCATTTTCATATATTATGTGCTTGTCCTATTTAATCATGCATGCATGAGGTTTGTTGAAAAATATTTTCATGCAAAATCATTTTTATGAAACATATTGTGAGTGTGTGATTTATTTTATATTAGAGAGCTTTATTTTCACTTACAAAATATCCTAATACACACACAACAACAAAAATAACTCTTGACTTGAGCTTGATTACATTTTTCCGCTTTTTGCAGTCTTGACCTTTTTGACCTTCTTTTGTCAATCATCAAAACCAGATTATTCCTGTCATGACATATATTCACATTCTCCCCCTTTTTGATTATGACAAACATCATTAGAAGGGATTTTCTCAATGAAAGGGTTAGGATAGAAATATTTAGTAATAACGTATATATCAGAGATAAGCGCAGATTATACTCCCCTTTTCAATATGCAAGCATTAAAAAAAATGCTCCCCCTGAAACATGCAAATCACATAACTCTCTCCCTTTTCGCATTATCAAAAAGCGGGAAAAATAAATCATGTCAAGGCATATATTCAAATGATAAGTAAAAATCAATTTGCAACTCCTTTTTGAAGAGGAACTCTAAAATATGTCACCACATGAAACATAGCCACATTTTAGTTGATGAAAAGGAGAAATTTCTTTTATCCTCCTTCATGTGCTTCGAATGACCACAATCAAGATACCAATTTGAGTTTTTTTGGCCTTCAAGCACACCTACAACACAAAATCAATTTTTGGCTTTTGGTACCCAAACCATTTTGGGTCCTTTTGGGTTAGTCTTGAGAATTGTGCCCTTTGGAATCCACTTCCTTTTGTCATCCACATCAAAGTTCTTTCTTGCATTACAAATAGAAGATGTATGACCTTTTCTACCACAATAGTAACATTTCACAAACAGGCTACTAGATGTGATGTTGGGACTAAAAAACTTTTTGAAAGATTTTTCATGAATCTTTTGTTGATAGCCCAAACCAGCTTTATCATAAGTTCCCCTTTGATTTCCCAAAATGATATTTAGATTGTCTCTTCCCATGGTGAATTTTGCAAGAGTGTTGTGCAAATCATCAACTTTATTTTTCAAAATATTGCACTCTTCACACTTGAGAATATGCTCCTTTTGATTTTTATAAGAGTTGCAAGAGGAGACTTCACTTACAAAAATTTGTTTCTCATTAAGAATCTCTATTTCCTTGTTTAAAGTTTCGATTTTAGATTGAAGAGTGGAAATAGTTTTCTTAGAAGTGGAAACAATTTTTCTAAGTTTACTTGACTCGATATTTAGTTCTTCCCAAGTACTAAGCAACTCATCAAAAGTTAAATCAAGTTTAGTTTCAAAGGAGTTTACCTCATCTTCCTCATGCTTTGCAATGAGACATAGTTTTGCTACCTCATTTCCGGATTCATCAGATGATTCCATATCATTTTCATCCCAAGCGATATACACCCTTCTTCTTTTTGATTTCTTTCGAAGATCTCTATCCGGTTTCTCATATTTTTGACTTTGAGGACAATCCGGCTTTATGTGCCCCTTTTTACCACATTTATAACATGTTGGGTTGAAGGAAGTTCCTTCCTCATGTTTGCTTTGAGGATTAGAAAATGATTTTGGTTTACCTTTATACCTCATGGACTTTTTGAAACTTCGAACCATTACACTCATGTCTTCATCACTTTCATTGGAGCTATCATAATCTTCCGTGTCACTTTCTTTGATACATGCTTTTAGAGCAAGTCCTTTCTTTTTCTTTTAACCTTCCTCACTTTCAATGAGTCGATTTAATTCGAGCTCATGTTCCTGCAGTTTACCAAACAAAGTGGTTAAATCCATAGAAGATAAATCTTTAGATTCCGAAATAGCTGTCACTTTCGGTTGCCAGCTTCTATTTAGGCATCGTAGGACTTTATTGGTCAAATCCTCATTTTCGAAAGATTTTCCAAGGCCTCTAAGCTGGTTAACTATATGGACGAAACGTTTGTTTAGTTCTTGGATGGTTTCACCCAGTTTCATCCTAAATAGCCCATACTCATGAGTTAATGTGTTTATTCTAGCCCTTTTGACCTCGGTAGTACCTTCATGGGTCACTTGAAGGGCGTCCCACATTTCCGTGGCGGTTTTACAATGTGATACGCGATAGAACTCATCGATGCTTAACGCAGTTCTAATGATGTTCTTAGCTTTCAAATTGTATTGAACCTTTTCTTTTTCATCTTTGGTCCAAAGAGATCTAGGTTTGTTCACCATTTCATCATTAACAAGATGAGTGGGAATAAATGGACCATTTACGACAGCATCCCAAATATCACAATCTACTCCTTCAATAAAAAATTTCATTCTTGTTTTTCAATAATCATACCCTTCACCATTGAAAGATGGGGGTCTGTTTAAGGAGTCATTGTTTGAAGTCATCTTGCTTCTTGAGACAGTTAGTCTTTACCAAGAGTCTAGCTCTGGTACCACTTGTTGACCAAGTGACTTCAAACACAAGAGGGTGGGGGGGTGAATTGTGAAATTAAAAATAGCGATTAAAAGATAAAGTATTTAAAATAAAGCGCTTAAGAAAATGTTTTGATTGGAATAAGAGCGATAAGGCAATAAAAATAACTTGCAAGGAAAATAAAAGAGATGAAGGGAAACAAGAAGACACGCAGAGATTTATCCTGGTTCGGTTACCTCCTAGTGCCTACGTCCAGTCCCCAAGGACAACTCCATGGGATTTTAATCGATCACTAGCTTTTAAAACAGGTTCAACTAGAAACCTTTACAACCAAAGACTTTTTCACACAAACCCGGGATATCACCTCCCTATGTAAAAGAACTTCAAAAGCCAAGAGATATCACCTCTCTTGAATACCTTGGGATCACACCCAAAAATAAGAAATGACAAAGACAATGATAATACACTCAATAGTGTAGATAGAACAAATTGAAGCACAGTAATACAACTCAAACTATATGAAATATAAAGCTCTCAAATAAAGATTTTAGCAAGTGTAAGAAGAGTGAGAGTGATGAGAAGAATGATAGAGTTTCAGATGCAAGAATGAGTTGTGTTGAGAGTGAAATGTGAGGCTTCTATTTATAGGCTTAGAAAAATATGACGTTGAGATATTTTTGGAGATGAGGTAATCGATTGTGTGCTTAAATAACTTGGAGATGACAATCGATTAGATGCAATTTCTTAAAACATGGATGAATCGATTATGTGCTCTGTTAAAATATGAATGAATCGATTATGTGCTCTGTTAAATCCTAAGAATCGATTATGTGCCTCAAAGGGAAAAAGAAAGAATCGATTATGTGGTTATTTTCATAGAGAAGGAAATTGATTCTTTGCTTGAATGAAGGAAGTGTTGAAATCGATTATTGCTTGAATGTGGCATGCTAAAATCGATTGTATGCTTGGATGTGGCATGCTAAAATCGATTATATGCTTGAGTGTCATGCTAAAATCAATTATGTTCTTTTCCAAAAATCATTTTCATATATTATGTGCTTGTACTATTTAATCATGCATGCATGAGGTTTGTTGAAAAATATTTTCATGCAAAATCATTTTTATGAAACATATTGTGAGTGTGTGATTTATTTTATATTAGAGAGCTTTATTTTCACTTACAAAATGTCCTAATACACACACAACAACAAAAACAACTCTTGACTTGAGCTTGATTACATTTTTCCGCTTTTTGCAGTCTTGACCTTTTTGACCTTCTTTTGTGAATCATCAAAACCAGATTATTCCTGTCAAGGCATATATTCACAGAAACAACACAATCGATTATAAGCATGCAACATTCAAGCACATAATCGATTTCCTTTCTCTTTTATTCAACTAGATAGTCGATTTCCTCATGTTTTAAAGGAAGCACAAAATCAATTCTTATGTTTTAAGGAAGCACATAATCGATTTCCTCATGTTTTACGGAAGCACAAAACTGATTTCCTCTTTCTTTTAAGAAAGCACATAATCGATATCATCTCTAAGTCATTCAAGCACACAATCGATTTCATCATTTCCATAATTGTTTCAACGGTCATATTTTTTTAAACGCCTATAAATAGAGGCTTCATTCTTCACATTTCACACACCCCATTTCACGATCAATCGCATCATTTGAAAAACCCTTTACATTTTCATTTCTGCTCTTCACGCACTGTTGGTCTGTCAGAGCCGATCTCTCGCAAGGGTTAGTCGGGGTTGGAATCTTCAAGTTGTAATATCTGCCTACATTAGAGGTATTTTGGTCTTTACTTTTGTAATTGTTTATATGTTGTGATTTGTACTAGGGAGTGGGGTATCTCTCTAGGGTAGCTGTTTGGACTAGGAAGTGGGGTATCTTTCTGGGGCAGCCTGTTGTAACAAGGGTGGGGTATCTCTTGTTGTATTGTGGTTAGATTTGAGGGCTCTTCAATAGGTGGGGTATCCTAGGTGAAGAGTGCCTAAGTCTTGTAAAGGTTTTCCAAGGCACCTGTAAGCCTTGTTTTGTGATAGTGGAAATTCTCACAAGGGTGTGAGGACTGGACGTAGGTCACTAGGAGGTGATCAAACCAGTATAAATCAGCTGTGTTCTTTATTGCTTTATTTTCTAATTCCTTTGCTTCCATTTAACCTGTGCGAAAATTAATCTAAGTCACTGAAAAGGGGAAAAAGTTTTCAAAAGTTTTTAAATCTTAATTCACCCTCCCCCCTCTTGAGACTGAAGCCACTTGGCAACAAGTGGTATCAGGGCTAGATTCTTGTATAAAGGGCCTAGCAGCTTCAAGAGAAATGGCTTCAGGTTGGTATACGCAAGAGGGTGCATCACTTATCCGTCCTCCGGGATTCAACGGAGAAGACTATGCATATTGGAAAGAAAGAATAAGAATATTCATAGAAGGGGTAGAAATAGATTAATAGCACTTCAAATCTTTTAATGGCGCTTATATAAGGTCAAAAAAGCGCTATTAAAAGTGTTGAAGCGCTATTAAAAGTCACGAGGGACTAAAATTGAAAACGGCAAAATAAGATGAGGACCAAAACGCCTATTTCGTTAATGTAAGGACTAAACTTAGAAGGAGCCGATTTTGTAGGGACTAAAAACATATTTAACCCAAGAAAGAATAAGAATAATCATAGAAGGGGTAGATATAGATATATGGGATGCTGGGGAAAATGGACATTTTTGTTCCCACGCACATGGTAAATGGCGCACTCATAATAAAAGAAAGAAACGAATGGACGGACAATGAGAAAAAGTGTAACACCCCGATATATTCTAACATGGAGAATCACCGAAATGCACTAAATGTCATACATCAGAGTAACTTCCTATTTTTGAAATATTGAACACAACTAAAACTTTGGATAATACATATCAAATGGTTCTCTGAACCTCATAAACTTCCTGAAAATGCTTAAGTTTCCAAACTTAAGACTTGTACATAATCTTGGTGTTCAATACTCAAAACACAAAGTAGCGGAAACGATTTACAACTGATACATGATCGTTATGCAACCGACTACATAGAAACAATAAATGGGACAAAGGTCTAAAACATGAAACTCGGTCTTCAATGACTCCAAGAGTCGCACCGGCTAGCCGTGTTTCGTCGCCTTTGCTTTCCCCTGTTTCTTTGTAAAAACCACAAACATGAAGGGTGAGATAAACATTATCTCAGTGAGTCCTATCGAGACCCCTGACCAACTCTAACGGTTTATTATACTTGAATCTGAACTCGTGGCCCTAATAAGCGACCATGTGAATACATGATGTTTTCTCGTAACTTGTAGCCCTAATAAGCGACTACTCGTTACCTTTCTGATTTTTCCTGATGTAGCCCTAATAAGCGACTACGGATCATATTTTAACATGAACTTAGCACAACACCTCGAAGTCCGCCTTAGCTAAGGTTTAGGACATCTCAGTGAACCCATCCCCACTAATCCAAGTGAGCAACATGAGAGCCTAGGTTCTGGGGCTCATGACTTCCCCTCCCCTAGTATGCTAATAACTGGAGGATCGTCACCCTCGATATACACAAGGTATACCATCTACCTTTCCCCGAGGGAAAGTAACTTGAATTTGTGTTTACATGAATTGAGAGTTTTGATGTCTTTATAGACTTACGATCAATTAGCTTACATGACATGATGAACTTGAAGTTCGTTATCTTAACATGATTGGACTCAAGGTCCGTTAACATTTCTCGACTTGTGTTCTCTCGCGTTCTCTAAGTACGGTTCTCCGTTACGTTCATAACACACAAGTTTTCTATCAAACATGTTCAATTTCCTGATATCAGTATCTTTACATTGTTGGGGAACCATGAGGAATGGATTAGAAGAGGATTGGAATCATTCGGAATGGACTAGAGGGTGTTTTGAAACAGGAAATCAGAAGGTCACGCACGACCCGTGCGTATAGGTGCGCGACCCGTGCGCATTTCAAAGAAAAGAGGTGAAGTTTCAGAACCAGGCGCACGATCCGTCCGTTAAGGCGCACGACCCGTGCGCAGTTAAAATACTTTTTTCGGACAGTCACAGATGGGGGCACACGATCCGTGCGTAGAGGCACCCGATCCGTGCGTCTCCATCAGTATTCCAGAAAACTGTATTTTCAAAGGCATTTCCGTTCCGTTCCGATTCCAATTTCCGTTCCGATCGAGACCCGAACTTAACATACATTAAAACAGCATATCACAGCAACACAATCAAGTCAATCCAGCACATTTCAAACAATCAAGCACATCCTTTATCGTTCAAAATCACAGTTTTTGGAAAACGGTTTTCGATTTATTTCTTGTCGAGACTAAAAATACCCAACAATTTATTTTCGAAAATGTGGAGACTCAGAACACAAACACATTCCCTAAGCGAGTTATAGAACTCACCTAACGTGATGAGAATCACGTAAAATACCGAGACTTTGACGTATGCTAGTGAATCAAGAACACGCGAACTCTCCCCGAATCCGCTCCAACAACGAACTCAGCTACCCAAACCTTTGGAAGGCTACCCAATTCGAATCCTAGCTGCCCCAAATGAACTTCAAACTGAATTGTTGCTTGAATGTGAACCTTGGTACTGAATGTATGGCTATAACAAGGACATGCAAGGTTTGTAACTCAGATTTTTCTCAAGTTGAGCTTGATTGTCCTTAAATGGTGATTTGATAGAGAAGAGAGTGTGGCTGATGAATTTTGTATCAGTGGGTAGAGGAAAGGAAGGGCAAGAGAATGATGGTGTTATCTTTCACATGCATCAAGGAATAATGGAGATCCCTCTTCTTCTTTCTCCTCCTCACTCGAGTTCTCTCCCTCTCCCTCACTTCTATTTCTAATTTCTACCCTTTTGTTTTCAGCAACTAGTGTTTTTGGGGGTCATGGGCTGATGGGGTTTCAGCTGAGTGTTTTAATGGCTGTGAAAAGACCATGTTACCCTTGCATCCTAATGACTTATTAAAAATCAATTCAAATCACTTAAACCTCAATTCTAATTAATCAATCAACCCATAATACATCTCACACCACTTAACAATCGAACACATAATTGTTTTATTTAAGAGTTAACAACCATGCATTTCGTCAATACCCTATTGTGCTACATATTCGATTTAGCTAATAATTCACCTTAGCCTTTTCGCTAATTTAAATAAATTAAATTAGCTAATTAGGGGATGTTACAAAAAGAAAGTTCAACTTAATTTCCGGGCCAAGAACATTATCACTTCCGCATTTAGTCCTGATGACTTCTTCAGAGTGTCAAATTGTAAAACTGCTCAAGAAATGTGGGACAACCTTCAAGTCACTCATGAAGGTACTAGTGAGGTAAAATAGGTTAACTCACATAGTGAATAAGTTGGGTTCATTAGGAAAATCATTTCCTCCCGAAGACTTGATCAACAAAGTATTGAGATGCCTAAACAGAGAATGGCAACCAAAGGTGACTGCAATAACTGAGTCAAGAAACTTAACTACCATGACTCTCACCACCCTGTTTGGGAAACTACTAGAGCACGAGTTAGAGCTCACTCGCCTAGCAGAGCATGAAGGAAAAGACAAGAAAAAGAAAAGGTTAGCTCTCAAAGCTTCAAGTTCAAGTTCATCCGACGATAGTGATGATTCAGAAGATGATGACGAAGAAGAGGAGAAAATGGATCTAATGGTTAGAAAATTCAAAAAAAGTCTCAAGCAAGGAAAACTTCTCAAATCCACCAACTTTCCACGAATGTGGAAAATCCGGACACATAAAGATGGAGTGACCAAAATTACAAAGAAGACGGTCAAAGTTTGAGAAAAAGGGATCCAAAGGAAAGAAGAGTAGAAAAGCCTACATAGCATGGGAAGACAACGACCTGAACTCATCAGATAACTCAAAGTGAAAAAGGTCAAGTTGCTCTCATGGCCGACCACGACAGCCAAAGTGAAACTGAGGTATCTTCTAACTCTGAAACTTTGCAAGATGGTTATGATGAATTGTATGAGGCATTTACTGAATTGCATGATAAATCTTTAAAACTAGGTAAAGCATTAAGTAAATCCAAGAAAGTCATCACTCATCTTCAAAATGATGTTATTGCTTTATCCAAGGAAAAACGAGAGCTTAGAAAACAAAATGATAGTCTTGCATGTTTTAAAGAAAATAATGTTTGTGATAAATGTGTTGAATTTGAAAAGAAAGTGCTTGAGCTAGAATGGACTGTAGGAAAATTGTCTAACTTACAACATGTGCATCATAGATCTCCTAGAAACAATCTCATAAAAAGGCATGATCATTATAAACCAAAGTTTTCCACTAGACCATACATTAAATGTTACTATTGTGCTAAACCTGGACACACTGCATCTGTTTACATGGCAAGAGGTAGACAAAATGTGAAAAAGGTATGGGTTCCCAAAAGGACCATACCAAACACTAACCCACAAGGACCCAAAGAGATTTGGGTACCTAGAACCTTGTTTTAGATCATTGCAGGTATGCTTCAAGGTATGGGGGCAGATTGATACCTTGACAGCAAAAACTCAAAGCGCATGACTGGAGACGCAATAAAGTTATTAACACTCACCCCCGGAAAAAGCCGTCATGTGACTTGTGATAACAATAGAGGAAGAATCTTCAGTAAAGGTTAGATTGGTAAAGTGTTATTCACCTCTATTGAAAATGTGCTTAAGAATAGTTTATTAAGTCAAATATGTGACTAGTGAAATAGAGTAATCCCCGAATCTCATTTCATGCATCATTAAGAACAATATTTATAACGCATGTTAGAATAATAGGAAACAACAAAGTATTCTGGTCAACCCTCTAGTGCTTCCTCGTTCATTCAAATGAGTTTTCAATTAAATGTTTCTCAAGTGATTTTATAAAATGTGATTTTAAGTGAAATTGTGACTTGTGAATTTCTGCGTACTCAAAAAGCGTCTTCTAAAGCAGTTAAAGTGCTACTTTTTCTTGAAATCTATTTTCTCCTGTCACAATCAATTGCTAGCTCTGGTATTTTTCCATAATACATGCTCACAATCGTTGTTTACCTAAAATAATTTTTCTCCCAAAACTCTACTTCCCATATTCTGGCAGCCATCACCAACTTTCAAACTAAGCAGCGTGAAATGTATGAAACTTAAAAAATTGCTTCACAGATTTTGAGACTCATGATTAGCTTCTACTTGTTTTGATGAGATATTCTCCTCATGGTTTCAAATATGATTTTGTAACACCCCGGTATATTTAACATGTAAAAATACCCAAGTGCACCCAAGTATAAACATCAGAGGTAATATTTCCTATTCAGACACTGAATACCACCATAAAACATTTGCTGAAATACAACATAACCATCTTATACACAAATAAGACCGTACGGTGCTCAGACCATAAAGTGTCAGCAACTGTGGTAATCAGAGTCATACAAGAAAGCGGAAAGAAAGATAAACATAACACTAATGCCATAGTGCTGAGGTACATGAACAATAGAAGGAAAATAAACTTAAACATAAAACTAAGTCATCATCCTTCACCCGGGGCCACCTACTCGTGCCTCTGAGGTTTCTTCTGTCCCTGTTTATCTGTAAAACAACAACATTTAAACAGTGAGATACAATCTCAGTGAGTTCTACCGAGACCCCTACTAACACTCTCGGTCCAATTATAAATCCTATTTAATTTAACACGACACCGACTGCACTCACTGCTAATCCCGGTGAACCGTGTGATAGTATTCTGACTTAGTACGACACCGACTGCACGCACTGCTAATCCCGGTGAACCGTACTACAAAACCATTCTATGTACCACCGACTGCACGCACTGCTAATCCCGGTGAACGTAGCACATAACTTTTTAACATAACACCGACTGCACGCACTGCTAATCCCGATGAACCCCATAACCAATAGTGTTTCCTAACGGTTCGGAGCCTAGGGTAAGGGTTCATGACTACCCCGCCTAGTATGTCAACATGGGTCGTCACCCAGACTCGATATAATATATATATCTACAGACACATGAACTCAGGGTTCATTACCTCAGACAATCAATTGAACATTTAGTTCATTTAAGTGATACTTAACCACGTAGGACTCATAGTCCGTCTTCTTTTCGATAAAAACATGTCCTCACACGTATACTATATTTCGGTTTTTCGAAACGAATTGGACATCAAAAGTATTTTATAAAACTCTTTTGAAACATACCCAAAATCATGGCATTATAAGCCTAATATCATTAAAGGAGGGTTAGGAAAGGGTTAGGAGAGGATTGGAATCGAAACGGAATCCTTTTGGGCACTTTGAAAATTTTGGACAGAACTTGGCGCACGGGTCGTGCCCCTGGACGCACGGGTCGTGTGCCCTGTTCAGGCATTTTTAAACACTGAGACAGAACCAGGCGCACGGGTCGTGCCCCTGGACGCACGGGTCGTGCTCATTTGACAGCATAGCCAAAAATTCCCTGTTTCATGAAATTTTGCTTTCCGATTGATCCGAAACTTTCCCCGATCGATTCGTAACTCAAAAACAGATAGTACAAGACAATATACCAGTCCAATCAACATCAAACAATCAAGCAATTCAATCAAAAACTCAACGATTACGAATTTCATTAAAACGCGATATATTTCAAAATAACGTTTTCGACTCAAAATCTTTCGAAACTAAGTCACACAATTCATTTCAAAACAGAATAAGCCTAAACGTGAGTAAAACTCACCCTTGAAGCGAGAGCCGTTGCCGAGCCGAAATCACCGATGTGTCAAAATCACCGAATCGAACCCAATCAACACCGAATCGCTCCTAACTTCGTTTCGAGCTTCCAATCGCGTTCAATCCGCTCCTAGCTTTGTTCCTAAACATAACCCAATCATCAATTTCATCATTTAATCCAATTTTTCAACAATTTCCTCCCTCAAAACCCCTAAAATTCGTAGGTCACAAAAGGGGAAGAAAACCGGATGGAATCTTACCTAGCTCTTGGGTTATGATGAGGAGAGTGAGATGATGAAGATGATGAATTTTGGGGAGATGGGCTTCACTCCTCTTCTTCCTTTCTCTTCTTCTTTTCCTCTTCTTCTTTCTCTTCTTCTTTTCCTCTTCTTTTCCCCTCTTTTCTTCTCTGTGCGTATTCCTTCCTTCTTTCCTCTCTTTTATTCTTTCTTTTCTTTAAACACACACACACAAACACAGATTTAATTAATAAATAAGTGGTAGCGTGGTCCAATTACCGTATTGATCTTAATCCCTTATTTCGATTCCAAAACTTCATTGACCCGTATTATCCGGTTAACGATCTAATGTTATCCCATAAATAATTTTAGTACTCAATAAATTTACCAGTCTAGTACGAAATTATTCCTATTGGGTTAACATCCAAATAATTCGCCTAATTATTTTGAGGATGTTACAGATTTTCTTTTGGTTTTGTTGATCACTTATAAATCTGCAATGGTTCTTTCACCTTGTCAAATAGCTGTGTCATTCGATTCGCAAACTTCATCATATGTCGACCCTTTTGATCATGACAAAAAGGGGGAGAAATATAGTGTTGCATTAAGCATACAGAATGAGCATAACATTTTCATAACATATAAAATTGTCATAGTATTCTCACCGTGCATACTTTGCATCGAGTCAATAAAACAGGGGGAGCATCATGATAGGGGGAGTATCATATATATGCATTATTTGCTTGAACTAACCTCCCACCTTAAGATGAGTAAAGTTTTGTCATCATCAAAAAGGGGGAGAATGTGGATATCTTGTACTGCAGGCAACTTATATTGCAGGTCAGGTTTTGATGATGAAAAAGACAAAGCCAAAGTTGATGAGAGTTACCGAAGGCAAAAGTTGATGAAAGTGACAAAATATTAAAGTCACAATCCATGACAATCAAGACTAAAGAATCAATGTCTCAAGAAATAAGGGGAGTCCTTAGGGTTTGGGATTGTCTTAGGAAAAAGTCTAAGCTCTTCCGAGGGTCAGCTCATCTCTCAAAGTCTCGCGCCTTCACTAGTTTTCAAAATGCATGCATGTACACGTAAACATAAAAAGCATTTTGAGAAAATATAAAATCGATTCACACTACTTTAAACTAAACATCAAAATCAATTCTTAACTCAATATAAAAGTATATAATCGATTCAAATTATTTTTACTAAGTATACAATCGATTCACAATTGTTTTCAAAAAGCTAAGAATCGATTCCTATTATTTCTCATAAGATCAAAATCGATTTTCTACTCTTTTATTCAACTAGATTTCCTTTCTCTTTTATCCAACTACATAATCGATTTCCGTTCTCTTTTATTCAACTAGATAATCGATTTCCTCATGTTTTAAAGGAAGCACAAAATCGATTCTTATGTTTTAAGGAAGCACATAATCGATTTCCTCATGTTTTAAGGAAGCACAAAATCGATTTCCTCTTTCTTTTAAGGAAGCACATAATCGATTATCATCTCTAAGTCATTCAAGCACATAATCGATTTCATCATTTCCATAATTGTTTCAACAGTCATATTTTTTTATACGCCTATAAATAGAGGCTTCATTCTTCACATTTCACACAACCCATTTCACGATCAATCGCATCATTTGAAAAACCCTTTACATTTTCATTTCTGCTTTTTACGCACTGTTGGTCCGTCAGAGCTGATCTCTCGCAAGGGTTAGTCGGGGTTGGAATCTTCAAGTTGTATTATCTGCCTACATTAGAGGTATTTTGGTCTTTACATTTGTAATTGTTTATTTGTTGTGATTTGTACTAGGGAGTGGGGTATCTCTCTAGGGTAGCTGTTTGGATTAGGAAGTGGGGTATCTTTCTGGGGCAGCCTGTTGTAACAAGGGTGGGCTATCTCTTGTTGTATTGTGGTTAGATATGAGGGCTCTTCAATAGGTGGGGTATCCTAGGTGAAGAGTGACTAAGTCTTGTAATGGTTTTCCAAGGCACCTGTAAGCCTTGTTTTGTGATAGTGGAAAATCTCACAAGGGTGTGAGGACTAGACGTAGGTCACTAGGTGGTGACCGAACCAGTATAAATCAGCTGTGTTCTTTATTGCTTTATTTTCTAATTCCATCGCTTCCACTTAACCTGTGTGAAAATTAATCTAAGTCATTGAAAAGGGGAAAAAGTTTTCAAAAGTTTTTAAATCTCAATTCAGCCCCCCTCTTGAGATTAAAGCCACTTGGCAACAATCAGCGCCCGTCTCGCAAATACTGTCGATACCACAGTAGCAACGGGCATGATACCAACAATTGCATGGCCCTCAAAGATGACATCGAGGAGCTGATCAGGAAGGGTAAGCTCACCCAGTACGTCAAAAAGGGGCAAGCAGGTAGACAGAAGGAGAAAAGTGAAGCCCGTTCCCCTCGAAAGGGGAAGGCCGTAGTGAACGAGGTCAACAAAGGGGGAAAAGAAGATGATGACGAGGAGGAAGATGAAGAGAACGAACAAAGAAAGTCAAGAGGGTGCCCAGTTGCAATGGTGATCACTGGAGGATGCCCCATAGAAGGAGGGGAAACAAACAAATCCATGAAGAGGCGATGGAAGGAGATTATGTGTGTTGCATCGACTTCCACTCCCAGAACACCCTCGAACAGTCCGCCCTTGGCATTCGATGACGACGACCTTATTGATGAAAAACTAAACAAGTATGTCCCGTTGATAATCACTGCAGTAACGACGAATGTCGAAGTTAGGAGAATCTTGGTCGATCAAGGAAGCTCAGCAGACATCATCTTCGAAGACTTCCTGGACGTCCTAAGGATACACAAGAGCGAGCTAAGGGCCTATCGAGGGTCCGACCTAATAGGCTTCAACAGATCGTCAACTACGCCCCTTGGAATGATTGAACTCATGGTAACTTTTGGGGATGACAGCAGAAAGAAACCAAAGTGCAGGACCGCCAAACCCGATTTCCTTGTGTTACCATGCAAGTCAGTATACCAGTGCATCATTGGTCGACCTACGTTGGGAAAACTTGGGGCAGTGGCCTCCACCGTTCACTTGGAAATGAAGTTTCACTCCGACAGTAATGAAGTGGTCACCGTTCCGGCCGACTTGCAATCCGCTAGAAGGTGTTATTACATGAGCCTTAAAGAGCAAGGCGAAAATAAGGCGAAGAAGACGGACACTACGAGCAAGGGCGGGAATCAAATCAACGTTGCCGATTTAGACGCCATGTACGACCCGGACAGTGATGTGGAATAAGGAGATGATAATCTAACCCGGGAGATCAAGAACAGAATTAAAAGGCCAGAGCCGGACGGTGAGCTTGTCCAAATACGGCTAGGTGGTGACCCGGAGAAGACAGTGGGAGTGGGGAGCGACCTTCCCCCGGAAGTACGAGATCAGTTGATCCAGTGTTTAAGAGAACACGCTGATGTATTTGCTTGGAGTACTACTGATATATCAGGCATTCCGCCGGAGGTAGCTTGTCATCACCTGGCCGTTAACCCCGCATCCAAATGGATCGCCCAGAGAAGAAGGGTGCAAAGTGAGGAGAAAGGACAAGCGGCCATAAAAGCAGTCGACGACTTGCTCGAAGCCGGATTCATCAAAGAAATTAAGTATACAACATGGTTATCCAATGTAGTTCTGGTCAAGAAGGCCAATGGGAAATGGCGCATGTGCGTCGACTACAATGATCTTAACTGGGCATGCCCTAAAGACGCATTCCCTGTGCCTAGTGTGGACTGGTTGGTTGACAGTGCAGGCGGGTTTCGATTGCTCTCGATTTTGGATGCTTACTCGGGTCACAACCAGATCGCAATGCTCCCACCCGATCGCAGTGTGCAGAAAAGACTGCTTTCATGACAGCAAGAGGGAACTACTCTTACTTAGTCAAGCCCTTTGGGTTGAAAAATGCTGGAGCTACCTACCAGAGAATGATGAATAGAGTTTTTCGAGCTCAAATCGGTAGAACGGTCGAGGTATGCTTGGATGACATGATCATTAAAAGTAAACAAGACATTGATCACGTGGCCGACCTGAAAGAGGTGTTTATGGAAGCCCGCAAGAACTCACTGAAGCTAAACCCTGAGAAGTGCACATTCGGAGTCAGAGCGGGCAAGTTTTTGGGGTTCTATTTAAGGGAGCGGGAAATTGAGGCAAATCCAGATAAATGCAGAGCGGTGACTGATAACTCTATTTTATATAGAGTTATTCATATGTTTAAACTTAATAAATTGCTCTCTTTCAAGCAAAGATAAAGAGTTTATATAGTATTTTATGTAATATGTGATAACTTGAGTGTTTGACATGGTTATAGTTGATAATAGGCCATTTTGGATATATTGTGGTATGTTTGATAAGTTTGTTCAGTGTAGTCTAGATGCTCCTGCATCAAATGCTCCTGCATTGATCCCGCACTTATAACTGCACTGGTTTAGCACAATGCTACTGCACTGCAACTGCATTACCTGAAGGTTGGAGCCATCCACTTGTGTAACACCCTTTTTTCACCCATCGTTTATTCGTAATTTATCAGAGTTTTTCACGCCAAAAGAGTGTCGCATTTTTCAACGTAAAACAAAACTTCGTAGTTTTCTCAAAACATGCAGCGGAACTATTCAACATCGTTAAAAACATCAACAACCGACAAAGTGCAAAGTGCACCAATTACTAAAAGATTCAACATCAACCGAAATTTAATTAAAAACAGTAATCGACCCTTCCCCAAGTGCTACCTATCAGAGCAGACGACACCAGGCAAAAGGAAGACTACAATCTTCACTCGGGCTCACCTATAAAGTAACAACCACAAAAAGGGGTGAGATTCCATACAATATAAGAAGTATATGAAAGACCACATACAAAGCTCAAGACATCAATTAATCACAGCAGGCAACATCACTCTTAACAGTTAATAACAGCTAAGTATACATTAACACGTCACTTTCACAACAACACATCACTTTAACAACACATCACAATGACCAAACAACTTCATTCAATCAGTCGTGCAATATGAATGTGATATGAGACTCAAGCAATGCACATGCATGTGGTACCAACCTATGTCACTGGCCAAAGGCCTAATTTTCGTCACTGGCACAAGGGCCTAAAATATCGTCGCTGGCCAAAGGCCTAATTTTCTCGTCGCTGGCCCAAGGCCTAATGTTCATGGTATGCATGCGACTCAATGATGTATGCACAACAGTCAAACAATCACACATCAACGTCACTGGCCATAGGCCTAAATCACATCACTGGCCGAAGGGCCTAAAATATAGACAACGCTGGCCATAGGCCTACGACATCGAACAACGCTGGCCAACGGCCGTCACAACAAAACAACTCAAAGGTGTGGGCCATTCGGCGGTACCCACGACAACACAAACAACACAACATCTTTAGCAATTAACAGCTCTCAACCACAACACTTTTCCAAAACATTTAGGGTTGACGACCACTTTTTGAAAAAGACACCGGAGACGCCTCAAGGGCATCCCGGATACCAAAACAACTGCAGGGAACAATGTTAGAAAAATAGTTCAGAATGCCTTAAAATTAGAGTATCCAGTTAGGCACCTGGATAAGCTTTCCAAAACATTTTGAAACGCTTCAATCGGACTCCCGAGTCAAAAGTTATTTCGAAAACAGTTTCGGAGAAAAACTAAGACATCCTGAAAATGGCACCCAGCAACAGGGATCCAGGCGCAGGAAATTGGCGCAGGCACTGGCGCAGGATTTGGCGCCCAGGGAAGGGGATCCAACCAAATTTTCGCAAAAGTTAACAATTCGCACAGGAGCAAGAATGGAATGACTCAATATGATTAGGCAAGGCATCCAGCAAAGGCACGGACCAAAACACCAAGAGAAACAGAATAGGGCTTGGCGCCCATGGGTAGGGATCCGAAGACAGCAAGACAACACAGAATGGCAACACAGCACAGCAAACTGGCGCAGGGAACAGAATTGGCAACACAGCGCGGGATTTGGCGCCCAGGGACAGGGCACCCACCAAAATGTCACAACAATGCACAAAGTGCCCAGGAGCAGGGTCCAACTCACAACATACGACATAACAACAAGTTCTGGGCACATGGGGCGCCAGAACCAGCGACACAAGCAAGGGGAACACGTGCATGGGCGCCTAGGGCGCCTTCCCAAACAGCACTGGAACAACATGGAGCCATACTGGAACAACTTAGTATAATTAGGCAAGGTATTCCACACCAAGACAGAGGCTAAAACATCAAGGGAAACACAAAGGGCTTGGCGCCTAGGCATAGGGAACCAAAAACTGCAACAGAAAACAAGACAGGCAACATGGCACAGAAACTGGCGCCCAGCCACGGGGAACCTGGCGCCCAGGAAGGCGCCTACAGGGGCAGCGCCAAAACCAACAAAATTTCGCAAGGAATGGTTTCTAGGGGAAAACCAAGTGTTAAAACAGCAACAACAGCATACCAAAATAAAAAGGGCATGGTGCCCATGGATAGGGACCCCAAAATCTGCAACACAAATTTCTCAACATTGGCGCCTAAGGCGCCTAGGAACCACTCTTTTGAATTTTACCAAGTTTAATCACCAAAATCCATAACACAAACAGCATGTATGCAATCATATAACACCAAAATCAATCACCAACATGATCATCTAATTATCATGGTCATCTCCAATTATTATCAATCAAAACATCATCAAAATCATTGCTCAAACACTTGACATGCAAAATCATAAATTCTCAACAACAAATCATCATATGGCAACAATTATTATTATGGGCATAAGAACATATCATTTAGGCATAGGAATGTGAGGAAATCAAGCATACATCAAATTACTCAACAAGGCACACAATCATAGGGCATGCGATTTTTCAAGACAACAATATAGTGATCAAGACACCCTAAAACCCCACATGTAGATCCCTCATAAACCCTTATATTGAACTAAATCCCACCCTTACCTTTTAGAAGAATTCGAAATCCCTTTAGCCTTATAACCTTGGAGCCCTATCTTTTTCCTTCTCTCTCTCTTGTTCTTGGTTCACGCCTCTTCTCCTTTCTTTTCCACTAGTTCAGCCGCTCCCTCACTCTCCAAGTCGTTTCTCTTCTTTTCTTTTTTCTAAAATGCGCTAATCTTCAATGAAACCCTAATCACTAAACCCTTCTCATGACTTACCACTCCTTTGGGCTTTTTCTTCTTACTAACTAATTTGAATGCCATGGTGGGCTTATCCACCTCACTTAATTATTTTCTAACCCCTCTATGGACCAACCCACACACAATACCACACGTCTATTTTATTATTATATTTAACACACAATTCTAATATAATTAATCAAATAAATACACTAATAAATATTTAATTAATTTTTGGGGTGTTACAACTCTCCCCCACTTAAAAGAATTTCGTCCTCGAAATTTTTACTGTCGACGTGAACACTCTGCCGCTAGCTCGCTCCTTCTTCGGCTTCCGACACTGACTGCTGATGTGCCCCTCCTCGTTGCAGTTGAAGCAGACACTCCCCTTGTGCACGCATGCAACACTCTTATGACCAATCTTCCCGCACTTGAAACACACTACGCCCGCAGGAGCGTCTCCCCCACTTGACTTCTGGCCCTCAGCAACTCTCGGTCCACCTCTCTCAGCAGGAACAGCATACGGCTTGCTCCGGTCCTGACGCTTGTTCTTCTCATTAAGGATCTTGCGATGAGCGTTGTGATCCTCCTCATATATCTGCAGCTGTCGATCAAGTCAGCGAAGGTACGGATCTTCTGGTAGCCGATCGCCTTCTTGATCTCCGGCTTCAACCCATTTTCGAACTTTATGCACTTAGAAAATTCTGCCGTCGCCTCACTATAGTGCGGGTAGAACTTCGCCAGCTCCACGAACTTCGCCACATACTCCGTTACAGACTTATCCCCCTGCTTCAGCTCTAAGAACTCAATTTCCTTCTTTCCGCGGACGTCCTCCGGATAGTACTTCCTCAAGAACTATCTACGAAACACGGCCCAGGTGACCTCCTCACTTACGGCCTCCAACCTTTGACTGGCCTCCATCCATCAATCATCGGCTTCCTCAGCCAACATGTGGGTGCCATACCGGACCTTCTGCGCCACAGTGCAGTCCATCAGCCGAAAGATGCGCTCCATCTCCATCTCCTTCTGGCCTCCATCCACCAAGGAGATTTGGTATTGTGTTCGTGAGTTTGACGTAAATTTTCGAGGACGAAAATACTCTAAGTGGGGGAGAGTTGTAACGCCCCAAAATAACTAAGTATTTATTAAATTAAATTACTTAGGTATTTCATTGAATAGTCATAATAAAATAATAGGATGGTGTTTTAATTTAGAAAAAGGGAGTAGTGTTTAGTAATTAAGTGAGTGGTATGTTAATTAAATTAGGGAGTGGTGTAAGTAGTTAATTGGGTGGTAAATAGGACCCAAGACACTAGAGCCCGTGATACTTAAGCTCTAGGTTTAGTGTCTTAGACACAATTGGAGAAAAGAAAGAAAAAAAAAGAAGAGAACGTGAGAAGAGTAGAGAAGAGCGCACGCTAGGGAGAAGGAAAAGAGAAGAAAATCGCAAGAGAGAAGAGAAGAGCTTGTTGCTGCATTTTGGTGATTCGTGGAAGGGTTTTTCATCTCCAACGATTCTTAAGGTAAGAGGAGTCTCATAGTATAAAGGGTTATATGATGGGTAGTATATAGGAGGGTAGAACCTATGATGCCTAGGAGTTGTTTGATAATATGCACGAATGAATTATGAAATTATATGTATGTTGTTGGTGTTGTTTTGAGTGTTGATGGCCTTTTGTGCGTTCTGGACACTGTTTCAGTCCTTCTAAAACTGGTACTGTTCGGTTGATCCAAAAATTATGTGGCTGATTGTTTTTGAAAATAGACTTAGAGCCGGTCGTTTTGGCACTGGTTCCGTTCAATTTGGAGTTGTGTAGCTCAAGTTATGAGTCTCTAAAGTTAGGTCAAAATTTTGGAATCAAACTGTGAGTAGGTTCGGTTTTTGTAGGTTTTGTGTGCTCAATCGAACTCCGTTTTCAATGATTCTTGTTTCATTGGAAAGTAGACTTAATTCTCTACGAAATAGGCACTGGTTTCACGAAATTTCATTAAGAAATGAGAAAGAAAATTTAGTTTCAAGTTGGGTAATGAATTCTGTCTGTTTTGGTACCTCAGTGTAGTGTTTTGAAAAACTGTACCAACTGGATACTTATTTTGAAAAATGAAAATCATAGGCAGAAACTACACTCAGAGAGCTTCCCAATGAGTGGTCTTTTGTTAAAATCCGATATCGTTTGCTATTTTAATTAATTCGCCGAAGTAGGTGCACTGCTGTAGGAAATTCTGCACTAGTGCTGTGCTGCGCCAGGGCGCCATGTTGCTGCCCTGTATGCGCCAGGTTGCCTCTGCGCCAGTTTTTGCTGTCTGTGTTGCGCCCAGATGTGGCGCAGGTTGCCTCTGTGCCAGTTTTTGCTGTCTGTGTTGCTGTCTGTGTTGCGCCCAGATGTGGCGCAGGTTGCCTCTGCGCCAGTTTTTGCGGTCTGTGTTGCTGTCTGTGTTGCGCCCAGATGTGGCGCAGGTAGCCTCTGCGCCAGTTTTTGCTGTCTGTGTTGCGCCCAGATGTGGCGCAGGTTGCCTCTGCGCCAGTTTTTGCTGTCTGTGTTGCTGCTGTGTTGCGCCCAGAGTGGCGCAGGTTGCCACAGGGCGCCAGGTTGCTTGCTGTGTTGCGCCCAGAGTGGTGCAGGTTGCCCAGAATGTGGCGCAGGTTGCCACCAGGCGCCAGTTTAGTGTCTATGTTGCCTGTTGTGTTGCAGTTTGTGTCTTAGTTTGTATCTAGGACTGTGTTACTGTTTGTGTCTTAGTTTGTGACAGTGTTGCAGTTTGTGTCTAGGACTGTGTTGCTGTATGACGCCACGTGGTGTCTGTTTTGGCGCCCAGGGTGGCGCAGTTTGCCTCAAGCGCCCTTTTATGTGCTGTTGGGCGCCAATGTGTTGTGTCTGTGTTGTTGGTGTTGTTTCCTAGGCGCCACTTTGTGCTACCTCAGTGTTAGGATGTTTTGTTGTATCTAATAAGACTAAATTTGCTGTTCTTGTTGTTGAGTCAATGTGACTAAATCTTGTTGTTGTTGTTGCTGGGTCAAATATGACCAAAACTCGATGATGATGTGGTTGGGTCGAATATGACCAATGATGATGTTGTTGACGTTGTTGTGCATAGCATGATTATGTTGTTGATTGTTCCGATGCGTTGTACATGGTGTCACATGCATGGCATAATGCATTATTACGTTGATGTAGGCTTCGGCCATAGAGCTTTGCTCAGTGTTGATGATGAAGCCACAAAGGCTATTTACGTTGATTGGTACCACATGCATATACCCGTCGGTGTGGGTTGCATTTCATACATACACGTTGTACCCATGGTGTCGTTGCTTGTTGTTTTGCTTATGTTGTTACTTGTTGGTGTTGCTCGTCGTTTTGCTTATGTTGTTACTTGTTAGTGTTGCTCCGTGATAGTTGTACTTATGACTGTTGATGTGCTATGGTAGTTATAGTTGCCTATTCTCTAGTATATTATCTATGATATATGCTTTTATGCTGTTAGAGACTCACCCTTTCTGTTTGAATGTTACCTCTACGTGGGTAACGTGCAGGTAGTCGCAAATGAAGACCAAGGGTCTTTTAGTAGCCGAGTCAGTGTCGTCTCTGATACGTAGCACCCGGGGAGGGGAAGATCACTGTTTTCAATTGCTTGTCGGATTAGTTGTTTTTGGAACATGGATAGGTGGTTTGAAGTATTTGAACAAATATTCGGGGTTGTAAACTAAGTTGATGTTGTTCTTCCACGTTTTTACTTGATTATACGTTGTTGGCATTTTGAAATGTTGCATGTGACGCTCTATTGCCTGTTTTAAGTTTAATTTTCGCACTCTGATATGTAATAAAACGAACGGGTAGAATTGGGGTGTTACAACTTGCACATCCACTTGCCATCTGCTTGCACTTGATGACCTCATGCTTGGTCTCCTAAAGCAAGAACACCTCATATTTCGTTGCCTACAATTCCCACATAGCTTTGAAGAGTCATCAACGTAGGGACACATGTTCTTATCTCATCTGACCTCCCTATACACTTGATTGAAGACTTCACATGGGAATCAACTACTGTAAAGTAACCATGAATACAGCCACCAAAGTTACTTCAACATGAAGGAAGGAAGCACCTCTCTTGAAGACTATAAAAGGACCTCACTCCTTCACTTGAAGATAGATCACAATCCATAAGTTAGATTAAAATTTCACTCCACATAGATAAGTTCTATTTTGTAAGAAGGAAAGGAAGGAAGTGACAAATCCTCCTTACCTTGATTTCAAAGTTTTACCAAAGTGCTAAGGAGCTAATGCAATCACATTGCTAGGAGAATTCATGCTAAGAACTACAACTTGTGTAAACTCTATCTTGTTGTTTCTCTTTTGTGATTTCAATTAAATAAACATGTTCTATTCTGTTTATATTTGCCTTGCAATGTCTATGTTGAGCTAAATCTCTCTTAGTTGGAATGTTCTAACCATTTAATGAGCTTTTAAGTAAGTTTAATACAAGTATATGATGTGTGCACTTTAGTTCTTGCTTGATAATACTTTCAACACTTATTTTGAGGTTGATCACTTAGAATAAGTAGATTTGTAAAAGCAGACATGGTTTACAATTAAGAACTCAAGAACTAATATGGGTGAGTGTTTTACATAAAGGAAACTTTGTGAAAACCATACTAAGTCCTAGACATAGGATAGTATAGTCCATAGGGTGATACTGTGGGTACTTTAAAAGACAAGAGTGAACTTATTTAGCAAGCCTAGACATAGGAAGCTTGTAATGAAACTCTGAAGAAAGTGACTGAAAGGCACACAACTAATGCAACAGCATTCAGTACAACTGCATCATAACTGCATTAAACACTTATAAGTAAATTACTTGGGGAAGACATTCCAACTAGCTTTTCTCTATTGCATTACAACTACTTACACTTTGCTTTATTCTAACTTACTTGTGATACTCACCATCACCAACTATCTTGTTAATTTGGTTACTTTTCTCTAAATTACATAATATTGACTTTTGAAAGAGTTCATCAATCCCTGTGGGTTCGACCTGTTCTAAACACTATATTACTTGTTATGGACTGTGTATACTTTCACATGTTTTCCACACACCAGTGACAGAGATGAGGCCGCCCACTAGTAAAAAAGAGATCCAGAAGTTGAACGGGATGGTAGCTGCTCTCTCGTGATTCATTTCAAAGGCAGCCGGCAAGTCCCTCCCGCTTTTCAAATTGCTAAAGAAGGAGGCTCAGTTTGAGTGGTCGCCCGAGTGTGACCAAGCTCTAGACCAACTAAAGGAGGCTTTGTTGCAACCGCCTATCTTGACGACACCAGAACCCGGAGAAACGTTGTACCTTTATCTATCCATCAGTGATGAAGTTTTAGCGGCCGTGCTAGTACGGGAGGACGAGTCAAAGCAGAATCCCGTATATTTCGTAAGTAAAGCGCTCCAGGGACCAGAGCTCAGGTACCAAAGAATTGAGAAGCTAGCCCTACCGCTGATTGTGGCGTCCCGAAGGTTGAGATCTTATTTCGTGGCCCACCAGATCGTCCTCAGAATAGATCAGCCCATCTGACAAATCTTACATCGACCAGACCTAGCCGGAAGAATGATTAAATGGGCGGTAGAACTCTCTGAGTTTGGCATCATGTATGAAACCAGAACGGCTACTAAAGCACAAATCCTCACGGATTTCATAGCCGAGATGACCCCGATCCAGGAAGAAGGGCCTGAACCGACCTGGACACTGTATGTGGGGCAGGCGTGATCCTCGAAAGCCCAGAAGGAATGACGGTCGAGGTCTCTTTGATATTTTCGTTTTCCACCTCAAACAACCAAGCAGAATATGAGGCATGCATTGCTGGACTAATGCTCACCCGTGAATTCAAAGTGCAAAGAGTCGAACTCCACTCAGACTCTCTGTTGGTAGTATCACAGATTAAGGAGGCGTTTGATGCAAATGATGAAGTGTTACGGAGATACCTTGCTAAAGTAAGGGAACTGCTCGAGCAGTTCAACCACGCAGAAGTACAACACATTCCCAGATCAGCAGAAGTGTAATTCAGAAGATCCTCCCCCAACCCAGCGTCAGCCTTGAAACATTTCCAAACTCAGATGTTTGCATGATCAACCTTGACGAGACATGTATCGACCCCATTCTAAAGTATATCAAGGACGGGGAAGAGCCAAACAATCCAAAAAAGTCGGCCCTAACGCGCAGATGAGCATCGTCATACTCGGTCATCGAAGGAAGATTGTTTCGAAGAGGATTCTCCATGCCACTGTTGAAGTGCCTAACACCAGACGAGGTCGACTACGTTTTGAGGGAGATCCATGAAGGAATATGTGGGAACCATCTGGGAGCACGAGCTCTAGCAAAGAAGGCACTAAGGGCAGAATACTATTGGCTTACGATGGACGAGGATGCAAGTAACCTGGTTAAAAATGTGGCAAGTGCCAGAGGCACGCTGACGTGCATATTGCTCCCCCAGTTGAGCTAAATAGCATAACCGCACCATGGCCGTTTGCCTGGTGGGGGATCGATCTCGTGGGTCCATTCACGGTCACCCCTGGACAGCTGAAGTACCTAATCGTCGCGGTAGATTACTTTACCAATTGGATTGAAGTCGAGCCTTTGGCGACCATCACGTCCAAGAACTGTTTGAAATTCTTTAAAAAGAGTATATTGGTCCGGTTCGAGATCCCATAAGTATTGGTCTCAGACAATGGAACTCAATTCACAGATAAGAATTTCCAAGAGTCCATGGTAGAGCTAGGAGTGAAGCAGTGCTTCACCTCCGTTGAACACCCGCAGCCTAACGGTCAAGCCGAGGCCGCCAACTGAGTGATCTTACGCATGTTGAAGAGAAGGTTAGATGAAGCCAAAGGAAGATGGGCAGAAGAACTCCCCTTCGTTCTGTGGGCATATAGGACGACCCCCCATTCGACAATGGGGGAGGCCCCATTCAAGATGGTCTACGGGGTAGATACACTCATTCCGATGGAAATCGGAGAGCTTAGTTGGAGGACGGCTAACCCAAAATCATCTGAGCAGAACGACGAAGCGCTCAGAGAAGAGCTCAACCTAATTGAAGAACTGCGCACCAAAGCTTCACTAAGGGAAGCACTTGTGAAACAGGGGATGGCAGCTGGATACAACGCCAAGCTCGTCCCAAGAGATTTCTCAGTTGGCCAACTCGTGCTAAGAAAGGCGTCAGTAGGACAAAAGAACGCAGCTCAGGGAAAGCTCCCCCGAACTGGGAAGGACCCTATCAAGTCGTCTCGAAGACAGGTAAGGGTGCTTACCAGCTCCAGACCATGAGCGGGGGACTAGTGCCAAGGACCTGGAATGCTGTAAACCTTAGGCGTTATTTTGTTTGATCAAAATGTATCACTGACAAGAGCTCTCTTGTAACACGATTAATCAAGTTAACCGGGCGGGACACTCTTTTTTCCCACTGGGTTTTTATTGAGGCCCGCCCGGCCATCAATAAAGATGGAATATTTTCTTATGATCGTTCATACATTTACATTTTGTTCATAACAAGTAAAAGACTGCCAGGCGAGTTAAGTTCAAACCAAGTTTGATAAACTACTGAATAAGTCAAAATGTGCTTAGTCAATCTAAGTTACAAGCGATGCGATTCCAGGAGATGGTCGCACCTCCAAGGACGAGTTCAATCTGAACAGAAGTCTAGTAAACTGTTCGAGGACGAATACTCGAAATAAAAAGAAAGAAAGAAAAAAAGAAAGAAAGAAAGAAAGAAAGAACGATCATCGATTATCAATTGAGCGATAAAGTCTACAAATAGAGCATGAAATAAGAAGAACGGCCGGGATAAAGTACATAGATAAAAAGGGGCGATCCCCAACGAAGTACATATTACATCAAAAAGGGGCGACCAACGGGCCGCCCCTAGATAAAAGTACAAATAAAAAATTACAAGTTAAAAAGGACGCTCATAAACAACAACTTCCTCTCTCACGATGTTCCCCTGCTCGTCCTTCTCAGTGGGGGTAAACAATGCGACCATTCTGGAGAGAGTGGTAGGGGTTGATGATGTTGGGATCGATCTCCAAGGTGGGATAGACACATTGCACCTGGGCCAGAGCCTCTTCAAACCGCTCCTGGCAAATAGCGAGGGTTGACTCAACCACCCGGTCGCATTCCTCCTGAGCCTCGTCCCGCTCTTTTTCCAGGGTGCCAATGTTCTTCTTGAGCTCAGCTCGTTCACCTTGAATACTTCCAGCTGCGTCCTCCTCTCGGCCTCAGCTTTGGCGGTCAGGGCATCGTTCCGCTCTTTGGTCATGGCGGAGAGGGTCTTCTTAGTTTCATCAAGGGCATCGGCAATAGGCTTGAGAGCGGCCTCAGACTCTTGAAGTTTCCTCTTGTTGGCCTCCAGCTCCTCCTGTAACTCTGAGATAAATCCATAGGCACGGTTTAGCTTATCAGTTTTGTCTAAATTATCACTTTCCAACCACAAGTTTTGGGCGAGGAGTCTATTACCTGCAGTCCGATCCGTCTCCCCTTGCTTCAGTTTAGCGATCAGGCGAGAACCGACCTTGGCCACTTCTGCCACAAAGAGAAGAGGGTCATGGCGGAAGAGTTTGAAGTCCGCCGCAGAGACCTCATCCAAGTCGAGGCTAGAAATCGGCCTCCTCTGAGCCTCTTTTGCAACCTTACTCCTCTTCGATGGAGGGTCAACCCCGGAGTCATCCCCAGTAAGATAACCATCGGGGAGAGAGCGATCCCTCTTCTTCCTAGAGCTGGGGTTGGCAGGGGTGCTGGTTCCCCCTTCATCGGTAGCATTGGCAGCTTCACCGACCGGGGGGGAGGTGCGACAGAGGTAGAGGGAGCGGGTTGAGATTTTTTGCCTTTCCTAGCCTTCCTCATGAGCTCCTCATATCCCATGCCCGCCATTTCACCTAAAAAGGAAGAAAGAACGGTCAGAATTTAAAAAAAAAAAGAAAGAGAAGAAGTGGTAGCAGTCGCACCAAGAGCGACGCGCAAACTAGAATCGTCCCATGCCCGTATCAGTCGATAACACTTAATCAGTTCCTCGTCCATTCAGGAAGCCATGTTCTCAAGCAGTCTCAAGGTTTCCAGATCGCCCTCGCTGAGTTTGCAGTGTGCGTACGCCCACGCAATGGGAAACTTGTAGCTGCTTACCCGTCCCCGAGCGTCCAGGTCCCGACTATCTAGCGAGTGTCGCTCCTAACGAGTTCCGCTCCAAACGAGCTGAGGTAGTAGCAACGTGGGCGGGTGTATTGGCGGCCTCTGATGGTTCAACAGTATCTTCTGATCCTCGAGAATGGGTATGAGCGATATTACCCATAGAAATTGTCCAGTCGGAAGACGTACTCCCACCAGACAAGTCGGTAGAAGAGGTAGACGGGCGAGCTTCAGGTTGAGGTTCGTTCATAGCTCCACACGAAGTAGAGCGAGTACAAATTTCGGCCAGTCGAGCAGGAGGACTGCCGGGATTACGGGCGGTTTACTTTGTCTGCGCCAGATCTAGATCCTGCAAGAAGGGTGGCAAGAAAGTCAGACCACCTATAGACGACCTACAGAAGGGGGCGACAAGGTCGAACCCGGGTCTAACGCCCCCTCTTCACTGGCGTTGGAATAAGAAGGAAAAATCAAAAATCAAGGCTGGAAACTAATGAAATGACAAGTACCTGGAGTTGGAGACAAGTTGGTCGCACTAGCAATTACAAGAAGAAGGCGGTCTGGAGTTGAATCACGCCGGAGTAAGAAGTCGCTCACCGGAGAACACCTCGCCAGAATATCACCGGAAACCTGGTCGCTCACCGGAGAATATAAGTCGTTCTTAGAGCAGAAATACGAGAAAGCAAAATGAGAAATGAAGGAAAGGTGCCCCATATATAGAGAAAGCAGGCCAGGCACCGAAGCGACATGACCCTTCGCTTCCAGCATTAATGACGCCCCTCGAAAATTGAACCACCATCATTGCGCGCCCCCGTTGGGAATCGCAAAATGTCATGACTGTCACATCGAATAGCGAAACGTCACATCCATCAAACTCAGGACGCCACGTCATTAAAGGGTAAGGGGGAACCCGTTGCTCGGGCATGAATGCAAGTCGCCTCAGCGCAGGCGACCATCCGAAGGCAAAGTCGCTCCTTTGGGAACAAGCATTATCAGGCCTGAACCCGTCACTATGGACGGCTTCGGCCTGGGAGGCAACTGTTCTGGACTGAGCCGAAGCCCAATATTGTCACAAGACCGGCCGCAAGCGGCCCAATTAGCGAAACAGAGAGACATGACCTAGATCCGCAAGATCAACGACTCAAATTAAGCAGTACGCGATCCGACGGTCGCCCGTCGAGTCTCTGGCACTATATATAGAGGTCTGACCTCAGCTGACAGGTACGCTTTTGACACATAACGTTACTCTGCTCGAATATTAACCCACTGACTTGGGCGTCGGAGTGTCATCGCAGGTACACCCTGCCGTAGCTCTGAACGCGACCAGCGACTCAGCCAGACTTCACCACCACTTTCGTTCAAGTAGCAAGCGACCTCAACGAGCCGGTAATGTGACCAAGCAAACCAAATCAGACTGATCACCCACATTTGGGGCACAGATCATTTACCTTTCAAAATTATTTACTATGATGACAAGTGTTATTTTAAGATACATTCAGGTGTTCGAAAATCAGAAATATGATGGCAAGTGTTTGATCGTCGTACTATGAGTTGATGAGGATCTTCATTAGATGTCTTATCCATGGATTATGATACATCATCAGCCTTGGCGTCTTCAGGTTCAACATCCTGAAAATGACCTTCTTGGAGAAACCCCTAAGAACCCAATTTTAATCAACTTGGATGATTGAGTTATGTTTCATTATGATTATGTATTTAGTTACTATGTATGTCATCTCTATGACTTTCTAATGTGCTTTCTCAATTTATAAAACTCTTAACTTTATAATGTATTTTTTATATTCTATTTGATTTCTAATTATACTTTATTTATAATTTATAACTTATAATCAACAAATATTAATTTAGTGTATTTACATCCATCAACACTAGCTCACCCCATGCATCCCAAGAGTAACAGGCTAGCTGGTAATAGCTTCCCATTGGAATTTCTGAAATTAAATGTCGTTAGAGTTGAGATACTGGAATTAATTTGATGTCTCTATCAATAGCCATTTGAGAATGAAAATTTCCAAAACTAGAATTTTAAATTTGAACTCAGTCAATCCTATAAATACTTACTACACGTATCAATCTTGCGAGTTCATGTTGCTAACCATGTGTGTGAACGGAAGTGATATTCGAATGAGCTGAAATTAATCAATCCATCAAAACACTAAATCTAAAAGGTTTACCTGAAAGAGGAAAATAATTAGGTTTACAATAAATAAAAGTCTATTGCTCATCACATATTGAGAATGAAATAAATCTATCAACTAACAGCAAATTAAATTAAATTCCACTAAATTTGCTAATGCCACTCTTAGGCACAAAGAATTTCTTAGGTGTTCTATAGCAAGAAGTTTTCTGTTTTAATTTAAGTCTTTATGACTCTACAGCACAAAACGCGCTTTTCAACTTCTCCTTGGCCCAGTTCCATTCCTATAAATACCCATCTCATGAATCATCAAACCTCAGAGTTGGAATTTCAGAAGTTTTCTATATGGCAACTTCTAAAGTAATTTTCTTTCTTTTGCTGGGTTTAAGCATATGTTCTGCTACAAGAACACTTCACAATGATGGTGGAGGTGGTTATGACGCTGCAGTTGGAGCTGGTGGAAGTGTAGGAGGAGTTGAAGGTGAGGGTGGTGACGATAAAGGTGCTGGAGGTGCAGGAGGTGGAAGTGGAGTTGGAGTTGGAGGTGCAGCTGGTGGAGGTAAAGGTGGTGGAGGTGGAGCTGTAGGTACAGGTGGTGGAGGTAAAGGTGGTGGAGGTGGAGCTGTAGGTACAGGTGGTGGAGGAAAAGGTGGTGGAGGTGAAGTCAGTGGAGGTGGAGGAGGTGTAGGCGGTGGTAGTAAAGGTGGTGGAGGTGACAGTGGTGTAGGTAATGGAGGATCTGGAGGTGTTCCTGGTGGTGATGGTGGTGGTGGAGGTAAAGGTGGTGGAGGTGCAGGCGGTGGAGGTGGTGGAGCTGGAGGGGGATATGGAGGTATAGGTGGTGGGGGTGAAGGTGGTACAGGTGGAGGCGGTGAAGGTGGTGGTGGTAAAGGTGGTGGCGGTGGTGGAGGATATGGAGGAGTTCCTGGAGGTGATGGTGGTGGTGTTGGCTATGGCGGTATTGGCGGTGAAGGTGGGGGAGTTGGAGGAGGAGGACAAGGTTTCGGTGGTTGCAGTGGTCTTGAATGTATTGGTGGTCCTGGTGGTGGTGGCTATGACGGTATTGGAGGAAGTGGTGGTGGCGATCAAGGTGGTGGAGGTGTAGGAGGTGGAAGTGGAGGTGGAGTTGGAGGGGGGTATGGAGGTGCAGGTGGTGGAGGTGAAGGTGGAGCTGGAGGGGGATATGGAGGTATAGGTGGTGGAGGATATGGAGGTGTTCCGGGTGGTGATGGTGTTGGTGGCTATGGCGGTACTGGAGGAATCGGTGATGGCGGTGAAGGTGGTGGAGTTGGAGGAGGAGGGGGAGGAGGGAAAGGTTTCGGTGGTTGTGGTGGTCCTGGATGTGATGGTTACCCTGGAGATGGTGGAGCATACGGACGTGGAGGCAACATAGGTGGAGCTGGAGGGTTTGGAGGTGGATATGGTGGCGGCTTTGGTGGCGGAGGCGGTTTTGGTGGCGGTTTTGGTGGTGGAGTTCCAATTGGAGGGGGATACGTAGGTGGCGGCTATGGTGGACCCCCATGAGTTAAAAATAATGTCACAATTTGTAGCTACACCTAATCATAGTAGTAGTAACAAGAATAAGATTGGTTACGAGGATGAAGCTTATAAACTTTTTATTTAAATGTCATTGCATAATGTTGAATGCATTGCTCTTTGTAAAACCCTGTCGGTTTTTTTGTATGCATGTAGACATGCCCACCGGATGAATGAACAATTCTTCTATTTTATTTTCCTCGGTTAAAAAGTGTAGAGTATGTCAATTCTGCAAATTCATGATGAATCTTGCAGAATGTTGATGAACAATGGAAAGAGAGTGTAACTGCATAACAGAAAAACTGAATTGGGAAAACTGGAAAATTCATTTCATTAATGAATCTGTACATTAATGATTAGCTGCACATCAGCTTATATACAAGTCAATAATGAATGGAAAATTCTAACTATCTCTAACAGTAAGTGAACTTAGACAATCCAGTTAGTTTAACTTGCTTTCAACTGAAAAGCTATTCAATGCTAATTCTAGCTATACTAATCGCATGCTATTTAAATATCAATAGCTCAAGGAAAACAACTAGCCTAAAAAATAAAAAGGAAACAAAGTGGTCTTAAAATAAAAGAATTCGAGCTCTCATGTTAGTTTGATTTTATTTTGATTTCTTGCTTACATTTTGATTGCTTTTCAAAAAGCTACCATTCCTCTTTAATGTGCAATAATGACAATAGTATCTCAATCGATGATCTAATTCAATATTTAAAAGAGTTTAATTGTTCTCTATAGTCAACCAACACCTTTGACCCAGAGGATTAGTCACTGCGGTCGGCGGTAGATACCTTGGGTAAACAAAAAAAAACATCTTTGACCCAGTGGTATAAGCAATCTTGAAACATGGGTGTCGATTCGGTGCTCCTAGGTTTGATTCTCGTAGTTGACAAACTCAGTGTTAGCCACTGTGAAATTTGCTCCTAAGCAAAAGTAGAGATTAGTCTTTTGTTGAAAGTGTGAGACACTCCACGGGTAACTAGCAATGGTCGAAACTAAAAAATCGTTGTGTAAAGTCGGTGTAATGTTTTTCTACATGAGTTACATGTCATGTTATGAACTACTTTTCAAGTAGCTAAGAGAAGACTTGATAGTTTGAATGACATGACAAGTTGTGATTGGTTATCAGGATAAACTTTTACGCCGATAATATATATAAATTAAATCCTATTTAAAATCGTTCGGTGAACATGTTTCTTCGAAGAATTACCCAACTCAAAGTACCCATTACACTCTAAGAAAATCTTGAAATCGAATTCGGCAGTGAAACAAAACCATCATAAATTGTTTGAACAAAAGAAGAAACCATCATGAATTTTTATGTTTACAAATCTTATGTTTAACTCGCTTCTATCCAATTAATTAAAAATTGAGTAAATATGACATTTTACAACATAAATCCCTAAAAGTATCTTGTTTTTTCTAAAATCGCTAAAAGGACAAAACTAGAGGTATCCAAAGTGTAATTAAGTTTAAGTTCGAACAACCTAATGGTAAAATATAAGTAAAAATTGTGTGAACAGCACGAGCGCAGGTACAAAAGTCAATATTTTATCCTTGAGTTTTATTTCTATATTATTGTCCTTTATTTGTGAAGTTATATAAGGTTATGTTAATAATAATTATAAGGTTGGGTACGAGTCGTAAACACACTCATCTAAAGGGGTGAGTTTCACTAATATTTGAGGTCAATGGCATTGGAACAACTTGGATTCAAACATTACTTACCAAACTCTGAATTAGCTAGAGTCTATTTCTCTTGGGCACCAAAATGGGGTGAAGACCTCTAGAAGAAAAAGGCTATGTAATTTGAATTCCTTGAACTTGTTTCTTTGAAAAATACGCAACTCTAAGTAGCCATTGCACTACAAAAAATTGTGGAAGTCGAATTTAGCTGTGAAACCAAAAGATCGTATTTTTTTATGAATTTTAGGTTTAATTGCGCTTCTATCTCATTAAAAATTGAGCAAATATGACTTTTTTTTAAAGATATATCCCTTAACATAAAGTATAATTTTCTTTCTAATTAAATCACTAAAAAGAAACTAAAAGAACAAAAATTGTACACTAATCCAAAGTAGAGGTATCCAAAGTGAATTAGGCTTAAATTTGTCTTGAGAGCACAACTTAGTGGTAAAATACAAGTAAGTGTTGTGTGAATGCCTACCAACGTGGGTTAAAACCTACGATGCTCCAGGTTCCCCCTTCCCATCCCTCATCTGACTTTTTGTGCAAAGGACAAAAAAATCTGAATTTTACCCTTGTGTTTTATCTTTAGTTCATTTATATGTGAAGTTATATAAGGCTATGTTAAAAGAACTCCAAAGCTAGGTGTGAGTAGTTAACGCACTTTATCTAAAGGGACGTGTTTGTAATAAAACTCGAGTTCGACTCTTGGCAATGGAACAACCTAGCGTCAGCCTTTAGCTACTTCACAACCAAACTCCGAATTAGTCGGGGTCTCTTTCTCCTAGACATCACATTGGGGTCAAAGACATCTTATGTAAAGTTGATTGTACAACATTTTTCATATCTGTATATGATCAATGGTGGAGACATATAGAGTTTAGGGGTTGCACTTGGACACCCCTGAAAAATAAATATTAACACTTAACATCCTATATAACTTTTATTTTGACCCCTTGAGTTTAATATTTTGCACATATATAGATCCTTCAATTCTCTCAACTTTGACGGTTAAATAAAGATTGAACTCTCAATTAAATCCCTGAACCTACACTCTCTTTTCTATTCAGGTCTTGTTTGGATAAACATCTTAATTAAGCGCTTCTCATATAAGTGTTTATGCATAAACTGTTTATATAATTAAGAATAAAATAATGTTAAACTAATTGTCTATAAGCTATAAATTGTTTTCATAATTTGTTTCCATAAGCTCTCTCAAACAGTCTCACAAGTACTTATACTAGTAGATAAGCCCAAATAAGCCAACTTAATAATTAGTCCCTAAAGTTTGTGAAATCTGCCAAATTAGTCTCTAAATTTTTTTTTTGACAAGAAGTCTCTAAAATTTTAAATAAACTATATCATCAGTCTCCGTAATTGATTACATATAAAACTTTAGAAATTAATTTGATTCATGAAACTTGGATTGGCCGGATGAAGATGTGTATTGAATCTGTTTCTTACTCTGTTATTGTTAACCAGGAGCTCGTTGGTCCGATTGTGCCTGGGAGGGGTCTCCGTCAAGGGGATCCTCTTTCCCCTTATTTGTTTATTTTATGCCCTGAAGGTCTTACTTCTCTTATTCATCAGGCAGTGGCTAGAGGAGACATACATGGTATCAGGATTTGTCGGGGTGCGCCTATTATTACCCATCTTTTGTTTGTGGATGATTGTTTTCTATTCTTCAGGGCCTCTCCGAGGGAAACGCAAAATATAAAACATATTTTGGATGTGTATGAACAAGCTCCAGGGCAGCAGATTAATTTCCAGAAGTCTGAAATTTTCTTTAGCAGGAATGTGACATAGGGGAGACAGAGAAGTTATTGCCAATGATCTGTGTGTTCATGAATGCTTAGGTACCGGTCGGTACTTGGGTCTTCCCTCTATGGTTTGGAGGAGTAAGAAGTCGCTTTTCAAGTTTATTAAGGATCGAGTTTGGAAAAAGATTAACTCTTGGGGTGGTCGGTCTTTATCAAAAGCAGGAAAGGAAATCATGATTAAGTCGGTTCTTCAATCTATTCCGACTTACTTTATGAGCCTTTTCCTTATTCCTTATTCTCTTTGTGATGAAATTCAGAGCTTGATTAGTTGTTTTTGGTGGGGTGGCAGGTCTTCGTCTAGACGTAGTATCCATTGGCTCTCTTGGGATAAATTATGTATTAACAAAGATCATGGTGGCCTGGGCTTTCAGAATCTTTTTTTTTACAGGAAAACATCTCATTCGATTGATAGAGAAGAGAGAGAGCCCAAGGCCTCATTACAGACAATAGAGTTAACAGGTTCAGGGACATACCCCCGCCAAAACGTGGAACTTATTTGTAAAGCTACACTAACAAGTGCATGAGCAGCTTGGTTACATCCCTACGAACAAAAGAAATCCTAGAATTTGGGATTTGGCCTAACAAAGCAATACAATCAGCAATTATGGGTTCAATAGCAGCTACAGATTTCAAACCTAAACAACAGTTAACAACAACCTCAGCATCACACTCAAACCAGCAGTTAGACAAATTGTTTAAGCTAGCCCAGTTAATAGCCCACCTAAGGCACATTGCTTCAGCTACAGTTGCATTTGGGGACCCTGTTTGCTTGAGGACAGCAGCATGGCGGACAGCTCCATGATGGCTACGACCAATGAAGGTCCAAACCGAGACACCATCATCAAAGCACCCAACATCCGTGTTGATTTTCAACGAACCAGTAGGCGGGTCGATCCACTTCAGATTACCAGATTGAACTCAGCCAGATTGAACTCAGCCACAAAATCACAGCTGCTGGAGGCGATAACTGTTGGAATGAAAACAAATTGGTTAAAAATAAGATCGTTTCTATGCTTCCAAATTTTCCACAGAGTGACACAAAAGAGTTGCCTAGCCAGAGAGTCATCAATTGTAAGCCAGTGAAGAACCCAATTCATAAAATCAGAATGCGGTGGGATTCTAATACCAATAGGAGAAGAGAACCACACCATTTTGGTAGGAGAGCAGCTCATAAACAGGTGACTAGCGGTTTCTACACTTGAACAGCAAATTGGACATTGGGTATCTAGTTGAATTCCTTTCCTTTCCAATCTACTCCTAGTAGGGAGTATATCCTTAGACAATCTCCAAAGAAAATTCTTCACACAATTTGGGACATTTGATTTCTAAATGTGTTTCCACAAGCTGTTGTTCACAGAGTTAGAAGATTCAGGAATTTTCCTCAGACTCTCTTACTTCAATAAGTGATAGGCAGACTTCACAGAGTATTGGCCATTAAGCTCACCGTGCCAAAGCAACCTATTCGAAGGCAGTCTCCAAAAAATAGGGATATTGATGATTTGTTTAGGCTCATAATTGTTGAAAGTATCAAAGATGGGCTACCTATATCACTGCTTAGTATCTCTGTCAATTAATTGGCTCACAGTAGCATTAGAATCCAAGGTGTTGATGGGACTACAAACCTTAAAGTTGGCTTGCTCCGGGAGCCAATTTGCATGCCAAATACTAGTTTTCTCCCCATTTCAAATAAGCCACCTAGACCCTTTTTCAATAACTCTCCTTGCACTAAGAATACTTCTCCAGGCATAACTTGGTTGGAACCCCACCGATCGAGGCATGCAAAAGATCAGATCTAGGGTAGTATCTACCCTTGAAAACTCTAGCCATGAGGGAAGAATCATCATCCATAAGTCTCCAGCATTGTTTTCCAAGTAAAGCGGTATTAAAGTCATTGAAACTTCTGAATCCCATACCACCTTTTGCTTTACTAGCCCCATCTTGTCCGAGCTAATCCAATGAATTTTCCTCTGAGCTTCAGTTGTGCCCCACCAGAATTTAGAAACAAGAGATTCAATCTCTTTGCAAGTTCCTTCAGGAATCTTATAGCAGCTCATAATGTAGTTTGGAATTGATTGTGCAATATCTTAGATAAGAGTTTTTTTTCCCGCTCTTGATATACACTTCTCCTTCCACCCTTTGACCTTTTTCCAAACTCTATCTTGAACTAGGGAGAACACCTCTTTCTTTGATCTACCAAAAACCACAGGAAGCCCAAGGTATTTAGCACGATGTGTCACAGCCTTAATCCCAATCTTGTTATAGATAATTTCTTTCTCTAGGATAGGCACGTTTCGGTTATATGATATATCAGATTTATCAAAGTTGACAGGCTGCCCCGAAGCAGATTGATAAGAGTTGAGAATAGAAGTAATGGTTTCATCTTCCTTGGAATTAGCCCTAGCAAACAAAAGGCTATCATCAGCAAAGAGGAGGTGAGTAATCTGGGGAGCACTCTTAGCAATCTTAATACCATGTAAATTGCCTTTTTTGGATTCATTATGGAGCATACCCGAGAGCACATTAGCACAAAGAATGAACAAGTAAGGGGACAGAGGGTCCCTCTGCCGAATACCTCTCTCCGGAAAAAAGGTTCTACTAGGCTGGCCATTAATAAGCACCTGGTAAGACACTGAGTTGATGCAAGCCATGATCAAGGAAGTGGTTTTAGCAGGAAAACCAGAATGATTAAGCACACCTTCAATGAAAGGGCATTCCAATCTGTCATAAGCCTTCGCCATATCTAGCTTAAGAGCCATCATACCTTTCTTGCCCTTGGTCTTCTTCTTAAGCCAGTGAAAGCACTCCATAGCAATTAAAGCGTTATCAGTAATGAGTCTCCCCTTTACAAAAGCACTCTGCTCAACATCAATGATACTAGGAAGAAGGCTTTTTAGCCTATTAGTAATAGATTTTGTAACAATTTTCATAACAACATTACATAGGCTAATAGGTCTAAATTGCTTAGGAGAAGAAGGATTCTTACATTTGGGGATCATAGCAATGAAGGTTTTGTTGATGTTTCCCAGGGAGCTGCCATTATTCAGAATATCAGTCACCATCTTGGATACATCATTCCCCACCACATGCCAGTACTTTTGGAAAAAGAGAGTAGGGAGCTCATCTGGTCCAAGAGCCTTTAGAGGGTGCATTTGGTCAATAACATCTTTAACTTCTTCTTCAGTAAAAGCTTTATCACACCAACTAGCTTGTTCAGAAGAGATTTTCTTTTGAATATTGCTACAAGCTTGCTCAACATTCTCAATATCAGAAAAGGAAAATAATTCAGTGAAGTAATTAAGAGTCATCCTTTCTACATTCTCTTCACCATGCCACCAATGTCCATCTTCGTCTTTAAGCTTCTTAATGGCATTTATTTCTCTCCTTTGACTAGCTTTCCTATGAAAGAACTTAGTATTTTTATCCCCATCCTTCAGCCAAATAGCACGGCTTCTTTGTCTCCAAGCCAATTCATCAATTCTAAGAAGCTCAGCAAGCTTAAGCTCCAATTCTCTATACCTGGCCAAATCATCACTGCTCCCATTACACGAATCAGAATTGTTGAGCAGCTTCTCTATCTTTGACAAATCCTTCCTAACCTCATTAGTCCTGTAGTCTTGGAAGTCACCATCAACAACATGAACCCCCAACAACTTGTCCTGACAAGATCTACCGCTACCCCTCCAATTCCTCTTGACCACATCTTCACAAATAGGATCCTTAGTCCAAGTTTTCTCAAACCTAAAGACATGGAACTTCTTCTTAGCTCTAAGGTGATCGTGAGCCTCCAGATTAATCAACACAACACTGTGGTCAGAATTGAACCTGGGAAGATGAGTAACTCTAATGGGAGAGAATCTGTTACAGAAGTTGTCAGTTGCAAAAGCTCTATCCAGCCTACATTGGAAATTATCATCACCACTTCTACCATTAGACCAAGTGAAGGGGTAACCAGCAAAACCTAAGTCCAGTAAGCCACAAAGGTTGATGGTGTCCCTGCTCCAACAAAATTGCTCAAAAGATCTAGCATTGCCACCAATTTTCTCAGAAGCATCAACAATATCATTAAAGTCTCCAAGACACAACCAGTCATTTACCTGAGGGACAACCAGACTCTGAATTAGCAACCAAGTATCTTTTTTGTGGGCTTTAGTAGGAAAATCATAAACACCCATGACTAGACAGGGCTCTTCATCAGGATCAAAAGAGCAAGAACCATGAATGTGATTTAAAGAGTAAGACACAGTAGTGAATACAATAGGATCCGACCAAAAAAGAGCTAGACCACCAGCTCTATCCTTACCAAAACCAGAACAACCAACAACTAAACCAGAACTGTAACCACATTGGATTTTCACCTTATTCATTTCAGTAACCGAAAGCTTTGTCTCCATAAGGAACACAATATGAGGATTTTCAAGTTTTTTGAGGGGATCCTCTTTCCCCTTATTTGTTTATTTTATGCTCTGAAGGTCTTACTTCTCTTTTTCATCAGGCAGTGGCTAGAGGAGACATACATGGTATCAGGATTTGTCGGGGTGCGCCTATTATTACCCATCTTTTGTTTGTGGATGATTGTTTTTTATTCTTCAGGACCTCTCCGGGGGAAACGCAAAATATGAAACATATTTTGGATGTGTATGAACAAGCTCCAGGGCAGCAGATTAATTTCCAGAAGTCTGAAATTTACTTTAGCAGGAATGTGACTCAGGGAGACAGAGAAGTTATTGCCAATGATCTTGGTGTTCATGAATGTTTATGTACCGGTCGGTACTTGGGTCTTCCCTCTATGGTTTGGAGGAGTAAGAAGTCACTTTTCAAATTTATTAAGGATCGAGTTTGGATGAGCCTTTTCCTTATTCCTTCTTCTCTTATTTCGACTTCAATCTATTTTGACTTACTTTATGAGCCTTTTCCTTATTCCTTATTCCTTATTCTCTTTGTGGTGAAATTCAGAGCTTGATTAGTGTTTTTTGGTGGGGTGGTAGTTCTTCGTCTAGACGTAGTATCCACTGGCTCTCTTGGGATAAATTATGTATTGAAAAAGATCATGGTGGCCCAAGCTTTCGGAATCTTAATGTTTTTAATATTGCTCTATTAGGTAAGCAGGGGTGGAGGTTGATGAGTTGTCCTGATTCTTTGGTGGCAAGACTCTACAAAGCTAAGTACTATTCTAGGGGTGATTTTATGAATTCGCCTAGAGGAGGTAATTCTAGTTTTGTTTGGCGTAGTATCCATGAAGCTAGAATGGTCCTTAAGGAAGGGTGTCGGTGGATGACAGGAAATGGTTGGAATGTAAATGTTTTCGGGGAGAGGTGGATGGCCAACCGTGTCGTGTTAGATGAAGCATCAACTCCTCACTTTAATCCTTTTCTGCGTGTGGCTGATCTTGTTATTGCAGGTACAGAGAGTTGGAACGTGAATTTGATCAACCAAACTTTCTCTCCGGTTACGGCGAATCATATTTTGCGTACCCCTCTTTTCCCCAAGGTTTTGGAGGATTCGCGCATGTGCTGACCGGAAAACTCAGGAATTTATTCAGTTTGAAGTTCTTACAGGTTGATTATGAATACTATTCTGGACACTGATCATCTACATGTTGTTGGTGACTTGCGTAGTTTATGGCGTTTGAAGATCCCTCCAAAGGTTAAACACTTTCTTTGGCGCTTGTGTAGAGATGTTCTCCCAACTAGATCGAACCCACGTCGAAGACATATGGATGTGGATGATTCTTATCCTTGGTGCTCTCATGTTCCAGAATCTAATCTACACCTCTTTATTCATTGCTCTAAAGCTCAAGCTTGTTGGACGAGGTTAGGCGTTTTAGATGTTGTTCTTGATTGTGCTTCTGATGTTGCGGATTTCTGTGTAGTTTTTTTCTCTACTTTGATTGCACTTCAGGATATAAATTGTGAAGCTTGGTGTATGACGCTTTGGAGTATTTGGGAGAGTCGTAATAACCGCATTTGGAAGGGGAAAGATGTGGATGCGTCAACTATTGTATGGGCTGGTTGTCGTTTGTTGAGTGAGTGAAGGGAGGCTCGCCTTTCTTCAAACGTTGTGGCTGGGCAGCAACTAGCCCCTCGTGTGGTGGCTTCTTGATCTAGTCCGATAGCTGGCTTTGTCAAATGCAACGTGGATGCTTCATTTTCTTTGGTGGCTAATCGAGTTGGTATTGGTATTTGTCTTCAGGATGAGCATGAAAATTTTATCAAGGCCAAAATTTTAGCTACTCGCCTATCCTAGATGTTCCTTTGGGGGAAGCGTTGGGTCTATTTCGCGCTATTACTTGGATTCGGGAGCTTGGCTACAAAGACGTCATTTTTGAGCTTGATGCTAAATTTGTAGTTGATGCTTTTAATTTCAAGCGTGCTATTTTTTGAGTTTGGCTCAATTGTTAGAGCTAGTAGAGACCTTTTTACCTTTTTTAATTACAACTCTCATGTTGAGTTTGCTAGGAGGGATGCTAACAAGTTTGCTCATATAGAGGTGGCCTTATTGTCAGCTAGCCCTCAAGAATACTCCAGTGTTCCTTCATGTATTTCGTCGTTGATTATTAATGAAATGCACCGAGTGCTTTTTGTCAAAAAAAATTGAGCTTGGAAACTAAATTTAGAGTTTACTCTTTATTTAATTTCTTAATTTCATTAATTCAAGCATTAATATATGAAAAGGAATTTTTAATCAATTTTGTGAATCAACAACTTTGATAATGAAAAACTATTGTAACTCTTGACCCCGGGTCTTACATCTGCCCGTGTATATATGATGGATATAAATCACAAATGAAAAAAATCTCCAATTGTTTCTTGGATTTGGTTTCCTTAAAGTGAAAAATTCACTTTAGAAAATAAAATAAATAATCTCAACCATCGATTATAAAATGAAAGGTTGAGATTAAGTGAACATGCGCATAGAAATAATCGATTTAGTGGAAGGTAAAACCTTGATTTTCTCATAAATTTACTCTTTACTCACTTTAGATGAGACCAACTTTTTGATCCCGTTTAATTTTCAAAGAATATGTTTTAATTTGGTTTCTAAGATTTTGCAAAATCAATAAAATTAGTCTATGTTTTTGTAAAGGATTTAAGTTTTCATTTCTCATTTCCTTTCCTCTTCTTATGAGCAAACAAGTAATTTCTTTATTTACCAACACCGTTGGCCCAATAACTTGGTCTACCTTGGGACGAAGGGCCGATCTGGTGGTCCCGGGTTCGATTCTTGCTGTGGACAAACTCGGTGTTGGCGAGTGCGAAATTTGCTGAGCAACCAGCAAAATGTGTCATACCAAAAAAAATAGTTTCTTTTGCATTCCATACTGTTTTTTTTTATCATTTTACATATCTTTATTCATAAAATTGTATTTGTTCGAAATCTTTTTTTGAAAAATTTGCAAGACACCCTGCACCAACGTCATATTTAGAGTGTCCTTATAATCTGTGAATGTCACACTTTTCACAAATTAGCTATAATAGCCAAAGAAATTTGTAACAAGATAACAAACGTTCAGAAGAAATGTAAAGTTCCAAAAGATTCTATTACCAAGATAAATTTTATGAATACAAACAATTATTTATATATCAAGAAAAAAAAATGAACATGAAAAAAAAGCTCTTAAAATCACCAGTTTCCAAAACTATATGAATTTAACTAGGTGGAGTACTTGTTTGGGCAGAACTATTCAACATCTGTATCACTCGCAGATTCATCAATTGCCTCCGTTGAACCATTATCAATATCTCCATTGCATGAAGGCCCAGCAGCATCCTTCTTTTCTCCACATCCTGAAGACCCAACATTCTGCTTTTCACACTGTTCATCTTCCACAATACTCAAGAACCATGGTGTACCTTCTCGTGCATAAAAAAGAATGTATGCTTCCTTGTCCAGTACCACATCTTCAGAGACACTGGTTACCTGAAGAGGAATTACATACAAATTATCAAACACAATCATTAAATAAGCTGTGGATTACACCTGAAGATTGAATTTAAGTGGTACTAATTAAATATGAATTAATGTAACTACTTGAAATTTTTGCAAAAATTCCACGTTTTAAAACCGTAGGTACTACTACCATTTCAGCATACCATAAATATATTTTAGACATGTTAAAAAGAACTTAAACAATTTTCCAATAATTATTACCACTGAGTCATCCATCTTGTACCACTTTTGGGGAGCGGAGCGGATGAAACAGCTATAATGCCCTGAGTTTGGAGAATGTCCTCTATGCTGAATAATAGCATACAATTCATAGTTCAAATGTGCCTGTTAATTAAAAAAATGAGTCAAAATTTAAAAACAATTGAAATAAATACCCACATCACATGCATGAAGGGAAATATGAATACCAAGCTTACTTTATCAGTGTCCTTAGCAGAGGTATATGGGCGCAAGTCAATGTCAGTAGTGAAATAAACGGGACTGACAATCTTGTTAACACCATTCTCTTCTCTCTTAAACCTTTTTAAGTGGAAAGCAGCAACTAAAGGTGTTTCATCCAACATAAGTTGCTTCTCCATTGACACCTCTTCGTTGCAGCTACTACATTTAAGCTTCTCATCAATTTTCTCCACCTTGGTGAAAGATTCAAGAGCATACTGAAGGGTACACATGTCTTCTATCTCTAGACTCAGGTCAATTAGTGGCTCGTATGTGTCAGAAGTGTGGCCGCAGCTACAACATCGAAGCTTCAAAACAAACATCAACATATAAGATAAAATTATGTAATGCGACATTTGACCACAGTTTTTGACATTATTAAAAATCATAATGTGATTGTGTCTACAATTGTGATTTAAAACCTTGACCCCATATGCTACTTGTTAAATGTAAGCAAGTTTTGACTTTTATTGAGTTGTATTTTGACTGATGGTTGCTTACTCAGATACATGCTGACGTGTACTGAGTATATAAGTAGCATTCACAGTGATGCAAGTTTAATAACACTGTGTTTCAGTTTTCCTGTTAACCGATTCTGTTACATATTTTTCCCTCTCTCTCTCTGTGCAAGTGTGTGTGTGTGTAGTGTGTATGAAAAACCCCAACAAATAGTATTCAGAGCGTGATTGTTGAAGTTTTTTGAGAGTGTGAAACCAGTGTGAAGAAGACGAGTGAAGTCTCAACGGTGACATAATCAGAGAGTGAACTACAATGACGACGAACGGCCATTTTCTTGCGAACTTTCCGATCCTCGACGGAAGAAACTACGACCAATGGAGTATGAAGATGAAGGTGATCCTTGGTTATCAGGATGTGTGGGATTTGGTGCAGAACAGAGTAACTCCGCTACAGGCGAACACGACTGCTGCACAACAAGCAACATACAGAGAAGCGAAGAAGAAGGATTGGAAAGATCGGAGACAAGCAAAGCAGCGTGGGACATTCTTGCGAGTTCCTACGCCGGAGATCAGAAATTGAAGAAGGTGCGACTTCAAACCCTAAGAAGACAATATGAACTGCTAGGAATGGAGGAGAGTGAATCGATTGCTGCGTATTTCAGTAGAGTCCAAACTATGACGAATCAGATGCTGTATTGTGGTGAAACGTTGTCTGATGAATCAGTTGTGGAGAAGATTTTGCGATCTGTGTCCTCGCGTTTCGATCACATCACGGTGGCGATTGAACAGGCGAAAGATTTGTCAACAATGACGATAGAAGAACTTCAAGGATCTCTTGAAGCGCATGAACAGAGGATGAATGAGAAGAAAATGGTGAAGTCTGGCACTGAGCAAGCACTAGCAGCACAAACAGGCAACAAAACTGGGGGAAATCAAAGAGGACGTGGTAGAGGCAGAAACAATTACAGAGGAGGAAGAGGTAATTCTTATAACTCAAACTCTGCTAAATCAAACACTAGTGATAACAGTAACAGTAATGAGCAAGGAAGTAGTAGTAATGATAGTTATAGAGGAAAAGGGAGTAGAGGTGGCAGAGGCTTTAGAGGAAGAGGGAGAAGATTTGATAAGAGCCATATACAGTGTTATAACTGTGAGAAATATGGACATTTTGCTGACGAATGCTACAGCAATGCTGATGGCAATGATGCTAAAATGGCTGAAGAAGAGGAGGAGAAGGAGGAGTCTTTGCTGATGATGATTGAGGAGACAGAGAGCAGTGATGAAATAGTGCAAATGGTTACAATTAAGGAGGAAGGTGAGAGTGGTGAGCATTGGTTCCTAGACACGGGCTGCTCAACACACATGACAGGGAGGAGAGATTGGTTTGTTGAACTTGACTTCTCAATCAAGAGTAGAGTAAGGTTTGCTGATGATAGAACCATGAAGGTGGAAGGTGTGGGGAAAGTGATGATAAGAAAGAAGGATGGCTCACGGTGCTTCATCACAGGGGTACTGTATGTGCCAGGGATGAAGAGCAACTTGTTGAGTATTGGACAGCTATTGGAGAAGGGATACAGGATGGTGCTTGAAGGCAAGGCTATGAAGGTGTATGACACTGAACAAAGGTTGTTAATAAAGGCAACTCTCTACAAAAATAGGACATTTAAGATAGAAATGGGTGTACTGATGCAGCAGTGCTTAGCCACAGCAGTTGACAAGGAAGAGTGGCTGTGGCATTTCAGATATGGACACTTGAACTTTGGTGATCTGAACAGGATGCAGAGCAAGAAAGTTGTGAAAGGTCTGCCTTATATCCATGTTCCAAAGGATGTACGTGCAGAATGTGTGGAGAGCAAGATGCCTAGAGGTTCCTTCAATCCAAGTGTGCCAAGTAGAGCAAAGAGGAAGCTGCAGGTGATTTTCTCAGATGTGTGTGGCCCAATACAGCATGAAACTCCTGCAGGTAACAAGTATTTTGTTACATTTATTGATGAATTCACTAGGAAGCTTTGGATTTATTTGATTAGGAGGAAGAGTGATGTGTTAGGAGTATTCAAAAAATTCAAAATCCTAGTTGAAAAACAATGTGGACAGAATATAGAAATTATAAGAACTGATGGGGGTGGGGAGTATGTTAATAATGAGTTTAATGAATTCTGTGAAGCTAAAGGATAACACATGAGATCACACCTCCATACACTCCTCAACATAATGGAGTGGCTGAGAGGAAAAATGGCCATTGCTTAATATGGTGAGAAGCATGTTAAAAAGTAAGAATATGCCTAAGAGATGGCGGGGAGAGGCTGTCAATACTGCTGCATATATCATTAATAGAAGTCCAACAAAAGAGATTGGAAAACATCACCCCCGAGGAGGCTTGGACAGGCGCCAAGCCAAATGTATCACACTTCAAAATAATTGGGTCTGTTTGGTTCAGACACGTGCCTGACCAGCTGATAACAAAGTTAGATGATAAAGGAGAAGTGATGATTATGGTAGGCTATCACTCAACTGGAGGTTACAAATTAGTGAATCCTGTGAATAATAAAATTGTGATAAGTAGAGATATAGTGTTTGATGAGGGGAAGACATGGAAGTGGATTGACAAGGGAGAGAGTTCTACTGCTATAGAATAGAATCTGTTTGATGTGCCTGCTGGTGAAACAGAGTTAGAACTTGAGGGTGAAACTGAGCCAGTTGAAGAGAATGATGGTGAAGAAGGCAGTCCAGAGATACCAAGAAGATCACTGAGACAAAGACAGGTTCCTGCAAGGCTAAGTGACTATGAGGTAATGACTGATAGTGCAGTCAATGATGAAGGTGACATAGTGCACTTTGCACTTCTTGCTGAGACAGAACCAGTAACTTGGCAGGAAGAAATGAAGAATTCTAAGTGGCTGGAAGCTATGCAAGAGGAAATCAGATCTATAGAGAAGAACCTGACTTGGGAATTGGTTGAATTGCCCAAAGCAAAGAAAGCAATAGGTGTGAAATGGATATACAAAGTGAAAGTGAATCCTAAAGGTGAAGTAGTGAAGCACAAAGCAAGATTGGTGGCTAGAGGTTTCCTCCAAAGACATGGTGTTGACTATGAAGAAGTCATTGCACCTGTTGCAAGACTTGAAATTGTGAGAGTTGTGGTAGCTCATGCAAGTATGCAAGGGTGGAAGATACATCAACTTGATGTTAAATCTGCCTTCTTAAATGGAGAATTGGAAGAGGAAGTTTATGTTGAACAACCAGCAGGTTTTATGAAACTAGGAAGTGAGAACAAAGTCTTGAAATTGAGAAAGGCCTTGTATGGCCTAAAACAAGCTCCACGAGCTTGGAACAAGAAGATAGATAAGAGCTTGATCAACATGGGGTATGTGAGATGTATTTATGAGCATGGGGTGTATGTGAAGTCAGAAGTTGGGGATGTGATAATCCTATGCCTCTATGTTGATGATTTATTGGTTATTGGAAACAATGAAGATAAGGTGGCTGATTTCAAGAAGAAAATGATGAATACCTTTGAAATGGCAGACCTAGGAGAGATCTCTTATTTCCTTGGAATTGAATTTCAAAGTACTAGTGATGGTATGCTGCTGTCACAGAAGAAGTATGATTCTGATATACTGCACAAGTTCAATATGCAACACTGCAACAGTGTTGAAACACCAGTAGAGGCAGGTGGTTGGGCACTGAGATATCTCTGCAACACCAGACTTGACCTCAGTTTAAGTGTAGGTCTGATCAGCAGAGTTATGGGCAGGCCTAGAACATCTCACCTAGCTGCTGCAAAACGAATCCTAAGATATGTCAAAGGCACTATGGCATATGGAATACTGCTGCCCAGTAAATACAGAGAAAATGAGAAGTGTCTCTATGGCTTCACTGATGCAGATTGGGGAGGTGACAAATCTGATAGAAAGAGCACTGCTGGCTCTGTGTTTCTACTTGGCACGGGTCCCATCTCATGGAGTTCAAAGAAGGAATCAGTTGTAGCATTGTCTTCATGCGAAGCTGAGTATATTGCAGCTTTAATGGGAGCCTGTCAAGCAATCTGGTTAGACAATATGATGCAAGAACTGATGATTAAGAAGTGCTGTAGAGCTATTTGTGGACAACAAAGCTGCAATTAGCTTGGCCAAACATCCAGTGGCACATGGAAGGTCCAAGCACATAGAGACACGCTATCATTTCTTAAGAGATCAAGTTACAAAAGGAAGGCTGAAGCTGAGCTACTGCAGATTAGATATGCAGGCAGCAGATTTATTCACCAAGGCAGTGAAGGCAGAGACATTCAAAAGGCTAAGGAGCATGCTGAATGTGGTTGATTGTAATAAATTTATTTAGATAGATTCTGTTGTATTTTGTTGTCATTTGCTTTGTGTTAGAAACTAGCTTAAGGGGGTGTGTTAAATGTAAGCTAGTTTTGACTTTCATTGAGTTGTATTTTGACTGATGGTTGCTGACTCAGATACATGCTAACGTGTACTGAGTATATAAGTAGCATTCACAGTGATGCAAGTTTAATAACACTGTGTTTCAGTTTTTCTGTTAACCGATTCTGTTACATCTTTTTCCCTCTCTCTCTGTGCAAGTATGTGTGTGTAGTGTGTATGAAAAACCCCAACACTACTGAGGTGCAAATTAAAACTTTGCAAGTAGTGAAAGCTAATTATTGAATAATAAACTAAAAGAAGGAAAAATGCAATTCTTGTGCATCATACTTTGCTTATAAGGCGACCTCCAAATATTTTTTCCACGATATTATCTGCTCCTGGTGGAAAACAACCTTTTAGCTTATCCAATGCACATTGCATGAACTCGTGGGCATCCTCCTGCATGTACTGGCCAAAACTAGTGGAAAAATCTAATACGATTCATGTCAAGGATCTCACGCGATTTATATCAATACATAGAGACATTACACAATGAATTTCAACAACAATGCAAATAATAACAAAAACACTAAAAAAAGATACAGTTTAAATTGTCTACGAATATTTGAGGATGAACAGGAGAACGCTCAGGTGCTAAGGAAGCATCGAAATGTTGACGGAAAGCACAAATTGCACAAAAGAAACCATCCGCATCACCTGAAATTCATTTATTACAAGTTCCACAAAAATCAAAGTCTTGATTTTCACTTTTTTTAATACACAACAACAACAAAAGAAAATAGACATAAACTTCACTTACAAGGAGAATTATGATCGCAAGAACGAAGACCTTGCAGCAATGGAACAGTGTGAGTGAAACACTGAAGCACAGCACTCATAAAGCAAGTATTCCCAAGATTTTCTACACCAGCACCCTGCCAAACAAAAAAAAAATCACCAAGAAATTATTATTATTATTAATTTCTAACAATTATGTAAAAGTACATAAAATAAATAAAAGTCATAATAAATAATATTTATTACGCACAACAAATTTGGAAGATGGTGACGTAAAAAACCGTTCGTCAGGATCGTGAGTAGGACTAGAATTGAAATCAATGCGAGTCCAACAAGAAGAGGTGGGGGAAGAATCTCCGACCTTCGAAGAAATTCTCTGGAGAAAACCTGGAAATGGATCAAGATTTGGAAAAAGGTTAAAATTACCATCCTCTTCACAATCAGAAATATAATCTGAATCAATTTTTATCAGGACTTGTATAATCATAACAGAGGGTGAAGAAAACATTACCGTCAGAGTCGTCGGCGTATTTCTCATACAAAGCGGTCCATTCTTGAGCAGCTCCATCCTGAAATTGATGATCTGGAAGTACAAATTGTTGATCCGGCAAGATCATGCAAAGCGGTTGTGGTTGCTCTTCCTCTTTCGAAAACAACTGCATTGGTGCGTCCAACGGCGAAAGAGCGTCGAATAAATCATCCAACGGTGTCGTCGCTGGTGCTGGCGTTGGTTTTGGTGTTTCTGGTTCGGAAGAGGAAGAGGAAAGGCGAGGTTCGGGATGATCAACATCAAAATCAGGTGTTGTTCTCTTACGAGAAGGTTCGGGGTCAGATTCAGTGTGAGGTTCAGGTTCGGATAAAGGAAGAAGAGGGGAACTGTTTGGGTTTAGAGGTTTTTGGTTTTCTTTAAAATGGTGAAATCTCTTACGAGGTGGAACACACATTTTGGGGTATTCTGAAAGGATTCCCATTTGGATAACTCTCTAAAATGTGATCAATAAAAATAAAACTGTTATAGCTAGCTAGAGAAGGGAGAGAGAGAGAGAGAGAGAGAGAGAGAGAGAGAGAGAGAGAGAGAGAGAGAGAGAGAGAGAGAGAGAGAGCGAGAGAGAGAGAGAGAGAAAGAGGCGAGTTGAGTGCTGAGGAAGAGTGAAGAAGAGGTTGTATATGAAGTGTTCGAAAGATGTGAATTGGGGGAAACCGGAAACGCATAGTAGTACTGACAACAGACACATCAGAATGAGACACAGAAAAAAGGTTATTCTTTATTGCACGTCATTTAATTATAAATTAAAAATTATTATAACAATTACTACTTCAGTTTCAAAGATTTATGAGTATTTAATTCCTATTAGTATTAATTATTATTGCCTCCCTCCAGTCGTTATTATAAGAAAAATTTTAATACATTTTAATAATATAAAATTTTTTTATACATTTCAAAAATTTATGAGTATTTTAAAAGATTTTATAGTCCTAATTATAAGAAAAAGATACATTTTTCAAAACACATTAATTGCTAAAATTCTTTTATACTCTTATTTAATGTGAGATGTAGGTTTACTAAAAAGTCACATAGTGATTATAAAAATTAAATACTAAATATATAATTGGGATAAGACTTAAATTAGATCACATTTAATAACCTTAATGGTTTTTGTGATTTTTGTAAAATCTTATTGTAATAAGGATCGGAGGGAGTATTAATTATTACTGACTCTTACACAAACTATTTTTTATAAATTGACACATCATAAAAATGAGTGACTTAAAAATACTTGATGGTGTAAAAAATCTTTGCACAGATGATGCATATTAATTGGACACATCTTTTATGGATTTAATTTATGTACAAATGCAGTGTACAAGTTTTATAGCATTTATTAGTCATGTATTGTCGTGTTACTAAAAATGTTAGGTCATCAATGTCATTTTTGTAATTGATTTTAAAAAAAAATTCATTGACAAAAAATAAAATATTAAAGTTAAGCCTTTTAAAATTATAAAATTTAAATATAATCATAATATTTGTTATATTTTATAAACATTTTTTTGACCAAATATTTTATAAACATTTAATAATCTTATTTGTTATATTTTGTTTGAAGGGTAAGCCATTGAATTTTGTAATATAAAATAGTAAATGTGATATATGCAAGATATTTACTAGTGAGTCTTATTTATATAATTATTTATTACTTATATATAACTATTTTATATGTCTATATATGAAACGTTAGAAGATGCCAGTATAAATTCATTGTCGTTAAGCACATATAAAATTTCTATTCAACACTAATGCTTCGTTTCAAGGAGTACGAGCAGGTTTTGATCAAATTATCAGCTACTGCAAATCCAAGTTCTACACTGGCTCAATCTCCCAAAGGCGAATTGATAATAATTCTGCCTTGTTAAGTTTTGGACACGGTACTATGCCTTTTGTCTGTTTGGGTGTGCCTATCTTCAGAGGTACGTAGGCCTAAAAGGCATCACTTTAATGCCCATAGCAGATAGAATCAAACAAAAGCTGACGTCTTGGAAGGGTTCCCTTTTGTCTTACATGGGTAGGGTCCAGTAGGGGTGTTTGCGGTGCGGTTTGTTTCGGTTTTGAGATAAAAAGTGAACCTAACCGCAAGGTAAAACTACATGCGGTTTGGTTTGGTTCGGTTGGCTTCCTAAAATAAAACCGAACCAAACCAAACCAAACTAATGCGGTTTGGATTGGTTCGGTTGGTTCGGTTTTTTCCAAGACAAAACATAATTTAAAACGAAGTTAAAATTAACTAACATAAAAAATGGCTACCATAAATCTTTAAGAAAAAATCTACTCAAATATATGTATTATATAAATTACGCTCTTTTAATTCTTTTAAGATAGTTAAGACAATGTTTAAAAGAATTTGAATTAAATATTTTATTGTAATTTTTAAATATAGCATAACAATATAAATTGTTTGTAAGTGAGTCAAAGAATTAATTGTATTTGGGCTAGTAAGTGAGTGAGAGTTGTGTTTTAGTTGCATTTGGGCTAGTAAGTTAGTAAGGATGGTTGTAAGTCAATAAGTCTAGTGTTACTTGCGGTTTGGTTTGGTTTGGTTCGGTTTCTATAATCAAAACCGCGAACCAAACCGAACCGCGCGGTGCAATGAAAAAAAGAACCGAACTAAACCAATAAGAAGCGGTTTTTTGCGGTTTTCGGTTTGGTTTGGTTCGGTTTGCGGTTTTCTATTGGTTTGGTTCGGTTTTGAACACCCCTAGGGTCCAGCTTGTCAACTCAGTTATTCATGGCATGCTTTCATATAGTTTCCGCGTCTACTCTTGGCCAAAAAATCTATTGAACATTTTGGATACCCACATAAGGAATTTTATATGGTCGGATGATCCTAATCACAGAAATATGCAGTATTGCTTAGCGTTTAGTTTGTAAACCGGCTGATGAAGGGGGTTTGTGTCTTCGCTCCATCAAAGCTATCAAGAGAGCTAGTTTGTTAAAGCTTTTTCTTGGGAATTCATCTCAGCAAACTCTGATTCGATCACTATTGTAATGGCTTGGACCATGAGGAACAACAAACCTGTGATGTACCATATTGCCTCTTTTATTTGGCCAGGTATTCGAGATAATCTGCAGGCTATTCAATCCAATTCCATTTGGCAGATTGGGAATGGGCAGCTTATCAACTTCTGGTGTCATCCATGGTTATCACAACCTCTAGGAGTTTCACAGCTCCCTTCAATCCAAAGTGAGTGAGTATATCCAGGATTCTAATTGGCAAATTCTTGATCTTATTCTTAGCAAATTTCCACACTTGAGGCATCATATCTAGCAAGTCATCCTTCCTTCCACCCCGTCCAAAGATCGTATTATGTGGAATTTGACTGATTCTTTGGGAGATGTTGTTTAAAGATGCCTACCAATTCTTCGCTCTAACTTGGCTATTGCCTTTTTGGTTTGCAAGAAGGATTGGAGCCGATAGTTGCATGATGTAGTAACGGTTTGTTTCATCAACATCATTTCTACTGTTTGGTTTTGTAGAAACAAGGCCCTCTTTGATAATCTGGTTATCTCGATTCCTGCGGCCATTTCTCTCGTTATTTCTGATGTGGCTTTAACAGGTAATAGGAACAAAGACTCTATGTCTTCTTCAGTTTCTGAATTAATGATTCTTAAGGCCTTTTTAGTTTCAGGACACCCTCCAAGTGCCCCTACGACTTGTCTTGTTATTTCGTCTCCCCCTAATGCCAACGTGGTTAAATGAAATACAGATGGTGTGGCTAAGGGTTACCCTGGGCCTGCAGCGTGCGGTGGTATTTTTAGAGCCATGAGAAGTGAGATTATTGATTGTTTCTCTGCAAATTTGGGAATCAGAAATGCCTTCCAAGCTGAACTATTTGGGGCTTTGATAGCTATTGATTTGGCTAATAAAAAAGGGTGGCACACTCTTTGGCTTGAATGTGACTCTTTCCTTGTTGTTGCAGTGTTTCATAATGTGGATTTAGTCCCTTAGAAACTCCGAAACATATGGGTTAACGTATTTCCATCACCAAAACTATGTATTTTACTTCTTCGCATATTTATAAAGAAGGTAACTCATGTGCTGATAAGGTGGGTGCTTATGGCATCTCTACTATAGGTTTGGTTTGGTGGGGGATCGCATCCCCTCCTTTATTTTTTAGTATTTTTTCAGGAATAGATTTGGCTTACCTTTTTATGTTTTAAATAGTTCAAGTTTGATGGGCCAGGTTTATGCCCCTCGTGTTTTTTTGTCTTTTTTCTCTTTTTTATCCACAAAATTTATGGGGAGTTCTCTTTTTTCTTCTTGATGTTTTTTCTCTAAGGTGAGTTTTGTATCAGAAGGTTTTAATGAGACTCCATACCCCTACCTTTTGCTTAAAAAATATAAAAATTTTATATCTCTTAACTTTACATATTATAGATATAATTAATTTTAGTTTGTTTGAGCACATATGTATCATGTTCTTAAATATCTCTATAATTTATATACTATTATTTTGCTTTGAATTTGAAGGGAAAACATTATGGGCCTGTGACCAGGATAAGGAGACAAAATATGATAAGTTTATTTTATTATGGATCCACGTAATATGAACTTTTTTTAGGGTTCACCGATGGTCCAGGTAACATTACAGGTAATAGCATGTATGTGCGCTCCACTACATATTTTTAATTCTTTACATTTGTTTCCCCTTATATTTTTTCATTTTACATTTGAGTCCCTTAGAATTTAGAAAACTTGAGATCATGTATATATGTGGGATACAGAGAGGGAGAGAGAGAGAGAGAGAGAGAGAGAGAGAGAGAGAGAGAGAGAGAGAGAGAAAGAGAGAGAGAGAGAGGGGGGAGAGAGAGAGAGAAAGAGAGAGAGAAAGTGATGGAGAGTGAGAAAGAGAGGGAGAGAGAGAGAGACCAACGCGATGGTGCGGTGGCGGAGCGTTCCCTTCCGGCTCTCCTTGTGCGACGCATCGGCAATCTTCCCTTCTCTTCTTGTGCGACGCGTTCATTTCTTTTGTGCGTTTCGTTTATGTAAGACAACTATTCCCGGTTTTGATTCTGAAAATGCGATTCTTTTTTGCGATTCTTTTGTTAAATTCTTTTGTGCGATTCTTTTAGGCGATTCGCTTGGATGTTTGTTTCTGAAAATGTTGTTGTCTTTATGATTGTGAACATTGTACACTTTGTAAAGCAGATCGGTGAATAGTTTCAGTTAAAGGTGGTGTCGATGTGTTTGTCAAGATGGATTTGTTGTTGGATGCATAAATAAGATTCCTTGTTTTTCCTATTATATATACTTATATATAACGAGAGTTACCCCTTATAAGTTACAACTACCCTTTTATCGACTCATTTTTTTCTCTAATCATAAACAAGGGATTTGAATATCGAAATTTCAATAGTTGAGTGTTGTTTGAGATTATGTGATTTCATTGCATGTTGAGTAGTGTGGCTTGGATGTCTGAAATGTGGTGGTGGTGGTTGCATTGTGAGTTTGCTTTTGGAAGTGAAAGCAATGGGCTTTAGAATTGCAACTGTTTTTATAGTATGTTTTTGTCCTTCTGAGTAGGTGTTTTTTACGGGTTGATTACAGGTAACCTATGTTGTAACTACTTGCATATGTGTGTGCTCGTCAACTGGCATCTATTCTGCTATTTCATTATGGTTCTGTGTTTGAATTTCCACATGTATGGTTTATGTGTGTTGTTGTATAGTGTGTGTATATATAGGGATTCTAATTGATTTGCAATAAGTCTAAAATATGCACAAAGATAAAGAGAGTATTCTCTATTCTACAATGTGTCTGTTAGTATATCAATTTTGTTTATATTTTGATTGAACACGGGTTTGAGAATTTAATCCGATAGCCCATCTCATGTAATTCCTCTTCCCACTCTTCCAGTCGAGGTCTTAGAGAAAATCCTGATTAGGCTCCCCGTCAAGTACCTCATGTAACTCAAGTGTGTCTGTAAGTCTTGGTTATTCCTAATCTCTTGTAACCAATTCTCCAAGCAGCACCTCCATGTGTCAATCAAGTGCCATCACCTCATCACTCCCGGTCTCATGGATTACCCCCTCTCCTTCGTCTTCACAACGACGACCACTGCCCCTTATCTGGGATTCCCTTACCCTTTTCATGTATCCGAATTATTCGTCAATGGAACTATTAAATGGATGACATATGATTATGGTCGTCAACAGGCCATTGTCACTCTTCATTTGGGAAACGAGTTTTATCAACAGGTCTTGCAGCCGGACTATGGAGAGGTGCTTTTCGATAATATATCATTGAATGTGTTGAGAGATTGCATGTCCATCCTTGCTCATTGTAGCAAATTTGTTGATATCTGGGTCATGAAGGAGTATGGTATTAAAGAGTCTTGGACCAAACTGTTCTGTGTGCCCACACTTTTTGCTACTTAATTCGGTAACAATCAATATCGAAATGCTAGAGCACTTTATGTTTCTAAGGACGAAGAGGTGTTATTGGATCTTTGGTCAACGTTGATTGTTTAGAATTCTAGTGATGGTATTTTCAAGACTTCAGAAATTTGAAAAATTCGAAACATTCGTGCTTGGCAAAGAGACGATGGATGTTTGGTCCCAAATGTCTACGTTTAGAGTTTGATATCACCTTGTGATTAGTCTTGGGATGATGGTTTATCTATATTGTTGTTTGTTGTTTTTTCATTACATGGATGATGGTTTATTTATATTGTTGTTTGTTGCCTTGAACAAGTTTTTAATTCCTTGGCATTCTTTGTCCATCTATCTAACACCAAAGACGAAGGAAGTTCAAGGATGCCCAAGTAAACCATAACACGAACTATGTGATCACAAGGAATACCCATTGATTCCATTCTAAGGCAAGAATATTTAATATCCCTACTCAGATGCCAATAAGAAACATATCATTCAGGATCATGTCTAGCAGTTTTACTCACAATATATGTAATGAGTGGTTGTTTTCTTAGCTTGACTGGCTACCAAAGTGGACACCTTTTTAAGAACTGTACGAAACAGTATAAATAATGCCTTTGTATATCTCTTTAAGGCTGAACGCTCCAATGCACGAATATATGTTTGCAAAACTCGATCACCTTGCATTAATGCGAAATCAGCTTCAACCTCTTTGAACCTCATATGTTTTAAGCATTGCATGTAATGCTCCAAAAACTCAGACAAATTATTTCGAAAGGTTACATACTTCCCAATATGTGCATTCAAATCCTCACAACGGGATGTTGTTGTTGCGTTAAAAACACACTTAGAGCAAGTGTACTCTACCGCAGAAGTAGTATAAAAGATTATCGTCTCCACAGGGATTAATTAACAAGTACCAAACTAATCGAGATTATTTATTATTTAGACGAACGAATATTTGATGATTGTAGAAACTAAATAAAAAAGAAATAAATAACAATAATTGAAATACTAGATTTAATAAATGGGGAGAGGTCTAGGATCACGGTTTCACTTGCAAGCTTCGATTCCCCCTTGTCTAATCCTACCTGAATTCCCTTATTTTACTTAATTACCAATCCCTTTACTAAAACTATTAATCCGTTTGGTCATTCGCGATTAATATTCTTTTTCCTAAATTAACCCTCGTTTGGTCATGCAAGAATTTAAATTCAGGAAAAGCATAAAGAGCAAAAAGGTCGAATGATTGGAAGACTAGATTATGGTTTGGTTATGCCCTAATTATAGCCCCAATTATCCTATAGGTCCACCAACTAATTGCAGTACGGTCGCTGATCAACTAATTGATTATAAACATGCAAAGGGTAGCTAATCCTAATCATGTGATAAAAACAATAGGACAATATTAATTAAAATAAAAACAGGAATTCAAACCAGAAATTAGAACATAAAAAGGTCTCTAATCAAGCAAGATCCACCTAGACCCTAGAAGAGGATTTAGTTATCCATAGTGTTCGAGAACAATAAAATAAAATTAGGAGTCATAAATTACAGAGATAAAAATAACCCGGAATAGAGAAATTTTTATTCTGAATATTCAGTCTCCTTTTTCTGCTCCAGAGCTCTCTCACGGTGTCAAGAACGGGTACCAAATCTTCCTCTTCCACTTTGCCGGCTCTACCGTTGTTGTGCGTGGTTTCTTTTAATTCTTCTGCGGCTACCTTCTTTTGATGTTGCCAATTCTCCCCTTTAATTATCAAAATTAATTCCTTTTTGTTGTGCGGCTACTGTACCCCCTTCTTATTGCCCAAGCTTTCTTTTTCTACTGTGGGCTTCACTCTCAACAATTGGGCCACATTTTAATTCTCCACAATTCAACAATCAGCCCATATATAAATAGGCTTAAAATGACTTTTTTTTATGTTTGATTTTCTCCTGTCAAATATGGAACAAATTAATTTAATAATCTATTTAAGTGATAATTATTGTTCTAGAAATGAATGAAAAAATATCTCTAAAAATACACTTATTAGGAGTTTATCAACTCCCCCACACTTAACCATTGCTTGTCCTCAAGCAAATTTCCTGGCTCAATAAATTTTTCAAAAAAGTAACAGAGACAGCCAAATAAGGGATCCACAATTAGAAGCACAATGACAGACAATAGACAACATAGCACATATGATGTGTCAAAATGTTGCCCAATTAGAGGCTCATGTCCCTGAAGAATACCTTTTTGTGAACAGATGCACTCGCTCACAATCTCTCTAAGTGTTTAGGAACTAGGGAAATATACACTCAAGTTTCCGCAAAATGTACATTACCATAAGCTTGTAATTTGACCAAATCTCCACTAAATAGTTCACATGCATGCAAAAGATGGGGTTTCATGGGTTGTAATGGGGCCAGGGTGAATTCAAGTAGGGTAGGAAATAAGAAGCAAGAGATAATCAAAGGGCTAAAAACAATAAACAAATAGTAACATTTGAAACCAAATATGGAGCTCCTATTTATTTTACAATTTTTGCCCAAACTCCAGATTAGTTTCACTTCCTTCTTCACTCTTTTTCTATTGAGTCAGCTCTTTTTGATTTGCTTTTTGCTCTCGAGAAGACCCCCTTTTTTTTTGGATTTTCCATTTGGCTCTTTCATTCTTTTGATGTGCATTTTCCTCCTTCTTGCTTTCCTTTGTTCTCTTTTTTTTTCTTTCCAACTTTTCATTTTTCTAGAGGAAAAGGTACTTGTAACCACATTAGCCACTCTTATTTTGTTTTTATGTCCCGATGAGATAGACAATTGAAATACAGGACAAAATTGTAACTTTCAATAGTTGCTCCAAATTTAATTTCAAATGGTTACCACAAAAAAAAAAGTTAAAAAAAAAAAATTATGTCTGGGTACCAAAGAAAAAATATAACAAATAGGCTCAAAGGGGGCAACTAATGGATAAATTCAACAAACAACTCTGAGGCCAGAAAAATACCTAAATTACCCAAATCTTTTTACATGATGCAAATCAATTTTCGCCTTGAAATGGTCAGAAGACAAATTCTAGAATGTAGCAAATTGGGAAACACAATCATAGAAAGAAAAGGGGTAAAAATTTATGATTTAGTATCAATCCCCTTATGAAGGCTCAGATCTCACATTTAGAAGCTAGTTCACAAAAAGTACTCAACAGGCACAATGCTAATTATCAGCTTCCTAAGGACATCCTCACAGTTACAATTAAGCACAAGTCTGTCAAGTAAATTGATTATGGGATCCCCTAAAGGCAAAATCTCTATTTTATTTTTTTTTCAGTTTCTATATCCAAAACTAGCCAGAAAAAATGCTATCAACATATGTAGTGGGTATATGCATTAATAGAGATGAATTGACAAAGTTAAACTCTCCTCCCCCACACTAGCATAAAACATGGTCCTCAATGCAAAATATCAAATTGGCACAACAATAAATAAATGAGAGAGTAAGAGTGACTTCCCTGAGAGAGCTTGTAGTCTGAGCTTATTCCTAAAAACAAAACAAAACAAAAAGAAAATGAAAATAACTGAAAATAAAATAACTGAAAATAAAACACAGGTTGCCTCCTGCGAAGTGCTTGTTTAACGTCATGAGCCTGACGATAGTTGGTGCTCAATCTGGGGGCTCTCCAAGAGCAAATTTTACATCTAACGCAGTACACCTTCTTAACTTTCTAACCATGTGGTTCACATTGTTCTTTCTTTTTCCACGTGGTGGATGAACTTCAAAGGATGGTGAAATTTTTATTTTATCTCCATCCACCACTATGCTAGGATTCTGCAAAATAAGATTTTTTTCCAAAAGGTCCTGCATCTTTAATTCACAAAAAATGTTAGTTTCAACCACATCATCAAAATAAGGAGAAGTTAAACAAGAGAAATTTTTATTGGAATTTAAAGCTTTAATAACATCATCTTCTTTACCACTCCTTAAAGTTACCTTTCCCCGGTGAACCTCAATCACAGCATCACCAATGGTTAAAACAATTTGCCCAAAAATGGGCGCTTTCTCCTCTTTCTCCAAAGCCAGAACCAATGGATCTTTTTCATTCTCCTCACAACCGCTCTCATTAATAGGATCTTTTGTTTCAATATGACTCCCTTCAGTAGGAGCTACTATTTTGATTTGACTCCCTTCAGTAGGAGTCTCCTCATCTTTCTTGAGAGCTTCTTCATCCAAATTATATTCCATGGAGACAACTTCATCTCTCGTAGGAATACTTTTTTTGTATTGCTCAGCTTCTTTATTTTGGGTCGACTTAGTTTGTGAAGGAGTTTCTTGGGCCTCTTGAGATAACAAAGCAATGAGACTTGAGATTTGACCATTCAGGCTTTCAAAATTTTCAAGTGTCTGCTGCATAAATTTGGCCAAGACCTCATTGACATCCGACTTTTCCTCCTCTTGCCTTTGCACTTGTAGTGACTCATAATTATCCCAGTGGGAGGAATAAGGAGGTGGCTCATAGTCATCCCAATAGTCTGAATAAGGTTCATAAGGAGGAGGAGAAATTTGCATCTGACATTGAGACATATACCAATATGACTTCTCTAAATTCCTTTGTGCCTCTGCATCTCTAATATAATCTCCAATTCTCTTAACCATGATTTAAACTTTTATCTGCAAAAAAGGTGAACTGCAGCGGTCTCTTGGGAAAGTATTAGCAGCCTTTTTTTTGTATTTTTTTTCAATAAGATAAATAAAAAAATAAAACTAGTGCATAAAAAAAGTGTCTAAAGCAATAAAAATCTTTTTCGTTTAATATTGCTAAATTAATCCCCGGCAACGGCGCCAAAAACTTGTTGCGTTAAAAACACACTTAGAGCAAGTGTACTCTACTGCAGAAGTAGTATAAAAGATTATCGTCTCCATAGGGATTAATTAACAAGTACCAAACTAATCGAGATTATTTATTATTTAGACGAACGAATATTTGATGATTGTAGAAACTAAATAAAAAAGAAATAAATAACAATAATTGAAATACTAGATTTAATAAATGGGGAGAGGTCTAGGATCACGGTTTCACTTGCAAGCTTCGATTCCCCCTTGTCTAATCCTACCTGAATTCCCTTATTTTACTTAATTACCAATCCCTTTACTAAAACTATTAATCCGTTTGGTCATTCGCGATTAATATTCTTTTTCCTAAATTAACCCTCGTTTGGTCATGCAAGAATTTAAATTCAGGAAAAGCATAAAGAGCAAAAAGGTTGAATGATTGGAAGACTAAATTATGGTTTGGTCATGCCCTAATTATAGCCCCAATTATCCTATAGGTCCACCAACTAATTGCAGTACGGTCGCTGATCAACTAATTGATTATAAACATGCAAAGGGTACGTAGCTAATCCTAATCATGTGATAAAAACAATAGGACAATATTAATTAAAATAAAAACAGGAATTCAAACCAGAAATTAGAACATAAAAAGGTCTCTAATCAAGCAAGATCCACCTAGAGCCTAGAAGAGGATTTAGTTATCCATAGTGTTCGAGAACAATAAAATAAAATTAGGAGTCATAAATTACAGAGATAAAAATAACCCGGAATAGAGAAATTTTTATTCTGAATATTCAGTCTCCTTTTTCTGCTCCAGAGCTCTCTCACGGTGTCAAGAACGGGTACCAAATCTTCCTCTTCCACTTTGCCGGCTCTACCGTTGTTGTGCGTGGTTTCTTTTAATTCTTCCGCGGCTACCTTCTTTAGATGTTGCCAATTCTCCCCTTTAATTATCAAAATTAATTCCTTTTTGTTGTGCGGCTACTGTACCCCCTTCTTATTGCCCAAGCTTTCTTTTTCTACTGTGGGCTTCACTCTCAACAATTGGGCCACATTTTAATTCTCCACAATTCAACAATCAGCCCATATATAAATAGGCTTAAAATGACTTTTTTTTATGTTTGATTTTCTCCTGTCAAATATGGAACAAATTAATTTAATAATCTATTTAAGTGATAATTATTGTTCTAGAAATGAATGAAAAAATATCTCTAAAAATACACTTATTAGGAGTTTATCAGTTGTTCTAAAACCACCAAAAAATTTGCCACGCATGTGTGCGGTAGCCCACATCTCCTATTTCCCATACAGTTCGAACCCACTCATTATCCTTCACACAACACTCAAGTACTATTTCATTCCATCTTCTCTTGAAATGAGCAATTTCATAATCACCCAACATACATCTCCTAAATAAAGATGTGAACGGATAACTCTTATTTATAAGAGTTATTTGTGCTTTTATGACTTGTATTCTGTGTAAATCCTTGAGTATTAATAAAGAAATTAGTGGTTTTTAATCACATTCTCCTTTTAAGTGTTATTTTGTTCAAAAGGGTCTTTAGGTGTGAAATATAGATAAGTTGGAACAATTTAATGTGTTTATTAGTTGTGCAGATTTTTGACAGCGGGTAGACAGCACTCTGCAGCAAGGGACTGGCGGGGCAGCGTCACAGTCTGTGCGTAGTAGTCATTAGGAACCACCAAAGATTCTCTCTGTTTTTAAATACATTAATTCCGTTTTTGGTAGGGTTTCTTTTAACTTTTAGCAAGGGTTTTTACCCTATTCAGACCTGGTGTTTGTCTTTTAGGAGCCAGCCACCACTACCACTTCATCTTCTACCTTCATCCATTCCACCATTGTTGAAACTGCACAGCTCTGAGACAACACCTGTAGGTGCTGTGAAATTTCTTGGAGCTAGGAGCTTTTTGGCTGAAATGCAGAACTGTTCTTCACACTCTTCCCTCTTAGTTTCTTGTATTTTTCTTCAGTGTTAATGTTAGTCTTGACCTTGGTTTTCATTTTTATTTTGGTTGTTTGTATGCTCAACATGAGCTAACTTTTAAGTGTTAGGGATTTAATGAAGTTGTGATTGAATTCCATTTGTAAGAACCTTGTTGATGTTGAAAGCACTTTGAATCTATGAGTATTATTTTTATACATTGAGCTGAGCTTGATCACCTTAGTTTAACATAGCTTTTTAAATACTGAAAAGGTTTAATAAGCATAATGCATAGGTTCAAATGAGTATTCTTAGTTGAAAGAAATTTTAATTAAGTTGGTTAAACTAGAAATATTTAACCAAGCTCATGGGATGTTCTGGATCATTTTTATCATGGCAATGGTCTACATTAATGGGGGCTTAGACATAAGGTACCCTTAATCAAACCTTGGTGAAAGTGCTGAAAAGCATACTTTAATTTTGCGCTCAGGTGCTGCCAGCATCTTCACAACACCTGCAACTGGACTGAAATTACAATGGAATTAATATCCCTAACCATATTTTATCCTGATTTAAAAACCATTTTATTTACACTTTAAATTCTCGATTTGAACATGATTTGTGTCACCCTTTTATTTTACTCCCTAGTTTTCTTTTCAAGTCTTTTTTGCATTAATTTTGCTACACAATCTTCGTGGGAATGACTTTTACGTATCATTATATTACTTGTTAGACTGTGTATACTTGCACACATTTTTACACAACATGAACCTAGTACTTTTGATATTGTCTGTTGCATTCCGAAAAAGGTACCAAGCACACAACCTATGATGGGCACTAGGAAATACCCTTTTAATAGCCTTCCTCATTGATTCATCTCCATCTGTTATAACAGATATTGGCATCTTCCCTTTCATTACCTCCTCGAATTGTTCAAGCAACCACACATTGGTGTCTTCAACTTCATTCGTAACAATGGTAGTAGCAAACACGATAGTTTGGTTGTGATGATTCACCCTGGAAAAAGCAACCAGTGGGCACAAATACTTGTTCTTCTTATACGTCGCATTAAATGCCAAAACATAGCCAAATATCGAGTAATCCAATTGGCTCGTACCATCGCTCCAGAATAAATTTTGTAACTTGCCCTCTGCATCAACAGTATGGCTCAGGTACATGTCTGGATCCTCATTCTTCAAAGAACGCAAGTACGCTAATGCAGCTCTTGAATCACCGCCCTTACTTCGCCTTTCCTTATCTACTTGATTGTAAATGTCTTTCTTCAGGAATGTCACATTTTCATAGCCCCCAAAATAAGTTGCAAATGAGGTATAAATTTGTGGTGTACTAATACTCGACCTTCTAAATTTTTTCATTTGGAGAATATCATCATCATCCATCCCCCTATGGCCTGCTAGGAAACCAACATTATGTTGTTCACAAAATCATGATTGTGCACATTGTTCAAATCCCAAACATACCAACATTGACTATTAGTTGAAAGACATTTTAATTAAATCGGTTAAACTAGAAATATTTAACCTTAGTTTAATATAGCTTTTTAAATACTGAAAAGGTTTAATAAGCAGAATGCATAGGTTCACATAAGTATTCTTAGTTGAAAGACATTTTAATTAAATTGGTTAAACTAGAAATATTTAACCAAGCTCATGGGATGTTCTGGATCATTTTTATCATGGCTAGGGTCTTCATTAATGGGGGCTTAGACATAAGGTACCCTTAATCAAACATTGGTGAATGTACTGAAAATCATACTTTAATTCTACGCTCAGGTGCTGCCAGCATCTTTGCAACACCTGCAACTGGACTGAAATTACAATGGAATTAATATCCCTAACCATATTTTATCCTGATTTAAAAACCATTTTATTTACACTTTAAATTCTCGATTTGAACATGATTTGTGTCACCCTTTTATTTTACTCCCTAGTTTTCTTTTCAAGTCTTTTTTGCATTAATTTTGCTACACAATCTTCGTGGGAATGACTTTTACGTATCATTATATTACTTGTTAGACTGTGTATACTTGCACACATTTTTACACAACATGAACCTAGTACTTTTGATATTGTCTGTTGCATTCCGAAAAAGGTACCAAGCACACAACCTATGATGGGCACTAGGAAATACCCTTTTAATAGCCTTCCTCATTGATTCATCTCCATCTGTTATAACAGATATTGGCATCTTCCCTTTCATTACCTCCTCGAATTGTTCAAGCAACCACACATTGGTGTCTTCAACTTCATTCGTAACAATGGTAGTAGCAAACACGATAGTTTGGTTGTGATGATTCACCCTGGAAAAAGCAACCAGTGGGCACAAATACTTGTTCTTCTTATACGTCGCATTAAATGCCAAAACATAGCCAAATATCGAGTAATCCAATTGGCTCGTACCATCGCTCCAGAATAAATTTTGTAACTTGCCCTCTGCATCAACAGTATGGCTCAGGTACATGTCTGGATCCTCATTCTTCAAAGAACGCAAGTACGCTAATGCAGCTCTTGAATCACCGCCCTTACTTCGCCTTTCCTTATCTACTTGATTGTAAATGTCTTTCTTCAGGAATGTCACATTTTCATAGCCCCCAAAATAAGTTGCAAATGAGGTATAAATTTGTGGTGTACTAATACTCGACCTTCTAAATTTTTTCATTTGGAGAATATCATCATCATCCATCCCCCTATGGCCTGCTAGGAAACCAACATTATGTTGTTCACAAAATCATGATTGTGCACATTGTTCAAATCCCAAACATACCAACATTGACTATTAGTTGAAAGACATTTTAATTAAATCGGTTAAACTAGAAATATTTAACCTTAGTTTAATATAGCTTTTTAAATACTGAAAAGGTTTAATAAGCAGAATGCATAGGTTCACATAAGTATTCTTAGTTGAAAGACATTTTAATTAAATTGGTTAAACTAGAAATATTTAACCAAGCTCATGGGATGTTCTGGATCATTTTTATCATGGCTAGGGTCTTCATTAATGGGGGCTTAGACATAAGGTACCCTTAATCAAACATTGGTGAATGTACTGAAAATCATACTTTAATTCTACGCTCAGGTGCTGCCAGCATCTTTGCAACACCTGCAACTGGACTGAAATTACAATGGAATTAATATCCCTAACCATATTTTATCCTAATTTAAAACCCATTTTATTTACACTTTAAATTATCTGTTTGAACATGATTTGTGTCACCTTTTTATTTTACTCCCTAGTTTACTTTTCAAGTCATTTTTTGCATTAATTTAGCTACACAATCCACGTGGGAATGACTTTTACTTATCATTATATTACTTGTTAGACATTGTATACTTGCACACGTTTTTACACAACATGTTTTTGGCGTCGTTGCCGGGGCTTGTTTAGTTATAGTCACAGGATGGAGAATTTGTATGGACTATAGGAAGTTGAACAAAGCCACAAGAAAATACCACTTCCCTCTTCCATTCATTGATCAGATGTTGGATAGATTGGCAGGAAAGGAGTTCTACTGCTTCCTAGATGGTTACTCAGGCTACAACCAATTAGCCATTGCACCTAAAGATCAAGAAAAGATCACATTCACTTGTCCTTATGGCACCTTTGCATTTAGGAGGATGCCATTTGGTCTGTGCAATGCACCTGCCACATTTCAGAGGTGCATGATGGCTATCTTTTGAGTTCATTGAGAAATCCATGGAGGTGTTTATGGATGACTTTTCGGTTTTTGGAACTGATTTTGAAGCTTGTTTAGCCAACTTGGAGCAAGTCTTGGATAAGTGTGAGGAGACAAATCTGGTGTTGAATTGGGAGAAATGTCACTTCATGGCGAAGGAAGGAATAGTGTTGGGGCACAAGATTTCGAGGAAAGGAATTGAGGTTGACAAGGCAAAAGTGGAAGTGATTGAGAAACTTCCTCCACCTTCATCCATAAAGGGTGTGCGGAGTTTCCTTGGTCATGCAGGGTTCTATAGGAGGTTCATCAAGGACTTCTCAAAGATTTCCACACCGCATTGTCAATTGTTGCAAAATGATGTACCTTTCAACTTTGACAACCAATGCATCAAGTCCGTCAACACTTTCAAGGAAGCACTCATTTCTGCATCTGTCATAGTGGCACCAGCTCGGAGCATTCCTTTTGAATTAATGTGTGAAGCCAGTGACTTTGCTGTGGGGACTGTTCTTGGGCAAAGATACAACAATGTATTCCATTCCATCTATTATGCAAGCAAAACCTTGATCGATGCCCAACTTAATTACACCACTACAGAGAAGGAGTTGCTAGTTGTGGTATTTGCTTTTAATAAGTTCAGGTTTTACTTGGTAGGAACCAAAGTCATTGTATATACTGACCATTCTGCCATTAAGTACTTGATAGCGAAGAAGGATGCTAAGCCAAGACTTATAAGATGGGTGCTCTTGCTCCAAGAATTTGACCTTGCGATTAGAGATAAAAAAGGAGTTGAAAACCAAGTGGCCGATCATTTATCAAGGCTCCCTGAAGATGTTGTTGGGCGTAATCATGGAGAAATCAAGAAATCATTCCCTGATGAGCAGCTGTTAGTCATTGGGGCTGTTAAGAAAAAATCTGCAGAAAGTGCTGTGACAGGTGCTATATCAGCTTTTGTAGATGCCCCCTAGTATGCTGATGTGGTGAATTATTTGGTGAGCAGAATTGTCCCTACTGATTTCAACTCTCAGCAGAGAATAAGATTTATGCAGCAAGCTAAGGAGTACTTTTGGGATGAGCCATTTTTATACAAGCTATGTTCAGACCAGATTCTTAGGTGTGTGGCAGAGACAGAAATGTAGAATATCCTACAGAACTGCCACACAGCACCTTGTGGATGACACTTTGGTGGCACCAGAACTGCAGCAAAGGTGCTGCAAGTATGTTATTTCTGGCCTACTCTCTTTAAAAACTGTCACGAGTTTGTAAAATGTTGTGATAGATGCCAAAGGGTAGGGAATTTGTCCAATAAACAAGAAATGCCCCTAAACTACATTTTAGAAGTGGAATTATTTGATGTTTGGGGTATGAACTTTATGGGACCTTTTCCCCCATCCTTTGGCAACTTGTATATTCTTGTGGCAGTATATTATGTGTCCAAATGGATAGAGCCTCATGGCAATCCCTCAAATGATGCCAAATCTGTAAGTAAGTTTTTGCAAAAGAACATATTCCCAAGGTTTGGCACACCAAGGGCAATCATTAGTGATGAAGGAACCCATTTTTGCAATAAATTGATTGAAAACTTATTTTTAAAATATGGGGTCAAACATAAGACAGCCTATCATTCTCAAACAGATGGGCAAGCAGAGATATCTAATAGAGAGATTAAGAAAATCTTAGAGAAGGTTGTTAACCCCTCTAGAAAAGATTGGTCTCTTCACTTGGATGATGCTCTGTGGGCCTACTGGACTGCATTCAAAACCCCTTTGGGGATGTCACTCTACAGACTAGTCTATGTTAAAGCTTGTCTCTTGCCCATTGAGCTTCAACACAAGGCTTTTTGGGTTGTGAAAAAGCTCAATTTGGATTTGCAAAAGGCTGGTTCTGTAAGATTAATGTAGCTCAATGAATTGGAACAACATGGCTTTTTGCCTATGAGAATGTTGAGCTTTACAAAGTGAAAACCAAAGCTTGGCGTGACAAATGGTTGCAACATAAAAATCTAGAGGAGGGTACCCAAGTTTTATTATTCAACTCTAGATTAAAGTTGTTCCCTGGAAAACTCAAGTCCAGATGGTCCAGTCCTTTTAAATTAGTGAAAATATACCCCCATGGGGCTGTTGATCTTTTGGATGAGGCCACTAGAACTGATTTTAAGGTGAATGGACAAAGGGTTAAGAGATATTGGGGTGGACCTAAGGCAAGAATGAATGCCACCACCCAATTAAAAGAACCTTAATATGTTTCAACAATTCGGGCTGAGGACTTGGAAATAAACCAAGCGCTACTGGGAGGCAACCCAGATGCTAATAAATGTGTGGTGTGTTAGTTTTTGGCTTTTTAGGTTCCACGGTTGTTTGTGGTTGATGGTGATTTGCTTTAGGTTTGGAGTTGAGCTGTCATTGCTGATATAGCACCTCCCAGCACCTTGCCAGCACTTAGGCATGTGTCGAATTAAATTTTAAAATGCCTGGCTTCCCAAGAAGATTGCTTCCAACACACCAGCAAAAAAAGATTGTCAGGTTTCAAACAGGGGTTTTCTTCCCTAACTCTTAATCTACATGTTTCTGTTCTGCAGTAGGTGCTGACAACACCCTGGTAGCACCTGCTGCAGTTTTGTTTTTATCTACTTTTGTTGTCTTGGCTGTTGTTTTTATCTGTGTTTGTCTGGTTTCTCTTCCTTTTTCTCTTGAATAATTGTAGTGGGGACACTGCGCGGTCTTGAGTTGGGGGGAGGGTATTTATGTTTTATTGTTGTTAAGTGGTTGGAGTCTAGGCATATCAAGTTGTATGATTGTATCAAAAAAAAATATAAAAAAAAGTGTTTCTAGATGGGCCAAGCTTAATGACGATGATTTGTGTGTGAGGGATTAAACTGTGCTTGAATGAATTGTTGGGTTATTGCTGCTTGTACACTTTTACTCTAGGCTTAGCTAGGAACCTAGTTAGGTTGAAATGATCTGATGCTAAAGCTAGTCTAGGTGGACCAAGACTTTGTCAAGTTTCTACTAAAAACTTAGAGTAGCATATGAAACTAAGTTTGGGAGTGCATCGGTTATATTGAGGCTAAGCCTAAAAGAATAGTACACTACAACATTTTGACCCAGAGGCAACGCCTGAAAACCGTTGCGTAAAGCCAAAAAACCATTGCCTTACCTTTTAGCAACGGTTTTGAAACCGTTGTTTCTGCGGGCGTTTCCTAAACTATAGGCAACAGTTTTTTGTGACCAAAGGCAACACAGACCTAACACCGTTGCCATTGATAACCTAAACGCAACGGTTTTTACTTTCACAGATCGACAACGATCATAAACCGTTGCCAGTTATGGCAACACTTAAAAGTCGTTGCAAGTTATGGCAACACACTAAAACCGTTGCTTCACCAACAAATACAACACTTCAAAAACGTTGCCATAGATAATAAAAAATGAAAAAAAAATAATAGAAAAAAGATTAGAGAGGTCCATTCCTTCCAAACATAAAAGTTATGTGTGATTCTATCAAAAATATAAGTTATGTGTGATATCACTCAAATTTAATGACAATCAATTAAAAAAACAATACAGCAAAAACATGCACTATCTTCAATTCTGCCTACACTAAATTCTTGGTTTCTAAACACATCCAAGATTACAATTCACGATAAAATGAGAAAATGTTCATAATCCTAAGAACAAACAGTCGCAGTTTTCTTATGAAAAATCCATTTCCACCTAGTTCTTCCTTGGTTAGGAACCGTATATCTTCAGAAAATATGAAGGACCATGTGGGTTTAGCTCCCAAGCATCGAACTTGCTCAAAATGAAGTCGGCCTACAAGTAAATAGAATTGTATCATATCAAATCCAATTCACTGTCTAATACAAAAAAAAAACTGATATTTGGGCTGAAAAATAAATCTATACTCTTCTTGCGTAAATGTGCATATTTTATTATAGGATGGTGCTCTTGAACTCTGAGAGAACTAGAAGGTTGAAATTCAGATTAAACTCTACATAAAACCCAATTTCAAATTCATAAAAAATAAGCGTGATCCCACTAGTGGAAAAACAGGATTCGAAGTCGGATATTTTGGACTTTTAAAGTCGGATGTGAGTCCTGTAACACCCCCTTTTACTAAATATAATTAAACACGCAATTATCAGAGTCACCGCGAGGGCGCTACATTTTTCACCACATAAAAACTCCAATTGATTTAAAATAAATCCTCAAACATATAAATAATTAATCTCTAAGCAGCGGAATCATAGACTCATTTAACATCTCCAAAAATAAATAAACATTAAGCCAAAACTCCAAAAAGAACAGTAATAGTTCGAAAGCGGTAACTAAAACCCTCCCCGGTGCTACGCATCAGAGCTGACACAGACCCAACGAGAAGGAAACTACACCTAGCAATCCTCCACGAGTGCTAACGGTCACCTGCAGCGTTGCCACATAAGAGCAACATTCCAAGCATAAGGGGTGAGCTTAACAGAAATAATGAGTAAATGATAGCAGTATATAAGCAGCGGGTAAATTACGGTAACACAGCAAATCAACACATCATAGCTCCAACAGTATATTTATATATTTATATATATATGTGTCTTTATTCACGTAACAATCTTAACAGCATTTATATATATATATATATATATATATATATATATATATATATATATAAATTATACATATAATAACATACAGCAACTTATTTATTTATATAGCAACATACAACAACTTCCACAATATGTAGTTATATGCATACATATACACATGTATATCAACATCCACACACGGCACAAATTCCATCAGAATAGGACACCAAAACACGTTACATATGTATATATGGACCATGCAACAATGCAACCCCTCTGGGCATATGCATGTGGTACCGATCTCGTAAAATAAGCCACAACGGACAAGAGGCCGAAGCCTATACCACCCAAAAATAGTCTCAAAGAGGCCGAAGCCTATACCACCAAGAAAATGCATATGACAATGCGACTCATGACTCATGCACCAGTTACACAAACTCCAAGCATTTAATTAATAAACACTATACCATCATGTCTCGTTATAATTCATTTCATAAAAATACCACGGGTTGTAGCATCACAGCTACCTCGTAATTCTCACCTGTTCACAGCATCATGGCTGCCACATTTCACACTTAATAAGCAACACCTTTAAATTTGAGAAAAATAGCACACTTAAATTTAAGTAAACAGCACACTTAAATTTAAGAGAACAACACACTTAAACTTGAGAAAACAGCACACTTTAATTTGAGAAAACAGCACACTTAAATTGAGAAAACAGCACACTTAAATTTGAGAAGACAGCACACTTTAATTTGAGAAAACAGCACACTTAAATTGAGAAAACAGCACACTTAAATTGAGAAAACAGCACACTTAAATTTGAGAAGACAGCACACTTTAATTTGAGAAAACAGCACACTTAAATTGAGAAAACAGCACACTTAAATTTGAGAAGACAGCACACTTTAATTTGAGAAAACAGCAAATTGAGAAAACAGCACACTTAAATTTGAGAAAACAGCACCTTAAATTGTAGAAAACAGCACCTTAAATTGAAGAAAAACAGCACCTTAAATTATAGAAAAACAGCACATTAAATTGAAGAAAACATCACCTTAAATTGTAGAAAAACAGCACATTAAATTGAAGAAAACGTCACCTTAAATTGTAGAAAAACAGCACATTAAATTGAAGAAAAACAGCACACTTTATGCGCTAAAAACAGCAGTAAAACAACCTAAAAACAGTAGCGTTTATGCGCCAAAAACAGCAGCAGACAACATAAAAACAGCAGCATTTTATGTGCTGAAAACAGCAGCGAATACAACATAAAAACAGCAGCATTTTTATACTAAAACAGCAGCAAAAACAGCACGAAAACGGCGACATTATTCGAGTAAAGACAGCAGCATTAGCTCTACGAAAACAGCAACCTTATCGTGGGAAAAATAACAACTTTGATTTCTTGGAGAACCACAACACCAAATTCGATTCACACCTATATACACACCAATCAACATCTCACCAATCACACCTAGTGCACGTTTCAATCACTTAATTTCATCTCCAAGATAATTATGCAACATCACAATATAACAATTAAATTCAATATAACAATTAACATGAGAATGATATCTCAATTCGAACAACATCACCACAATTAAATCAACAACACAACAATTCAATGAACAATTCATTCCTAACATCTAATCACTATGATTGCTAATCAAATAGGTTATTAAGTACAAAAGGAGAGCCCCTAACTACCCATAAGCCGCCATCATAACCCATTATAAATGTTAAAACCCACCTTTACCTCGAATGCGTAAGCCCCTAGCACGAAGAAGATGGTCACGCACAAAAACACCGCAACACGAAAGCTCTTCCTTTTCCTCTTCTTCTCAGCGCCGTCGCACTCTTTCTTTCCTCTCCCTCCCTTCGCAAGTTTTTTTCTTTCTTTTCTCCACAAGTGATGCGATCCCTAAGACCCTAGCGCCTTAGGAGCCTAAGCTAACAGGCTTGGGCTTCATGGGCCAATCTCACCGTCCCGGAATTACCAACACCGCTCCCTTCAATTTTAAATAAGAATAACATATTAATAATTTATACTAATAATATTACCAATAATAATAATAATAATATTGCAACACTTAAATAATTTAATCTAATAATTAATTAAATTATTTTGGGTGTTACAACTCTCCCCCACTTAGGAAATTTTCGTCCTCGAAATTCTTACCTGACTCTAACAACTCTGGATAAGACTCCCGCATCTTACTCTCCAGCTCCCAAGTCAGGCTCTCACCAGCAGCTCCTAACCAAACCACTTTTACCAGAGCAATCTCCTTCTCTCTCAGAACCTTCACTTCTCTATCTTCAATGCGCACAGGCATAGTCTCCACAGTGAGATTATCCCGTACCTCCACATCATCCATACTAATCACATGAGACGGGTCTGGAATATACTTTCGGAGTTGCGACACGTGAAACACGTCATGAAAGTTCGAAAGATTAGGCGGCAAAGCCACTCTATAAGCAACACTTCCCACTCTCTCAGTGATCTGATACGGCCCGATGAAACAAGGAGTCAACTTCTTCGATTTCAGCGCACGCCCAACACCAGTCATAGGCGTGACCCTCAAAAACACATGGTCACCGGCTTGGAATTCTAAATCTTTCCTCCTCTTATCATGATAACTTTTCTGTCTGCTCTGCGACGCTTTCATCTTTTCACGAATCATTTTCACCTTCTCCGTAGTTTCTCGAACAACTTCGGGCCCAAGAACAATACTCTCTCCAGACTCATGCCAACACAACGGAGTCCTACACCTCCGACCATACAACGCTTCGAAAGGAGCCATCCCTATACTAGAATGGTAACTGTTGTTGTAAGTATACTCAATCAACGGAAGATGAGTATCCCACGCACCTCCCTGCTCTAGAACACAAGCCCTCAATAAATCTTCCAACGACTGGATGGTCCTCTCTGTCTGTCCATCAGTCTGAGGATGATAAGCTGAACTCAACCTCAATTTGGACCCCAATGCCTCTTGCAAGCTCTTCCAGAAATCAGAAGTGAATCTAGGGTCTCTATCAGACACAATACACATCGGAACACCATGCAGCTTCACAATCACCTGGATATAGATCTCAGCCAACCTCGACACCGGATACGTGATATTGATAGGGATGAAGTGACCAGACTTCGTCAATCTATCTACAATCACCCAAATTGAATCATGTCCCTTCACCGTATTAGGCAACCCAGTAACAAAATCCATAGATATGCTATCCCATTTCCACTTTGGGATCTCCAATGGCTGCATCAACCCTGCAGGCTTCTGATGCTCAACCTTCGACTTCTGACAAGTCAAACATGAGTATACAAACTGAGCGACGTCACGTTTCATACCAGGCCACCAAAACAACCGTTTCAAATCTTGATACATTTTTGTAGCCCCCGGATGAATACTCAACTTGCTTCTATGACCTTCTTCTAAAATTGCCCTTTTTATCTCTTCGTCCACAGGAACGCAAACTCTTCCACGGTATCTTAACACATTCTGCGCATCTAACTCAAAGTCCTTACGCTCGGATTGACCAATCCCAACCATTAGGTCGACTAGCTTAACATCTAACTGCTGGGCTTCTCGGATACTAGTCATGAACTCATTATCAATTTTCAACATCCCCAACCTGAAACTTTGAGGAGTCACCTCACAAACCAGACTCATATCTCTGAATTGCTCAATTAGCTCAAGTTCTCTAACCATCAGCGCCGACATATGCAAAGTCTTCCGACTCAGGGCATCAGCAACGACATTAGCCTTTCCTGGGTGATAGTACAAACTGAAGTCATAATCCTTCAACAACTCCAACCACCTACGCTGTCTCATATTCAACTCTTTCTGATCGAACAGATACTGCAAACCCTTATGATCACTGAACACCTCAAACCTCGATCCATACAGATAATGTCTCCAAATTTTCAACGCGAACACCACTGCTGCAAGTTCCAAATCATGAGTAGGGTAGTTCTTCTCATGAGTCCTCAACTGTCTGGACGCATAGGCAACTACCTTACCATTCTGCATAAGCACACCTCCCAACCCACTCTTGGAAGCATCACAATACACTACAAACGGCTCTACGGGATTAGGTAACGTCAGAACAGGAGACGTCGTCAACCTCTTCTTCAGTTCATTGAAGCTTCCCTCGCACCGTTCATCCCACACGAATGCTTTACCCTTGCAAGTCAACTGAGTCAACGGCAAGGCTAACTTAGAGAAACCCTCTATAAACCTCCTGTAGTAACCTGCCAAACCGAGAAAGCTCCGAATTTCAGTAACTGACTTCGGAGACTCCCACTGTAACACGGCCTCAACTTTCGATGGATCCACTGCGATTCCATCACCAGAAATAATATGACCCAGAAAACTAACCCCTTGCAACCAGAACTCACATTTAGACAATTTAGCATATAACTTTCGATCCCTCAGAATTTCCAAAACCAACCTCAGATGTTCTGCATGATCCTCCTCTGACTTAGAATAGACCAAGATATCGTCTATAAACACCACCACGAACCGATCCAGATACTCATGGAAAATACGGTTCATGTACTCCGTAAATACTCCCGGTGCATTGGTCACACCGAAAGGCATCACAGAATACTCATAATGCCCATAACGGGTCCTGAAAGCTGTCTTCTGAATATCTTCATATTTCACCTTTATCTGGTGATAACCCGATCTCAAATCTATTTTACTGAACACCTGGGCACCCACCAACTGGTCCATCAAATCGTCAATCCTCAAGAGCGGATACTTGTTTTTGATCGTCACTTTATTCAACTGCCGATAGTCCACGCACAGTCTCATACTACCATCTTTCTTCTTTACCAACAACACTGGAGCTCCCCACGGCGACACACTCGGCCTCACAAATTTCTTCTCGAGTAGATCCTCAAGCTGTTTCTTTAGTTCAGACAACTCAGATGCAGACATTCTATACGGCGCCATAGACACAGGTCTAGTACCAGGTACAAGATCAATGGAGAACTCCACCTCTCTCTCTGGTGGTACATCGGGGATTTCGTCAGGAAAAACTTCGGGAAAATTTCGCACCACTGCCAACTCACCAATTTTTGCCTGACTCTCAGTAGACATTGACGCTAACAGTGAAAACAACTGAACCCCTTCCTTCATCACCCTCTGTAACTGACCAGCAGGCAGCAAACTAGATTCATCCTCCTCAGGAGAAGAGAAACTCACTGACCTCTCACTACAGTTGATATGGACACAGTTATCAACTAACCAGTTCATACCCAGAATAATATCCATCCCATCCAACGGCAAGCAAATTAAATCAACAATAAAATCTTTGCCGAAAATCGACAAAGGGCATTTAGCACAAACAAGAGAGGTAGTTACTGAACCCTTCGCCAGAGTACCAATAACCATCTCCCCCAACATAGAAGATACAGAAAGACCCAATCTATCAACACATGCGGCAGCAATAAAACAATGGGTGGCACCAGTATCAATAATAGCAATGAGGGGAGAATTATTGATATAGCACGTACCTCTAATCTCATTTACCACATCTGACCCCGCCAGAGCAAACACCTTTCCAGTAGACCTTTCTTTCTTTGGTTTCGGACACTGAGCACTGATGTGTCCTCCCTCACCGCAGTTGAAACAGAGTGCATCCTTACGATCACAGTTAGTTGCCATATGGCCCTCTTTCCCACATTTGTAGCACCTTTTTACATCACCCGGACAGTCTGGGCGCTTATGACCAGCCTTCCCACACTTATAACATACCACACTAGCAGCAGCATCTCCCCCACTTGGTCTCTTGCCCCCCACAGCTCTCTGATTACCCTTACCCGTTGGAACCTCATACGGCTTCCCGCGACTCGGGAAACTCTTCTGCTTTTCTCTTATAACTCTAGAATGGGCATTACTGTCTTCTTCGAAGATTCTGCAACTGTCCACCAACTCAGAGAACACTCGGATTTTCTGGTACCCTATCGCTTTCTTAATATCCGCTCGCAACCCATTCTCAAACTTAATGCATTTTGAGAATTCAGAATCAGCATTAGTATAATGGGGATAAAACTTAGCCAATTCAGTGAACTTGGCAGCATACTCTGTTACCGACATGTTTCCTTGCTTCAGCTCAAGGAATTCTATCTCCTTCTTTCCCCTGACATCTTCCGGAAAGTACTTCCTCAAAAATTCTCTACGGAATACAGCCCAAGTTATTTCTTCATTAGCAGTTTCTAACCTCTGCCTAACCTCCATCCACCAATCATCAGCTTCTTCTGCCAGTGTGTGCGTGCCATACCTGACCTTCTGAGCATCATTGCAGTCCATGACACAGAAAATCCTTTCAATTTCTTTCACCCATGCCAGAGCTCCATCAGGATCATACCGACCCTTGAAAGTGGGCGGATTCTCCCTCTGAAACGTGGCTAAACTGCGAGTTCCAGCATTTTCACCAACATTTTGCTGGTTCCCAACAGCCTGAGCCATAGCTTGCAGAGCAGCAGCAAGAGCAGCATCGTTTCTCCCAGCCATTTCAAATTATCACTGCAGCACAAACAAAAATTTAGAACTAATCTAACAATTCTTAATTGTCATAAGACGCTATGACAGGACAACTTGGCCGGACAGACCGAACTGCTCTGATACCACTAATGTAACACCCCCTTTTACTAAATATAATTAACCACGCAATTATCAGAGTCACCGCGAGTGCGCTACATTTTTCACCACATAAAAACTCCAATTGATTTAAAATAAATCCTCAAACATATAAATAATTAATCTCTAAGCAGCGAAATCATAGACTCATTTAACATCTCCAAAAATAAATAAACATTAAGCCAAAACTCCAAAAAGAACAGTAATAGTTCGAAAGCGGTAACTAAAACCCTCCCCGGTGCTACGCATCAGAGCTGACACAGACCCAACGAGAAGGAAACTACACCTAGCAATCCTCCCCGAGTGCTAACGGTCACCTGCAGCGTTGCCACACAATAGCAACATTCCAAGCATAAGGGGTGAGCTTAACAGAAATAATGAGTAAATGATAGCAGTATATAAGCAGCGGGTAAATTACGGTAACACAGCAAATCAACACATCATAGCTCCAACAGTATATTTATATATTTATATATATATATATATATATATGTGTCTTTATTCACGTAACAATCTTAACAGCATTTATATATATATATAAATTATACATATAATAACATACAGCAACTTATTTATTTATATAGCAACATACAACAACTTCCACAATATGTAGTTATATGCATACATATACACATGTATATCAACATCCACACACGGCACAAATTCCATCAGAATAGGACACCAAAACACGTTACATATGTATATATGGACCATGCAACAATGCAACCCCTCTGGGCATATGCATGCGGTACCGATCTCGTAAAATAAGCCACAACGGACAAGAGGCCGAAGCCTATACCACCCAAAAATAGTCTCAAAGAGGCCGAAGCCTATACCACCAAGAAAATGCATATGACAATGCGACTCATGACTCATGCACCAGTTACACAAACTCCAAGCATTTAATTAATAAACACTATACCATCATGTCTCGTTATAATTCATTTCATAAAAATACCACGGGTTGTAGCATCACAGCTACCTCGTAATTCTCACCTGTTCACAGCATCATAGCTGCCACATTTCACACTTAAGAAGCAACACCTTTAAATTTGAGAAAAATAGCACACTTAAATTTAAGTAAACAGCACACTTAAATTTAAGAGAACAACACACTTAAACTTGAGAAAACAGCACACTTTAATTTGAGAAAACAGCACACTTAAATTGAGAAAATAGCACACTTAAATTTGAGAAGACAGCACACTTTAATTTGAGAAAACAGCACACTTAAATTTAGAAAACAGCACACTTAAATTGAGAAAACAGCACACTTAAATTTGAGAAGACAGCTCACTTTAATTTGAGAAAACAGCACACTTAAATTGAGAAAACAGCACACTTAAATTTGAGAAGACAGCACACTTTAATTTGAGAAAACAGCAAATTGAGAAAACAGCACACTTAAATTTGAGAAAACAGCACCTTAAATTGTAGAAAACAGCACCTTAAATTGAAGAAAAACAGCACCTTAAATTATAGAAAAACAGCACATTAAATTGAAGAAAACATCGCCTTAAATTGTAGAAAAACAGCACATTAAATTGAAGAAAACGTCACCTTAAATTGTAGAAAAACAGCACACTTTTTGCGCTAAAAACAGCAGTAAAACAACCTAAAAACAGTAGCGTTTATGCGCCAAAAACAGCAGCAGACAACATAAAAACAGCAGCATTTTATGCGCTGAAAACAGCAGCGAATACAACATAAAAACAGCAGCATTTTTATACTAAAACAGCAGCAAAAACAGCACGAAAACGGCGACATTATTCGAGTAAAGACAGCAGCATTAGCTCTACGAAAACAGCAACCTTATCGTGGGAAAAATAACAACTTTGATTTCTTGGAGAACCACAACACCAAATTCGATTCACACCTATATACACACCAATCAACATCTCACCAATCACACCTAGTGCACGTTTCAATCACTTAATTTCATCTCCAAGATAATTATGCAACATCACAATATAACAATTAAATTCAATATAACAATTAACATGAGAATGATATCTCAATTCGAACAACATCACCACAATTAAATCAACAACACAACAATTCAATGAACAATTCATTCCTAACATCTAATCACTATGATTGCTAATCAAATAGGTTATTAAGTACAAAAGGAGAGCCCCTAACTACCCATAAGCCGCCATCATAACCCATTATAAATGTTAAAACCCACCCTTACCTCGAATGCGTAAGCCCCTAGCACGAAGAAGATGGTCACGCACGAAAACACCGCAACACGAAAGCTCTTCCTTTTCCTCTTCTTCTCAGCGTCGTCGCACTCTTTCTTTCCTCTCCCTCCCTTCGCAAGTTTTTTTCTTTCTTTTCTCCACAAGTGATGCGATCCCTAAGACCCTAGCGCCTTAGGAGCCTAAGCTAACGGGCTTGGGCTTCATGGGCCAATCTCACCGTCCCGGAATTACCAACACTGCTCCCTTCAATTTTAAATAAGAATAACATATTAATAATTTATACTAATAATATTACCAATAATAATAATAATAATAATAATATTGCAACACTTAAATAATTTAATCTAATAATTAATTAAATTATTTTGGGTGTTACAACTCTCCCCCACTTAGGAAATTTTCGTCCTCGAAATTCTTACCTGACTCTAACAACTCTGGATAAGACTCCCGCATCTTGCTCTCCAGCTCCCAAGTCAGGCTCTCACCAGCAGCTCCTAACCAAACCACTTTTACCAGAGCAATCTCCTTCCCACTCAGAACCTTCACTTCTCTATCTTCAATGCGCACAGGCATAGTCTCCACAGTGAGATTATCCCGTACCTCCACATTATCCATACTAATCACATGAGACGGGTCTGGAATATACTTTCGGAGTTGCGACACGTGTAACACGTCATGCAAGTTCGAAAGATTAGGCGGCAAAGCCACTCTATAAGCAACACTTCCCACTCTCTCAGTGATCTGATACGGTCCGATGAAACGAGGAGTCAACTTCTTCAATTTCAGCGCACGCCCAACACCAGTCATAGGCGTGACCCTCAAAAACACATGGTCACCGGCTTGGAATTCTAAATCTTTCCTCCTCTTATCATGATAACTTTTCTGTCTGCTCTGCGACGCTTTCATCTTTTCACGAATCATTTTCACCTTCTCCGTAGTTTCTCGAACAACTTCGGGCCCAAGAACAATACTCTCTCCAGACTCATGCCAACACAACGGAGTCCTACACCTCCGACCATACAACGCTTCGAAAGGAGCCATCCCTATACTAGAATGGTAACTGTTGTTGTAAGTAAACTCAATCAACGGAAGATGAGTAGGCATCCCTTCGAACACAGCTCTTAGATTTCATAACCAAAATTTATGTTCCTTGCAAATACAAATACTTTCAGTAAGTTCACATATACTTTCAACAACAAGCAAGAGGAACAACTCTTAGATTTCTTAACCAAAATTAAGTACACCCTAAAAAACTATAAAGTATCATTTAAGCTATTTTCTTCCTTCTTTCTTTCCAATTGGCTTACGCTCTGCATACAACTTTAGAAAGAACTCTGCCCAAACTTGTCTAACGTGCTTCAAACTTGTCCAACTCGCATTGAATACCTATAACAAAAAAAGTTAAATAAGAACATGTAGTTAATCTAATATCTACGCAATAATAAAAAACATGTAGTTAATCTACCATGCAAGTTCCTTCGCAAACAGTTTTTAAGAAAATTTCTCTTTTTTTCATATTTGCTAATGCCCGGAATTGATGCTTCTAACTTTGTAACCTCTATAATCTGAAAGCATTACTGAGCATCTATGTCTCCAAAAAATCATTATCCAACTGATGTGCAATGAAATAAAAAAGGTAAACTAGATGTGGGATTAGCTACCTGCAAAATGGCACCTTAAATAGTAACTCCATGTATCACTTGTATTTCTAATTTACTTGGAGTTACTATATGTATTTACATATAGTAACTCCAAGTAAATTAGAAATACAAGTGATACATGACTTTAGTGCATTAAACGATGGGAACTGGGAAGAATTACCATAATGCTTGAAGCATGATCTAAGTTGTCTCTGGTAACATCTTTCCCAAAGCTGATCAGGATGATTCTTTAGTTGTGTATGAACCCAGTTTGAGAAAGACTTACAACATAACAATCAGAGAGGTTATGCAATAGATAATAAAAAATGAAAAAAATAATAGAAAAAAGATTAGAGAGGTCCATTCTTTCCAAAATAAAAGTTATGTGTGATTCTGTCAAAAAAATAAGTTATGTGTGATATCACTCAAATTTAATGACAATCAATTAAAAAAACAATACAGCAAAAACATGCACTATCTTCAATTCTGCCTACACTAAATTCTTGGTTTCTAAACACATCCAAGATTACAATTCACGATAAAATGAGAAAATGTTCATAATCCTAAGAACAAACAGTCGGAGTTTTCTTATGAAAAATCCATTTCCACCTAGTTCTTCCTTGGTTAGGAACCCTATATCTTCAGAAAATATGTAGGACCATGTGGGTTTAGCTCCCAAGCATCGAACTTGCTCAAAATGAAGTCGGCCTACAAGTAAATAGAATTGTATCGTATCAAATCTAATTCACTGTCTAATACAAAAAAAAATCTGATATTTGGGCTGAAAAATAAATCTATACTCTTCTTGCGTAAATGTGCATATTTTACTATAGGATGGTGCTCTTGAACTCTGAGAGAACTAGAAGGTTGAAATTCAGATTAAACTCTACATAAAACCCAATTTCAAATTCATAAAAAATAAGGGTGATCCCACTAGTGGAAAAACAGGATTTGAAGTCGGATATTTTGGACTTTTAAAGTCGGATGTGAGTCCGACTTCTATTAGGGCGACTTAGAAAGTCAGAGTGGTTTAAAGTCTGATGACTATCCGACTTAAAAAGTACGTAGTTAAGTCGGATAAACAACGCCCGACTTTAATTAACCCTCGTATGTTGTGGTTCAGGTCTCTGTGGAACGCTTTTAAAATCAGATTTCTAAATTTACTTCGTTTTTAAGTGCCGCTCCTTGCAAATAAAAATATTTTTTCAACAAGAGCAAGAGGAACAACTCAACAAATATATACTTTCAACAACTAGCAAGAGGAACACAGCTCTTAGATTTCATAACCAAAATTTATGTTCCTTGCAAATACAAATACTTTCAGTAAATTCACATATACTTTCAACAACAAGCAAGAGGAACAACTCTTAGATTTCTTAACCAAAATTAAGTACACCCTAAAAAACTATAAAGTATCATTTAAGCTATTTTCTTCCTTCTTTCTTTCCAATTGGCTTACGCTATGCATACAACTTTAGAAAGAACTCTGCCCAAACTTGTCTAACATGCTTCAAACTTGTCCACCTCGCATTGAATACCTATAACAATAAAAGTTAAATAAGAACATGTAGTTAATCTAATATCTACACAATAATAAAAAAACATGTTAATCTACCATGCAAATTCCTTCGCTTTTAAGAAAATTTCTCTTTTTTTCTTATTTGCTAATGCCCGGAATTGATGCTTCTAACTTTGTAACCTCTATAATCTGAAAGTATTACTGAGCCTCTATGTCTCCAAAAAATCATTATCCAATTGATGTGCAATGAAATAAAAAAGGTAAACTAGATGTGGGATTAGCTACCTGCAAAATGGCACCTTAAATAACAACTCCATGTATCACTTGTATTTCTAATTTACATACATATAGTAACTCCAAGTAAATTAGAAATACAAGTGATACATGACTTTAGTGCATTAAACCATGGGAAGAATTACCATAATGCTTGAAGCATGATCTAAGTTGTCTCTGGCAACATCTTTCCCAAAGCTGATCAGGATGATTCTTTAGTTGTGTATGAACCCAGCTTTGAGAAAGACATACAACATAACAATCAGAAAGGTTATGCAATAGATAATAAAAAATGAAAAAAAATAATAGTAAAAAGATTAGAGAGGTCCATTCCTTCCAAACATAAAAGTTATGTGTGATTCTGTCAAAAAAAAAAGATGTGTGATATCACTCAAATTTAATGACAATCAATTAAAAAAACAATACAGCAAAAACATGCACTATCTTCAATTCTGCCTACACTAAATTATTGGTTTCTAAACACATCCAAGATTACAATTCACGATAAAATGAGAAAATGTTCATAATCCTAAGAACAAACACTCGCGGTTTTCTTATGAAAAATCCATTTCCACCTAGTTCTTCGTTGGTTAGGAACCATATATCTCCAGAAAATATGAAGGACCACGTGGGTTTAGCTCCCAAGCATCGAACTTGCTCAAAATGAAGTCAGCCTACAAGTAAATAGCATTGTATCATATCAAATCCAATTCACTGTCTAATACAAAAAAAAATCTGATATTTGGGCTGAAAAATAAATCTATACTCTTCTTGCGAAAATGTGCATATTTTACTATAGGATGGTGCTCATGAACTCTGAGAGAACTAGAAGGGTGAAATTCAGATTAAACTCTGCATAAAACCCAATTTCAAATTCATAAAAAATAAGGGTGGAAATACAATAATGGGGAAATTCAGATTCATTACTTGGTTTTTTTTTTCAAGATAAAGATAAATTAGCATATGTAAAAAAATAAAAAGAATAAAGCACAACCTAAACAACAAGGTCTGTTGTTTTGGTTTTTTTGGAAGCAAGGCATGTAATGACAAGAACTCATACATGTCAAAGAAGTGCCTGACATGATGTATTACAGATAAAATAATGAATCTATGCTCATTTCAATTTGAAGGGCATAGATCTCACCATTAATAGATAATACAAAAGGGATCTCTAGCTGTCTTTGCATTGGTCACAGGCGAAATAGTATCTGCAGCATTCCATCAATGGCCAATGTAACAATGATACATGCTGCAAACAAACAAGTCCATGAATGTTGGAGGTCCACTAAGCAAAAGCAAAGAACGAATGAAAACGAAACAAAAAGATTGGTGTGAGTGGGTTTGATCTAAATATAATGAATGATCACTTAAATAGTTGAATGCAACTGAGGTAAAAAGCTAATGAGCACTACATATATAAATGCGCACTTATAAGGCATAAATGATGTCTACACACTATATTTCTTTTTGTCCTAGGATTTACCACAAATCTCTATATAGAATAAAATTATAGATAGAACTGAACCTTTGATAAATTGACTTAAGAGCAGCATTAATTTATTTTATAAATTGAATTGAGCTAACATAACAGCAATTCAATTCATTTCCTGTACATATAGCATCACAATTCTCCATTTATAAATTACTCGAGTTAACATAACAGCTATCAACAAGATGACATGTAATAACACTTTTATAGTGAAAATGTTGTAGTGCAAGTTGAGAATGAGATAAAGAAACCAAGTATTCATGGTTTATGTAGCACAAAATATCTCCATTAGGTTAGAGTTCATAGGCACAGTAATAGATGGAATTATATTTGAGAAGCCATGTGTGCAAGTTGAGAATGAGATAAAGGAACTTACCAATAGGGTTAACATTGCCTCAATAGCTTTCAAGATGGAGATGCACAAGAGGATCTCCACACACCTGAACTCCAATAATCAAATAACAATAACCAATTAGAAACAAGTAAATAGGCAAGTGAGGTAAAAAGCTAATGGGCACAACATTTATAAAGGCAAATATAACAAATATAACAAATTGTCAAAAACACTCACATGAAGTGTGCAATTTTGAACTTGGCACAACAGCTGAGATGGAAGATTGGGGTGGTTTGGAATCTGAGATGTTGTTGTTCTTTTAGTGGATGCAAGCTGCCACCTGATTTTTAGATTTAGAGCAAAAAAACAAAAAAGATCAGACATGCTTTAACCAATCAACAAAAAAATGTTGCAGGATAGAAAGAAACTTAACAAGGTATAGATCAATTACCTTTTCTGACTTAGTACATGATGATAATTCTCTCATATCAAACAAGCCATAGATTACACATAACACAATTCATGCAAATGAGGCTGAGAAGTTCGTTTAGCAATTATTTTGCTCCTCTTTTGGAACAAATACTACAAATTAGTTTGCAATAATCAAGAACTCCCAACATCTGGTCTTACAAATTTCAAAGATGACTCATTAGTCCATACACACTTGTGAAAATCCAAGCACCGAGAAGCAGGATGTTCAAGTTAAACAAGTGAGTCAAACCTGTTTATTGGGATCTGTGAGTTCAGCTGCCCTTTGCCCAGAAGCAAGGTTATGAATTATAAGGTCCTCACCGATGCTGATGCTGATGCTGATAGAAGCCAAATGTTCATCTTTACAATTGTACATTACAATTTACACCTGTGACAGTGTTAGTATGACCCTTTATCCATTTGATGCAGAGTTTCCTTGGTAAATCCCATATATATCCTAACAACTTGACCACTTCCTCGAGAACATGTATATTTGGATGCCTTGTTGCTGAAACTGATAGCCAATATAGACTCCTGCCAATAAAATAATCATGAAGCCATGAACAACCTAGAATGAACAAAACGACAGTGATTCATTGTGCTGAAACCATGAACAAACTTTTAGTACCACTACTAACAGCAGGGCGTGAGGATAGCAAGTAAATAGAAGTTACATGCTTGTACATGTAGGTAACTCTACGACCACTCTATCTTGGCACTTGATAAGTTGAAAAAAATATTAATATTTCCCTCATCCCCTACCTATTACTAACCAATAGTATTTGTCTATCAAAAAAAAGTTGAAACAAATACACATAGATAAAAAAAACATAGAAGTGTTACACAAAGGGATTTGTTACCGTATCCTTGTTGATTCTACCAAAAAATCCAGAAAAAGCCAACTTTGACATGCCAGTCTTCCCCTCCCCCCCCCCCCCCTCAAGCACAATCATAGTTCAACCCTCTATTTATTGAACCAAAGGTCAAAGGAGGTTCTTCGAAGTATTTTTTACTCCAATTCTAAAATAACTACAAAATTTACACTGAGAATCTCCCAACCAAATTTATGTTGATGATAACTTTGCATCTAATTTGTCTTAAAAACTTGACAGAACCATTCCAAACAAGCACCACTAAAGCCTGTACGAGACTTTAAACTTTCTGTAAATACATAACACATTCCACACACCAAACGAAACATAAAAAATCACCTCAATGTTGTCACCATAATCAGTACCAGTAATGGTTCCCATGTTGTGTCCATTCTTACGCCCGAAAGACATCCTCCTATCATCAACACCAATTGCTAAATTTTTGAACCAACCACAATTTGGGAAAACGCAAATCCTAGAAATCAGAGAGAGAGAGAGATGAACTCACTTGAGTAGTTCCACTTGACTAAATTGACTTGAAAATCGGGAGAGGGGTGGAGCTAAGGGTACAAGGATCGTCGGGCTTGACAGAGGCATCAAATAGCTTGACGGTGTGTCATCTCCAAATTGGTGAGTTCATCTAATAAGCAACTTGATGCGAATCAAGAGGTTGAACTCCGCCAAAACCAGCGAGGCCTCAATCAGAAGTTTCTCTAATAAGTGATATCGTGTGGTGAGAGCGTTGAATCCAACAACACCTCTGCGTTAAAAACAAAATCCTAGGATGGAACCAGTTAAGCCCAAACAATAGAACTTCTCAAGCCTCATCGTGATCGATCTCTGTTGTGCCACCATAAGCGGCCCTTCGTGTTGCCGTTATGGGAGGTCCATCCATAGAAACCGGAAAGCCCTACACCTTACTGAACCTTCGCGAAACCTAGGCGTATTTGGATTTTGAGAGAAAGCATTTTTTTGCTACTGTCCAATTTTTAATTAATATTTTTCTCTCTCCTAGAAATTATTTAACCCGTTCTCTTTGGCCATTCTATGACTACGGTTATTTAGCCCTTTAAAAATGAGCGTCGCCGTATCCATAAAATGTTGTAGTGTAGTAGGTCGTTGCACTAGGCAAAAGGCTTAAAAAAATAAATAAAAATAAATAAAAAATAAAAAATATAGAAAGAAAAGAGTGTATAAGCTACAATTGCTAAGTAGGGAGGCTGTCTTGTGGGTGACACATTATAGTTTCAGTCGAAAGGCATTGTAGTTAGGTTGGCTATGAAATCGGGAGGTCAATTTGTGGGTGACACACTTTGGTTTCAGTCAAAAAAGTGGCCAACCTGTGAGAAAAGTGAAGATGAAATAAGGGTTAGTGCACTGACTATTAAGATCTTAATTGTTTAAAAAGCCCTCTGTCGTGCTTTGAACCCCCCAATGCTAACGATGAAGTTGCTAGCCTACTCTTCTTATTGAAAAATTCTTTGGCAAAATCAAAAGAAGACCCTTCTTTCTAAGGCTAGGTGAAATTTTAAAACTAGTTAGGAACTGAATTAAGTCTAGTAGTCACACACTCACTTTGAGAAGTTAATAACTCAGCAAATCTTTAAAAGCATGGTGTGGACTTGAGTGATATTCTGAAAGTACAGCCCATTTAGAGCATGTTTGGAAAACTCTAGTGTGAAACAGTTGTGCAGCTTGAATATGCCTTTATGTCTATCTTGTTAGTTTTGTCACCTGTCATTACTTGAGGACAAGCAATGGTTCAAGTTTGGGGGTGTGATAACCCTTATTTATAAGAGTTATTTATGCTTTTATTACTTGTAATTTTTGTAAATCCTTGAGTATTAATTAAGAAAATAGTGGTTTTTAATCACATTCTTCTTTAAAGTGTTATTTTGTGCAAAAATGTGTCTAGGTGTGAATTATAGATAAGTTGGAACAATTTAATGTGTTTATTAGTTGTGCAAATTGTTGACAGCACCCCGCAGCACCGGTTTTAGGTGCTGTGAGGCCTGCAGAAGCGTTCAGAATTTCAAAGTGCATAAAGTGTGCGAAATTTGCTGAGCTGGCAGCGAGGGACAGGCGTGGCAGTGTGACAGTCTGTGCGTAGTAGTCAATGGGGACCACCAAAAATTCTTTCTGTTTTTAAATACATTAATTCCCTTTTTGGTAGGGTTTCTTTTGTCCTTTTGCAAGGGTTTTTACCCTATTTGTGCAACTATAAAAGGCTCATTAAAAAAGTTGAAAAGGATGCTGCCTTTTGCACAAAACCCTGGGCAAAGAAGTGACTATTCATCAGACCTGGTGTTTGTCCTTTAGGAGCCAGCCACCACTACCACTTCATCTCCTACCTTCATCCATTCCACCATTGTTGAAACTGCACAGCACTGAGACAGCACCTGTAGGTGCTGTGAAATTGCTTGGAGCTAGGAGCTTTTTGGCTGAAGTGCAGAACTGTTCTTCACACTCTTCCCTCTTAGTTTCTTGTATTTTTCTTCGGTGGTAATGTTAGTATTGACCTTGGTTTTCATTTTTATTTTGGTTGTTTGTATGCTCAACATGAGCTAACTTTTTAGTGTTAGGGAATTAATGAAGTTGTGATTGAATTCCAATCGTAAGAACCTTGTTGATGTTGAAAGCACTTTGAATCTATGAGTAGTATTTTTATACATTGAGCTGAGCTTGATCACCTTAGTTTAATATAGCTTTTTAAATACTAAAAAGGTTTAATAAGCAGAATGCATAGGTTCACATGAGTATTCTTAGTTGAAAGAAATTTTAATTAAGGTGGTTAAACTAGAAATATTTAACCAATCTCATGGGATGTTCTGGATCATTTTTATCATGGCAAGGGTCTACATTAATGGGGGCTTAGACATAAGGTACCCTTAATAAACCTTGGTAAAAGTGCTCAAAAGCATACTTTAATTTTGCGCTCAGGTGCTGCCAGCATCTTCACAACACCTGCAGCTGGACTAAAATTACAATGAAATTAATATCCCTAACCATATTTTATCCTGATTTAAAAACCATGTTGTTTACACTTTAAATTCTCAGTTTGAACATGATTTGTGTCACCCTTTTCTTTTACTCCCTAGTTTTCTTTTCAAGTCATTTTTGCATTAATTTAACTACACAATCCTCGTGGGAATGACTTTTACGTATCATTATATTACTTGTTAGATTGTGTATACTTGCACACATTTTTACACAACATGAACCTAGTACTTTTGATATTGTCTGTTGCATTCCGAAAAAGGTACCAAGCACACAACCTATGATGGGCAGTAGGAAATACCCTTTTAATTGCCTTCCTCATTGATACATCTCCATCAGTTATAACAGATATTGGCATCTTCCCTTTCATTACCTCCTCGAATTGTTCAAACAACCACACATTGGTGTCTTCAACTTAATTCATTCGTAACAATGGTAGTAGCAAACACGGTAGTTTGGTTGTGATGATTCACCCTGGAAAAAGCAACCAGCGAGCACAAATACTTGTTCTTCTTATACGACGCATTAATGCCAAAAGATAGCCAAATATCGAATAATCCAATTTGCTCATACCATCGCTCCAGAATAAATTTTGCAACTTGCCCTCTGGATCAACTGTAACACCCCTGTATTTCTAACGTTTAGATACACCGTAATGCACAACTTCAGTAATAATCAGAGGACACAATCCCTGCTTATGTATTAAACGTACAAACTTTTTCTGAATTAAAATATAATATTTCGGACTAAGCCATTTTAATTCCATACTCGAATACAAGATCCAAAAAGGAATACAACATCGTGTTCAATACTTAATGAACAGAAATCAAAAGGGTTCATACAACTCATAACAACTACAAGTTATATAACCATACAGAGACGAAAAAATAGGAAATAAACATCAAGACTATCAATCCTTGACATCACTACGAGCACGCCACCTATCCGTGCCGGATACCCTTCCTCTTGCCCTGCTTCTCTGTAAAAACAACAAATAATGATTGGGTTAGACAACTTGTCTCAGTGAGTCCTACCGTGCCCCCTCACTATCACTCGGTTTATTTATAAAACCGAGTGCAACATAGTTATAATTATAAGCTATTTGCGTCAATAGATACCTAACCCATTACCGACTGTGCAGAGCCCACATTCCCGGTAAACAAAGTGCTATTATATATTTTTAAGCATTGTCAATTAATTTATAATTACAAGCTTTTCCAAACGAAACATCTACTGTGCAAAGCCCACAATCCCGATGAGTCGAGAACTTAACATAGCATAAATCGACTGTGCAAATCCCACAATCCCGATAACCCACAAATTGACCACGCCAAAACGTATCCAGGGCCTAGGTAAGGGATCATGACTTCCCTCCCTAGTATGCTACTTGTCGGGTCGTCACCCAACGTGATAAATAATAAAATATACATCGTGTCCGCATTGGACCGTCTTTCAAGTTTTAGATATCTATATCTATTATCGATCTATAACCCGTTTTGATGAATTCAAAGTTAGACATCCGGCGTTATAATCATAGCGTCGAGAAGGATCCACGATCCGGTTTGTTATGCCAAAAACATTATCTCACACGCGGTCTAAGTTTTGGTTTTTCAATACTTTAAACCTTCAAAAACCCTATTTCCAAAATAATGTCGAACGTGCTCAAAACATTGATTTTATTAGGGAAATATCCTTAAAATTGGTTAGGAGGAAGATTAGAAGTGATTTGGGATCGAAAGGAGCGACGAAATGAAAAATCGGAGTCCGGTAACAGAACCTCACGCACGGTCCGTGCCCAAGGGAGCACGACCCGTCCGTGATGCACCAAATTAAATTATCCATCTGCGAAGTTGGCGCAGGGTTCGTGCCCAGGGGCGCACGACCCGTGCGTCCGGTTCTGTTTCTCTATTTCCAATCTGATTCTCATTCCGCTTTTCCGTTTCTTGCCCAAATCGAATTCCGATCGTAATCCAACCTGAAAACAGATTTAATATACCACATTCCAGACTATATTCCAACAAAAAAATTTAAATTGACAAATCATAGATTGCTCAATATTTCGATAAAAACTGTAAAACGCTATTTTTCTCAAAAGCGGTTTTCGACCCGAAAATCTTTCGAATTCAGTTTTTCGCCGAGAAACAAAATGTGATACCAATTCAGAAAATTTTATTTTCCCTAATCCGTGAGTAGAACTCACCGATATGTCGAATTTCCGAGAGTTTGAGCCGAGAGCAAAGTCACCGAACCGAAATCAACGAACAATCCCCGCTAGAACTTGGTCCGTTTCCAAAACAGCAACTGACCTTCATCCAGTTTCGAAATCACCAACACCAATACTTCAAAATGGTTCCTATCAACAATGTAGTTCCTGAATATGATTCTCCTTGGCTCCCAATGAACATGCAACACCACCAAGTAGCTAAAACTCCATTGTTGACCACTAAGAGCTTCAATAACTCGAAAATGGTAAGATGGGGATGAGGATGAATGAGGTTCAGAAACTTAGATCAGAGGAAGGGAGATCGAAATTGGAGAAGAATGAGACATGGAGGACTTACATGCATGGCAGATTGTCCAAGGATCCTTCCTTGGTCTCCACTCTCTCTCTCGACCTCACCTTTCTTCTCTTCTCTCCCTTTGCTTCTGTTTTCCTCTTCTTTCTTTTTAGTTTCTGAATGAATGAAATGAGGGTGTTGAGGGTTGTGTTGTTTCAGTTGGGGCTGAGGGTGTTATGGTTGGGAAAGGACCATAATGCCCTTAGCTCACTTAGTCAAGATTTTTAAGCCAAGACTCCCCACTAACTCTACGGTTATTTACTCGGCATAAAATTTCTCGACTCGCCCGGTTCCGTATTGCGAATTATTAATTCCTTCAACTAGCGATTATGTAAAATCCTACTTCAAATGTTATTTTAAAAATTAGGGATGTTACAGACACCCCAACTTTTAAAATTTTGTCCTCAAAATTGATAAGACGTACCTTAAGCGAAGAGATGTGGATATCGGGTCCGCATGTCATCTTCCAACTCCCAGGTAGCCTCTTCGATCGAGAAGCCATCCCAGACCACTTTGACAATGGGAATAGTCCTAGACCGCAGTGTCTTTTCGCCATGTTCCAATATATAGCTAGGATGAGGTTGGAATGATAAATCCGGTCGAAGGTCAATCGTATCAACACTCAACGCCTGATGTGGATCGGGAACATACTTCCTCAACTGAGACACGTGGAACACATCATGGAGATTTGATAAGGCCGGAGACAATGCGAGGCGATAGGCAACTAGCCCAATCCGCTCGATGATTTGGAAAGGTCCAACATATCGAGGACTGAGCTTCTTTGCTCGCAAGGCTCTCCCAGTACCTATGGTTGGGGAAACATTCAAGAATACATGATCACCAACTTTAAATTCCAACGGCCTCCTTCGGTTGTCAGCATAGCTCTTTTGTCGACTTTGAGCAACCTTCATTCTATCCCGAATCAATCTAATCTTCTCAGTTGTTTCGCGAACCATGTCGGGTCCCAAAAACCTATCCTCACCAATTTCCCACCAACACAACGGAGTTCTACACTTCCTACCATAAAGTGCTTCAAACGGTGCCATTCTAATACTAGAGTGGTAACTGTTGTTGTAGGCGAATTCCACCAATGGGAGATGGTCTTCCCATTTCGACCCGTTGTCAAGTACGCATGCCCGCAGCATGTCTTCAAGGGTCTGTATTGTCCTCTCAGTATGACCATCAGTCTGAGGATGATATGCAGTGCTAACAAGCACTCTTGTCCCCATGGCTTCATTCAATGCTTTCCAAAATCTAGAAGTGAACTTGGGATCTCGGTCTGACACGATACTCGTTGGAACCCCATGCAGTTTGATAATGTTCTTCACATACTCATCTGCTAACTTGGAAACTTTATAAGTCGACCGAACGGGAATAAAGTGAGCGGATTTAGTCAATCGGTCCACTACTACCCAAATGGAATCATTACCGGCTTGTGACCTCGGCAAACCCATAACGAAGTCCATTGAGATGACCAGCATGTCTTCGGTGCTCTGCCTTAACCTTCTGACAGGTAAAGCATCGAGACACAAACTCAGCAACATCGGTTTTCATCCCAGGCCCCCAATACATCAGTTTTAAATCTCGGTACATCTTGGTGGATCCAGGGTGTACAGAATACTGACTCCGATGAGCTTCCTCTAATACTTGTCTCTTGACATCCTCATCGTCGGGTATACAATCCAACCATTGAAACAGATAATACCATCACTGTCTTCGGTGAAGTTTGGCGATCCTTTCTGAGATTGTAGTTCCACATCCACTTCTTGAGCCACACGAATCTGATCTCTCAATATACTAGTGACCCGAATATGCCGTAACACTAATCGGTCCCTTTTTCTTGTTACCTTGAGGTTCAAGTCCTTAAAAAACTCTAATAATGCCATTTCATAAACCATTAATTCTGCAGTGTGGAGAGACTTTCTGCCTAACGCGTCTGCCACAACATTAGCTTTTCCAGGATGATACTTCAACTCGAAGTCATAATCCTTCAGAAATTCAATCCATCGTCTCTGTCTAGTATTCAGCTCTTTTTGATCGAACAGATATTTCAAGCCCTTGTGATCACTAAAAACCTCGAAATGAGAGCCATAAAGGTAATGTCTCCAAATTTTTAGTGCAAACACAATAGCCGCCAACTCTAAGTCATGAGTTGGGTAATTCCGCTCATGAGTCTTCAGTTGCCTTGATGCATAGGCCACAACATGCTGATTCTGCATGAGAACACATCCTAAACCCTTCCCCGAGGCGTCACTGTAGATTTGAAACCCTAGAGACGGATCCGGAAGAATCATGATTGGAGCAGAAGTCAACCGTTCCTTCAATTCGAGGAAACATTCCTCACAATCGGTATCCATGTAAACGGTTGACCCTTGCGAGTTAACCGGGTGAGTGGGAGAACCAACTGTGAGAATCCTTCGATAAATCTCCTGTAATAACCTGCTAATCCCAAAAAGCTTCTTACTTCTGTTACTGACGTTGGTCGTTCCCAATTCAACACAGCTTCCACTTTACTAGGATCTACTGCTACTCCCTCTTGGGAAATCACATGACCCAAAAACTTTATTTCTGACATCCAGAAGTCGCACTTCGACGGCTTTGCATATAACTTCTTTTCTCGGAGTACATTCAAAACAAAGCGGAGATGTTTAGCATGCTCCTCAATCGTCTTTGAATACACCAAGATATCGTCTATGAAAACAACCACAAATTGGTCCAAGTGGGAATGAAATACTCGATTCATGTAGTCCATAAATACAGCTGGAGCATTAGTTAGTCCGAAAGGCATCACCACAAACTCGTAGTGTCCATACCTCGTACGGAAAGCGGTTTTCGGAATATCTAAGGCCTTCACTCTGATTTGATGGTATCCCGATCTTAAATCAATTTTGGAAAATATTCTAGCACCTCGAAGTTGATCGAGAAGATCATCTATCCTTGGTAACGGATACTTATTCTTGATGGTAATCTTGTTCAACTGACGGTAGTCGATACATAACCTCATGCTTCCGTCCTTCTTCTTGACTAGCAGCACCGGAGCACCCCATGGAGAAGCACTTGGTCGAATAAACTTCTTGGAAATTAATTCCTCAAGTTGGGACTTCAATTCCTTCAGTTCGAGAGGAGGCATCCTATAAGGTGCTATGGATATTGGCCCTGCACCAGGCGCCAAATCTATAGAGAATTCTACCTCTCGTTCCGGAGGCAAAGAGGAGACTTCCTCGTGAAAAACATCTAAGAACTCATAAACAACTTGAACAAACGATAAATCCAAACCAGCTTCAGTTGATGCAGATAAAATAACAACAAAAGCTTCCGCACCTTGGAATAGAGACTGGCTGGCTGAAGCGAACGAAATAACACCATAATCTGCAGGCGGTGACTGTTCCGCTACTTCGGAAGGAAACTTAATTGCACGATTGAAACAGTCAATAGTAACATGATTGGAAGTCATCCAATTCATTCCCAAAACAATCTCCATCCCCCTCATCGGCAAACAGATAAAGTCAACAACAAAATCCCTGCCTCCTATGGTGAGCAGACAGTTACGACACAATGATTGGGTTCGTACACGACCCTTTGCGGTAGTAAGGATAGTTATTGGCTCGGATATAGGAGATACTGTTAATCCTAACCGTTCAGCACATGCTTCTGAGATAAAACAATGAGTAGCACACGAATCATACAGTATATTAACAGTTTGGTTAAAGAGAGAACCTGTACCCCTAATGAGATTATCCGCTGGTGTGATGGTCTGGGCGTCCAAGGTGTTGACTCTAGCCTGGCTTGGAGCGTCAGGAGACTCCAAGAAAGCTTTCCTTGTAGGGCAGTTATTAGCATAATGGCCTTCTTCCTTGCAAAAGTAACACTGATTTGGTCCAGCTTGACATCTACCTCTGTGAATTTTCTTGCAGATATAACATTTATTAGACCTTGCAGAGTCAATAGTTTGCACTTGCTTCCCTTTATCGGAGTTACCCCTCTGTCTAGGGTTGGAAGAGGTTGATTCATTACTCTTTCGTTTATCCTTCCAGAAATCTTTCCTCTCAGCATACATTCTCTTGAGATCACTTTCAACTGAATGAGCTTGTTGAACCAAAGTAGGATAAGTTGTCATGGAATAAGAACTGAGACCTTGATTCACATCGCCTCGAAGACCTTGCTTGAACATAACCATTTTCCATTTGTCATCAGGAGCATGGGTTCCCAATTCATAAAACTGAGATAACCTTTCAAACTTGGCGGCATACTCACTAACCGACATATCTCCCTGTTTCATACTGACGAACTCCATTTGCTTAGCAAGCCTTTCAGTATCCGGAAAATAATGACCTAAAAACAGTTCTTTGAAATTACCCCATTCGGGAGGAGTTCTTTGGGTTTGCAACATTCTACGTGCATTGGTCCACCATATATGAGCATCTTCATCCAGAGCGTTCGCAGCACAAATTACTTTCTCTTCTTCATTGCACTGCAAAGTAACAAAGATCCTTTCCATGGCATCCACCCAGAAATGGGCTTTCATTGCATCGGATCCTCCTTTGAAGGTTGGGGGTTTCATCTTCAGAAACCGAAAATACACCCTGTTGGGATCCTCAGGCTGTGGTAGATTGACTGACTCAGTTGGTTGTGGTTGAGGCACTTGATGCATCTGCTGCATTTGAGCCATCTGTTGCTGTTGCATTAGCATCATGTCATTCATCATCTTCTGCTGAGTTTCGATGACATTCTGCATCCATTCCTGATGAGGATCAACATGTGGGTTTCTCCTACCTCTTCCAGCCATGATTCTGCGAAATATGCACAAAGTATTAAGTTGATTAGGCTCAATGTCTAATAGCATACTAAGAAGAATCAGACTTAGAAGACATACGAGACTCTAACATCTAAGTCCGACTAGGTCGAACCGCTTTGATATCAAATGTAACACCCCGGTATTTCTAACGTTTAGATACACCGTAATGCACAACTTCAGTAATAATCAGCGGACACAATCCCTGCTTAAGTATTGAACGTACAAACTTTTTTTGAATTAAAACATAATATTTCGGACTAAGCCATCTTATTTCCATACTCGAATCCAAGATCCAAAAAGGAATACAACATCGTGTTCAATACTTAATGAACAGAAATCAAAAGGGTTCATACAACTCATAACAACTACAAGTTATATAACCATACAGAGACGACAAAATAGGAAATAAACATCAAGACTATCAATCCTTGACATCACTACCAGCACGCTGTAACACCCCATTTCTACCCGGCAAAATAATGCAAAAATATCAGAGTTCATAAAAATCTTTTTCAACAAACAATGGAGTGCCACATTTACATCGTGAAAACAACAACGAGTTAATTCGCTTCTGAAAACAGTTATATAACACATTTGGATGAACCGATAAAACAACCATTTTAATCCTCAGAAATAATTCATCTTTAAAAACTATGCAGCGGATTCACAACAAGTCAAATTAAATAATCGTTGCGTCTTAACAACTCAAGACAGCTCAGAAAACATCAAAATAGCAACATAACAGCTTAAAGCTCCAACAACGAAATAACAAGGCAAATAGTATTAAAACGCGTGTTCATTCCCCCCTAGTGTTACATATCAGAGCGACGACACCGACTCGATCAAACGAAGGTGAACTGCCTTCATTCGGGGTTACCTACACGTTACCAACATTGGGGTAACATTCAAACAGAAGGGGTGAGATATCGCACTGTATAATCGGATACATGAAAAACAATATATAATTCGGGTCAATTCATCACTTAACAGCAGTCAAAATCATCTCAATCACATAAGTATGCACATAATGCGAAATGTGACTCAACTCAGGGCCACCGCCCTATAATGCATGTGGTACCATAATTCAAACCCGTAAATAGGGGCATCAACATCGCAACATCGCCGTCGTGGTTTGCCAATCCAGGCCATCGTGGTTTGAGCATAGCTCCATCGTAAAAATATGCTATGCATGCGACGCTATGTAAATGCACCAACAAATAACAATGGTTACATAGCAACGCAACAACATCGGAAAGCAACATTGGCCGTAGGCCTACAACACATCACCTGCCAATGAATAGAGGCAAATTCGTCTTCGTACAACCTTCGTCGTCAACAATTTACAACTTAGCAATTTTCAACATTTTGGCAACATCGCAATATTTTAGCAACTTTCAACATTTTGGCAACATCGCAATATTTTAGCAACTTTCAACATTTTGGCAACTTTGGGCCTAATCACATATTCAACATCATTTTAAATAACAATCATGAAATTCACATTTGGGCAGCCACACTTGGCGCCCATGGCGCCCACTGTGCCAAGCAACACAATTGGCAGCCAAACTGGTGCCCATGGCGCCCATGGCGCCCAGCAGCACAACGGGCAGCCAAACTGGCGCCCTTGGCGCCCATGGCGCCCAGTAACGCAACACAGCACAAGGCAGCCTGATTTAGGCGCCCATGGCGCCCCTGCGCCAGACACAGCACGAGGCAGCCTGATTTAGGTGTCCATGGCGCCCCTGCGCCAGACACAGCACGCAACAACAGCAACTGGGCAGCCAAATCTTGGCGCCCATGTGCCAGGAGACACAGCAACATCGCAATCGGGCAGCCAATAGTTGGCGCCCTTGGCGCCCTTGCGCCAGGAAAACGCAACAACCTCAAAATCGGGCAGCCAAGACTTGGCGCCCTTGCGCCAGGAAAACATAAACTGGCGCCCATGGCACCCAGGGAATAGCAACAACGGGCAGCCAGGATTAGGCGCCCTTGGCGCCCTATGCGCCAGGTACCTGCAAGACCGCAACACAACACAACAGGGTGGCGCCCAGCAACATTTTCAGGAACGGCGCCCATGGCGCCCAGACCACAACACACGCACAGAACGGCGCCCAGGAGGGCGCCCAGCGACATAGACAGGGACGGCGCCCATGGTGCCCAGACAGCAACATCAAAAACGGCACCCATGGCCCCCATGACCAGAATTTCGATTCCAAAACATCATCAAGCACGTTCAATCATCATCAATCATGTTCAATCATCATCACTCATGTTCAATCATCATCACTCATGTTCAATCATCATCAATCATGTTCAATCATCATATAAAAATTCAATACCTACAACTAGGGTCTTCTAACTTAATCACACCTAGGGTTCCATCAACCTTTCTACATAGAGCCCTTCATACACCCAATTATAGAGATAGAACCCCACCCTTACCTTAGCCTTTGGAGAACTTGAAGCCTTGCCCTAGCTCTCTCTCCTCTTCGCCGTGCCTCTTCTCTCTTTTCTTCTCTCCAATTCTATTTTTTTGATCCTTCTAAATGAGCAAAATGTAACGCCCAAATAATTTAATTATTTATTTAATTAAATTATGTAGGTATTTTATTAAGTATGGTTATATTTAATAATTAATAAAATAACGTTTTATTCAAAATAGGGAGTGGTGCGTAGTAATTAGCTGATTAGTGGACGGGGGCCCGTGATCCACAAGCCCAAGGCTTAGGCGCATGAAGGAGGGTGTTGGCTAGGGTTAGTCATTCGCATTTTTTGAGAAAGAAAGAAAGAAAGTTGTGAAGAGGAGAAGAGAGAAGGGAAGGGGACGGCGCACAAGGAGAAAAGAGAGGAGCTTTGTTGCGGTGGTTCTTCGGAGTTTCGTGCAAGGAGAGATCGTGTTCGGCAAAATCTAAGGTAAGGGTGGGTTCTAACCTTATAATGGGGTATATGATGGGGATTGTGTGGGAGTAGACTCTAGTTTGCCCTTTGATCTTATTTGGTGTTGTTTGATGATGTTATAATACATTCATGATGTTTGAAATCGGTGCTTGATGATTGATCATGGTGAAATTTGGTAGTTGGATGTTGTTTGGTGCGAATTGGGTTGTTGGAAACGGCGCCCTGCCCCTGGGCGCCGTGGCTGTGTCGTGGTTGTTCCCTGCTGGAGGCGCCCTGTTGCTGGACGCCAAGCCAGCGTTGCCTATGTTGCTGATTTTGGCGCCCTAGGCGCCCAGTCATGTTGTCTGGATGTTGATGCTGCTGGAAGTGGCGCCTTAGGCGCCCAGTGATGCTGTCTTGGTTGCTGGAGTTGGCGCCCTAGGCGCCAAATGTGTTTCTGAGTTGCAGGGGATGGCGCCCTAGGCGCCCAGTGGTGAATGGTGTGTGTCTGTGTTGCTGGTTTTGGCGCCCTAGGCGCCCAGTGTCTCCTGCGCTTGTTGCTGATTTAGGCGCCCTGCTCCTGGGCGCCAAGGTTGTTGTTGCTGTCTGTGTTGCTAGGCGCCCTGCTCCTGGGCGCCAAGTCTGGTGTTGCCTCTGCTGTCTCAGGCGCCCTGTTGCCGGGCGCCAAGCCTGATGTTGTTGTTGCTGTCTCAGGCGCCCTGTTGCTGGGCGCCAAGTATGATGCTGCTGTTGTGGTCTCAGGCGCCATGTTGTTGGGCGCCAAGTCTGTTCTTGATGTTGTGGTGCTAGGCGCCTTGCTCCTGGGCGCCACTTTCTGTGTTGCTGCTAGGCGCCCTGTTGATGGGCGCCAAGTCTAGTTCTGTTGCCATGGTGTTAGGCGCCTTGCTGCTGGGCGCCAACTCTGTTGTTGCCACTGTTGTCCTAGGCGCCAGTTTCAGTGTTGTTGGTGTTGTCTGTGGCGCCCTGTTGTTGGGCGCCAGTTTCAGTGTTGCTGGTGTTGTCTGAGGCGCCCTGTTGCTGGGCGCCAGTTTCAGTGCTGTTGCTGTTGTCTGTGGCGCCCTGTTGCTGGGCGCCAGATTCTGTGTTGCTGTTGCTGCCTGTGGCGCCCTATTGTTGGGCGCCAGTTTCTGCTGGATGTTGTTGCCTTTTGGCGCCCTGTTGCTGGGCGCCAGTTTCAGCTGTGTTGCTGCCTGTCTTGGCGCCCTGCTGCTGGGCGCCAGTTTCTGTCATGTTGCTGTCACAGTGACTAAATGTTGCTGTTTTTCTGAAAATTGGTGTTGCTGTCACAGCGACTAAATGTTGCTGTTTTCCAAAAATGGTGTTGTTGTCACTGTAAAAAAATAAGTGTACTATTGCTGTAAAAATGATGTTGTTGTCACTGTAAAAAAAAATAAAATAAGTGTTGTTGCTGTAAAAATGGTGTTGCTGTCACTGTAAAATAAGCGTTGCTTTTGTTGTAAATCTATTGGTGATTTGGCGTCGGTGTTTGCTGGTGTTATCGGTGATGGTGTAACAGGTGATGTGCCTATTCTATGGGCTAAGGTGATGGGTCTATGACCACTTGGTGATATTGGTGAGGTATGTTAATTAAATGTCTGTTGTGTATTGATTGTCTGGTGCATTGTCCATGGTGTCGCATATATTGCATATGCATTATTTCAGTGATGGTGGCTTCGGCCGTTGGAGCTATAGGTGATGATGGTGATGCTCATATAGGTGATGTGCCCATATTGGCTACTTTATTGGTGATGATTGGTACCACATGCATATGCCCGTTGGTGTGGGTTGCATCTCATATAATTACTCATGATGTTAATGATGATTATTGGTGATTTATTAATTGATGTTGTTGTGAAGTGGTTGATATAGTGTTGTATTCTAGCATATTGCCTATCATATATGCTATTATAATGTTAGATATCTCACCCCTTCTGTTTGAATGTTACCCCTATGTTGGTAACGTGCAGGTGATTGTGAGTGAAGGCATATCTACCTTCGCTAGTCGAGTCAGGTGTCGTCGCTCTGATACGTAGCACTCGGGGGGATGAACGCTAGGCTTTATTAGTGTTTCTATTATTTTAATTTTGCAGTTTTATGGTGATGTATAACTATTTAATTGAACCTTGATTTTATTCCGCTGCTTGTTGATATTATGACGTGCTAGGTGTTGCACTATTTTTAATGGTGAAACTTATTTATTGGCGTGTGATGTTTAACGGTGTAAGTGTAGCATCCCTTGTGGGTGTATTGCAAACGTTCGAAAACTCTGATTTTTGTCGAAAATTTTCCGGGTAGAAAAGGGGTGTTACATTAGTGGTATCAGAGCAGTTTCGGTCTGTCCGGCCAAGTTGTCGAGTCATTGTGTCATTGACACCAAGTATTGTCAATTAGTTCTAACTGTTGTCTAAGATTGTAGTGATTAGTTGAGATGGCTGGAAGGAACGATGCTGCTATTGCTGCTGCGTTGGCTGCTATGGCTCAGGCCGTGGAGGGTCAACTGAATGCTGGTGAGAATGCTGGGTCTCAGAGTTTGGCTACCTTTCAGAGAGAAAATCCGCCTACCTTCAAGGGCAAGTATGAGCCCGATGGGGCTTTAGCTTGGTTAAAAGAGATGGAGAGGATCTTTCGTGTGATGGACTGCACTCCGGCACAGAAGGTCTGTTATGGTACGCATATGCTGGCAGAGGAGGCCGATGACTGGTGGTTAGAGGCTAGGCAGAGGTTGGAGACTGCAAATGAAGAGATCACTTGGGCTGTATTCCGCAGGGAGTTTATGAGAAAATATTATCTGGAGGATGTCCGAGGAAAGAAAGAGATTGAGTTCCTGGAGCTGAAACAGGGGAATATGTCTGTGACTGAGTATGCTGCTAAGTTCGTGGAATTGGCAAAATTTTACCCGCACTACATTGAGGCTACTGCTGAGTTTTCCAAGTGCATTAAGTTTGAGAATGGGCTGCGTCCTGAGATTAAGAAGGCGATTGGTTATCAGAAGATCCGTGTTTTCTCCGACTTGATTGACAGCTGCAGAATTTATGAGGAAGACAACAATGCTCACTACAAGATTATGAATGAGAAGAGGAGCAAATTTCAGAGTCGTGGTAAACCGTATGATGTTCCTGCTGGTAAGGGTAAACAGAAAGCTGCTGTTGGCAAGAAGACTAATGGGGGAGATGCTCCTCCTAGCATTGTATGTTACAAATGTGGCAAAGCTGGTCACAAGAGTAACGTGTGCAAGGCTGAAGTGAAGAAGTGTTACCGATGTGGTAAGGAGGGTCATGCAGTGGCTGAGTGTGAGCGGAAGGAGGTGGTCTGCTACAACTGTGGTGAAGGAGGGCACATTAGTACTCAGTGTCCAAAGCCGAAGAAGGAAAGGTCCAGTGGAAAAGTGTTCGCTTTAGCAGGTGAAGAGCCTACCGAAGATGATGGACTTATTAGAGGTACGTGCTTCATTAATGGTACTCCTTTAAAGTCTATTGTTGATACTGGTGCTACTCATTGCTTTATTGCTGCTGATTATTGTAAGAAGTTGGGTCTTGTATTGTCTGCTATGAATGGAGAGATGGTTGTCGACACTCCAGCTAAGGGGTCGGTAATTACCTCTCTAGTGTGTTCTCAGTGTCCCTTGTCGATCTTCGACAGAGACTTTGTTGTGGATTTTGTTTGTTTGCCGTTGAGCGGATTGGATGTAATCTTGGGTATGAACTGGTTAGAGCATAACCATGTCCGTATTAATTGTCGTAGCAAGTCGGTGAGTTTTGAAGAGGAGGAGTCTGGTCTGTTATCCGCTAGTCAGTTGTGGAAGTTGATGAAGGAAGGAGTTCAGTTATTCTCGCTGATGGCATCGTTGTCTGTTGAGAATCAAGCTATCATTGAAGAGTTGCAGGTGGTGCGCGAATTTCCTGATGTTTTCCCTGATGAGATTCCAAGTGTACCGCCAGAGAGGGAAGTTGAGTTTTCCATTGATCTTGTACCTGGTACCAAACCTGTTTCTATGGCACCGTACAGGATGTCCGCATCTGAATTGTCTGAGTTGAAGAAGCAACTTGAGGATCTGCTCGAGAAGAAGTTTGTGAGGCCGAGTGTATCGCCGTGGGGAGCTCCTGTGTTGTTAGTAAAGAAGAAGGATGGTAGTATGAGACTCTGTGTGGACTATCGACAGTTGAATAAAGTAACAATTAAGAACAAGTATCCACTTCCGAGGATAGACGATTTGATGGATCAGTTGGTGGGTGCTCAAGTATTCAGTAAGATTGATTTGAGGTCGGGTTATCATCAGATCAAGGTGAAGGACGAAGATATTCAGAAGACGGATTTCAGAACCCGTTATGGTCATTATGAGTATTCGGTGATGCCGTTCGGTGTTACCAACGCACCAGGAGTATTTATGGAATATATGAATCGTATTTTTCATACCTACTTAGATCGGTTTGTGGTAGTATTCATCGATGACATTCTGATTTACTCTAAATTGGAGGAAGAGCATGCAGAGCATCTGAGATTAGTATTGGAGGTACTGAAGGAAAAGAAGCTGTATGCGAAATTGTCAAAGTGTGAATTCTGGTTGAAGGAAGTGAGTTTTCTCGGTCATGTCATTTCTGGTAATGGTATTGCGGTGGACCCGTCGAAAGTAGAAGCAGTGTTGAATTGGGAGGCTCCGAAGTCGGCAACTGAAATTAGAAGCTTTCTGGGATTGGCCGGCTATTATAGAAGATTCATTGAAGGTTTTTCTAAGTTAGCACTTCCGTTAACTCAGTTAACCTGCAAAGGAAAGGCTTTTGTTTGGGATGCCCGTTGTGAAGAAAGCTTCGTAGAATTGAAGAAGAGATTGACAACGTCGCCTGTCCTGACGTTGCCCAATCCGGAAGGGTCGTTTGTGGTGTATTGTGATGCGTCAAAAATGGGTTTAGGTGGCATGCTTATGCAAGATGGGAAGATTATCGCGTATGCGTCGAGGCGGTTGAGGGTTCATGAGAAGAATTATCCCACTCGTGATTTGGAATTGGCTGCAGTGGTCTTCATGCTGAAGGTATGGAGGCACTATCTCTATGGTTCTAGATTTGAGGTGTTTAGTGATCATAAGAGCTTGAAGTATTTGTTTGACCAGAAGGAGTTGAATATGAGGCAGCGACGGTGGTTGGAATTGTTGAAGGACTATGATTTCCGTTTCAACTATCACCCAGACAAAGCTAATGTCGTGGCTGATGCTTTGAGCCGGAAGACTTTGCATATGTCGGCGATGATGGTTAATGAGCTAGAGCTGATTGAGGAATTCAGAGATATGAGTCTGGTTTGTGAAGTGACACCTCAGAGTGTTAAACTAGGGATGTTGAAGATTGGTAATGAGTTTCTGAACAGCATCAGAGAAGCCCAGAAATCAGATGTTAAGCTGGTAGACTTGATGGTTGAGAATGATCAATCGAAGAGTGAGGATTTTAGATTGGATCCCCAAGGTGTGTTGAGGTTCCGTGGTAGGATTTGCATTCCTGATGATGCAGACATGAAGAGAGCCATTCTTGAAGAGAGTCACAGAAGTAAGTTAAGTATTCATCCGGGAGCTACAAAGATGTATCAAGATCTAAAGAAGTTGTTTTGGTGGCCTGGTATGAAGCGGGATGTGGCGCAGTTCGTTTATGCATGTTTGACTTGCCAGAAGTCAAAGGTCAAGCATCAGAAGCCTGCTGGATTGATGCAACCGTTAGAAATTCCAGAGTGGAAATGGGATAGCATTTCGATGGACTTTGTGACGGGATTGCCTAATACTGCGAAAGGGTATGATGCAATTTGGGTGATTGTTGACAGGTTAACGAAATCGTCTCATTTTGTTCCTATCAGCATCACGTATCCGGTGTCAAAGTTGGCAGAGATTTACATCCGGGAGATTGTGAAGCTTCATGGAGTTCCTAAGAGTATTGTTTCGGATAGAGATCCGAGGTTCACTTCAGATTTCTGGAAGAGTTTGCAAGAAAAGTTGGGGTCTAAGTTGAGGTTGAGTTCGGCATATCATCCTCAGACAGATGGTCAGTCGGAGAGGACAATTCAGTCATTAGAAGATTTGTTGAGGGCTTGCGTTTTAGAACAAGGAGGTTCGTGGGATTCCTACCTTCCACTGATAGAGTTCACATGTAACAACAGTTACCATTCTAGTATTGGGATGGCACCTTTTGAAGCATTATATGGTCGGAAGTGTAGAACCCCGTTGTGTTGGTATGAGTCTGGAGAGAGTGTGGTGCTTGGACCGGAGATTGTTCGAGAGACAACTGAAAAGGTGAAGTTGATCCGTGAGAAGATGAAGGCTTCGCAGAGTCGACAGAAGAGTTACCACGACAAGCGGAGGAAAGATTTAGAGTTTCAAGCGGGTGAGCATGTATTTTTGAGAGTCACTCCAGTGACCGGTGTTGGACGTGCATTGAAGTCAAAGAAGCTCACTCCTCGTTTTATTGGTCCTTATCAGATTTCAGAAAGAGTTGGGAATGTTGCATATAGAGTGGCTTTACCGCCTAACCTTTCGAATTTGCATGACGTGTTTCATGTGTCGCAACTTCGGAAGTATATTTCAGATCCATCTCATGTGATCCGCATGGATGATGTGGAGGTACGGGATAATCTCACGGTGGAGACGATGCCTGTACGGGTTGAAGGTCATGAAGTGAAAGTTTTAAGAGGCAAGGAAATTGCGTTGGTGAAAGTAGTCTGGCTAGGAGCTGCTGGAGAGAGCATGACGTGGGAGCTGGAGAGCAAGATGCGGGAATCCTATCCCGAGCTGTTTGAATCAGGTAAATTTCGAAGACGAAATATTCTAAGTGGGGGAGAGTTGTAATGCCCAAATAATTTAATTATTTATTTAATTAAATTATTTAGGTATTTTATTAAGTATGGTTATATTTAATAATTAATAAAATAACGTTTTATTCAAAATAGGGAGTGGTGCGTAGTAATTAGCTGATTAGTGGACGGGGGCCCGTGATCCACGAGCCCAAGGCTTAGGCGCATGAAGGAGGGTGTTGGCTAGGGTTAGTCATTCGCATTTTTTGAGAAAGAAAGAAAGAAAGTTGCGAAGAGGAGAAGAGAGAAGGGAAGGGGACGGCGCACAAGGAGAAAAGAGAGGAGCTTTGTTGCGGTGGTTCTTCGGAGTTTCGTGCAAGGAGAGATCGTGTTCGGCAAAATCTAAGGTAAGGGTGGGTTCTAACCTTATAATGGGGTATATGATGGGGATTATGTGGGAGTAGACTCTAGTTTGCCATTTGATCTTATTTGGTGTTGTTTGATGATGTTATAATACATTCATGATGTTTGAAATCGGTGCTTGATGATTGATCATGGTGAAATTTGGTAGTTGGATGTTGTTTGGTACGAATTGGGTTGTTGGAAACGGCGTCCTCACTACAAGAATTATTGGTTTTTCCGGCCAGGAGTTTCCGGCGGATATGGATCCGCCGCAGAGTTACCGGCGGAATCTACGCATTTCCGGCGGATTTTATCCGCCTCAAAGTTACCGGCGGAATAATTGACCGTTGCGGCGGATTAAAATTCGTCTTGGCTTTTGCGGCGGATTTAACGGTTCTTGCGGCGGATTTGGGATCACAAATTTTTTTTTTACGAGATTTTAATTAACCGCCGCAAATGCACCTCCGTCCGCCGCAAATCCCTTAAATCCGCCGGTAAATGCCGTTTCCGGCGGATCTTGCCTTTTGACTGTTTGACTTCGTTTCTCCTATATAAACCCCTTCTCCCCTTCTTCTTTTTTCACACCTCTACCAATACTCTCATTCTCTTGATACGGCACTCGATCTCTTAATACGGCACTCTCTTGAGCATTGTCGGCAGCGGGGTTCCAATAGAGTGGCGCCGTACGTCTCCATTTTTTTGTAAAAAAATTTCCACATTGTCATGAAGACCCCTTCATCTTTTTCGTTAAAAGTAACCCCTTTATCAGCAAAAAGTTCATCCTCATTATTTTCACCACAAGAGACATATACGCTCATCAAACGCTCGTTATCATCCTCCAACTTAACAACCCGTCCTTGCAGTTCCTCAAACTTTCTATTTAGAGATTCAATCATCTTTTCAAAAGATCGTTTCTTGTGAAACTTTCTATTTTGAAAATATGGTTGAATCTCTAAATAGAAAGTTTGAGGAACTGTAAGGACGGGCTGTTAAGTTGAAGGATGATACCGAGCGTTTGATTAACGTATATGTCACTTGTGGTGAAATAATGAGGAGGAGCTTTTTGCTGATAAATGGGTTACTTTTAACGAAAAAGATGAAGGGGTGTTCACGACAATGTGGAAATTTCTTTACAAAGAAATGGAGACATACGCCACTGTAATGGAGCTGCTGCCGACAATGCTCAAGAGAGTGTCATATCAAGATAATGGCGTAGGTCTCCGTTTAGGGGTAGCAGACATTAAATATATATTTTACTGTTTTTCCCAATTTCTATTGCTTTAGATTATTTTATTTTTTTGTAAGGATATTTTATTAATTGTATGGATATTTTTTTGGTGATAATATTTTACTGCTTTTCCCAATTTTTATTTTTTTAAATTAAAAATTAATTAGTTATTGGATTTTATTTTTTTATCAATAATTAAAAAAATTAATAAAATAATATATATTTTTAATTAAAACGATTTTTTTTAAAAAATAAAATTTATTTTTTAAAAATAATAATAATTTTTTAAAAAAATTAATAATTTTTTTTTAAAAAAAAAATGGTACTTTGCGGCGGATTTGTGTCATTTGCGGCGGATGTTGAGTATTTGCGGCGGATCTTTGCGGCGGATTGTAGCTTTTGCGGCGGATTGTTTGGCGTTTTTAAAAAAAAAGGCGCGGTATTTTAATTTGAATATCCGCCGCAAAGTACCAAGAATCTGCCGCAAAGCTCCGTAAAGAAAAAACCCGCGGATATTAAATTTCAAAATCCGCCGCAAACCTCCATAATCCGCCGCAAAGCTCCGAAAAAAAAACCCGCGGATATTGAATTTCAAAATCCGCCGCAAACCTCCAGAATCCGCCGCAAATACTTTTTGACCGTTGGGCTGCGTTTTTCTATATATATCCATTCCCCACTTCTCATTCTTCACACTTCTAACAATCCTCCCATTCTCTTCTTAAAATTTCTCTTTTACTCTCTCCCAAATTCTCTTCTTCTCTACTAAATCTGTTTTTGAGTGTAGCGCTTCGTCCCTACGAATTGTCTTCTGCTCTTATTGGGAAATTTCTTCAAGGTATGTTTTTGATATGAGTTAATAGTTTTAGTTTTTAATTTTTTTTTAATATTCGTTTTTAAATTATTTTATAATAATATGAATTTGTTACTAATTGTGTTGTTTTTTGTTTAGGTATTGTTTGGGTTCCTCCTTTTTCCTCTCTGCTTGAGTTCGGGATAAGCTTCAAGCCAGAGCCTTCTCTTCACTACGGTTAGTTGTTAAAGTAATTAATAAAATATTACTTAATTCACTATTTTTAGTAAAATTTTGTTACAAATTTTGTTTGCAATAATAATACAAATTAATTTATATTGAAAAAACTTATTTATTAAGTTCACTTATAAATTTTATTAACATATATTGTCTTATAAAAATTGAAATTTAAAATTAAATTTGGAATTATTATTTATAATGTTTAAATTATTAGTATATAACATTATTAAAAAATTAATTCTGTTGCTTGTAATTAATTGGTAGTTTATTGAAATATCAAAATAAAATGAGTAATATATAAATATATATATCAAAATATGAAGTAATTGATAGTTTATTTTATTTATATTGTAGTGTAGTATACGTATAGTTCTTGAAAATGGATCGTAGTTGGATGTATGATCGATTGTATCCTGGAAGAACTGGTGTAAAACGACGTTTTGTAGAAGGAGTAGAAGAGTTTATTTTTTGTGCTAAGTACATTGATCATGAAGAATTTGGGCGACAAGGCGGTATTAGATGTCCGTGCTTGAAATGTTCATTTCGAGCTATAAAAAATGAACATGAAGTTAGACTTCATTTGTACAATAATGGGTTTAGGCCAAATTATTGGACATGGAGTCGTCACGGGGAAGGAGCGCTAGGGGTAGCTGCAGTTCCTGCGGTTAATGTTCCGGTTGAAGTAGTAGATCATACATCAAGTAGTTATCCAGTGACTACGACATCTGAAGGATGGGGAATACAACCGTTAGATGTTTATCAGGGAATGATATCTGACGCTGTTGGAGTAAATTTGGATTTTGAAGAACCAGATGCTGACGAAGTTCCAAATGAGGAAGCTCAAAGGTTTTACATGTATTTGAGTGAGACAAATAAACCCATATTTGAAGGATCTACAGACTCAAAATTATCAATGTGTGTTCGGTTGTTGGGTCTTAAGTCTCAATTTAATGTTGCTGAGTTGTGCATGGAATATATGACCAAAATGATGTTGCATGCAACCCCCATTAGAGGGAGTTTACCGCAAAGTTATTATGAAGCTAAAAGAGTGGTATCGAAGCTTGGCTTAAAATCTAAAAGGATTGATTGTTGTGTGTCTGGTTGCATGCTCTATTATAACAATGAGTTTGGCATAAATGATGGAGAGTTGTCGGAATGCAAGTTGTGTGGACAACCACGCTATCGTGTCAGTAGATCAGGGATGGGCAGAGGCAAACCGGTTCCACGAAAATCAATGTTCTATCTGCCTCTTATTCCAAGGCTACAGAGGATGTTTACTTCAATGGAGACCGCAGGTAAAATGACATGGCACCATCAAAATAGAAATAATTCTGGTGAATTACGTCACCCATCTGATGGTGAAGCTTGGAAGCATTTTGATCGTGTTCATCCAGATTTTGCCAGTGATCCACGCAATGTTCGGCTTGGTTTGTGCTCTGATGGTTTCACACCATATATTCAAGCCTCGGCAACACCGTATCCATGTTGGCCAGTTATTGTTACCCCATACAACATTCCTCCAGAAATGTGTATGTCCAAACCATACATGTTTTTAAATTCTATTATTCCAGGGCCAAGTAATCCAACAGCTGGTATTGACATCTATTTGCAACCTTTGATTGATGACCTAAAAAGGTTGTGGAATAGTGTTTTAACTTATGATGTGGCACGCAAACAAAATTTTGTGATGAGGGCGGCTTTGATGTGGACCATAAATGACTTCCCTCCCTATGGAATGTTGTCTGGATGGGGGACACATGGTAAGATGGCGTGTCCGATTTGCATGGTTGACACAAAGGCTTTTAGTCTTAAATACGGAGGAAAAGTTTCATGGTTTGACTCGCACCGTAGGTTCTTACCTATGGATCACCCATTTAGAAAGCAGAAATATGCGTTCATCAAGGGAAATGTTGAATCTATATGCATTCATCAAGCAGAAATCTGGGTTCAATCTCATAAGGTACCCTTAATCAAACCTTGGTGAAAGTGCTGAAAAGCATACTTTAATTTTGCGCTCAGGTGCTGCCAGCATCTTTACAACACCTGCAACTGGACTAAAATTACAATGGAATTAATATCTCTAATCATATTTTATCCTGATTTAAAAACCATTTTGTTTACACTTTAAATTATCAGCTTGAACATGATTTGTGTCACCCTTTTCTTTTACTCCCTAGTTTTCTTTTCAAGTCATTTTGGCATTAATTTAACTACACAATCCTCGTGGGAATGACTTTTACATATCATTATATTACTTGTTAGACTGTGTATACTTGCACACATTTTTACACAACATGAACCTAGTACTTTTGATATTGTCTGTTGCATTCCGAAAAAGGTACCAAGCACACAACCTATGATGGGCAGTAGGAAATACCCTTTTAATTGCCTTCCTCATTGATACATCTCCATCAGTTATAACAGATATTGGCATCTTCCCTTTCATTACCTCCTCGAATTGTTCAAGCAACCACACATTGGTGTCTTCAACTTAATTCATTCATAACAATGGTAGTAGCAAACACGGTAGTTTGGTTGTGATGATTCACCCTGGAAAAAGTAACCAGCGAGCACAAATACTTGTTCTTCTTATACGTCGCATTAAATGCCAAAACATAGCCAAATATCGAATAATCCAATTGGCTCATACCATCGCTCCAGAATAAATTTTGCAACTTGCCCTTTGCATCAAGTGTGGCAGAATATTATTATGAACAAAATTAAAATGACCAAAGTACCCCCCCGTTTTGGCGGACTTTTCCCGCCTAATTGACTACTTTTTGACGGACTCCATTTTCTACTTTTATATATAAAAGATGAGCAACACCTAGTTTGCTTTTTCTTTTCCTTTGCGTTTTTTCTCGATTCATATCATCATTTTCTAAAATATGCTATTTGAAATTTATCAATGTCACTGCCATGATATTCTAATTATCTTCATAGTACTTTAATTTGGAGGCTTCTGACTCTAACCTTTGAGAAATAAGAACCTCGAAAACGATGAGTACTTAGATAAATCCCAAAAATATACATCATTTTTTTATAATTTTTTAATAGTAGTACTTAAGAACTTACCTCTCCAACCCAGAAGTCTAATAAAATCAACTAAATGGATGCCCCTAATAACTTTTTATCAGTTTTTTTAATTAAAAATAAGGTTGTGGGTCTACGCATCAGAGAAGATGGAGAGTTTCCTATTTAAGAGGGTTTTTTTACGGCAAATACATTCATTCATTAGATGAAAACCAGATCATTATAACAACCAGGGTACTCAGATAGTGTTGGGGCATTCCCCATTGACAAATTAGAGTTGCTCCTAGCAATTAAACCATACAAGCATTGGCTTCAATAACCAAAAATAAAAACATTGGCTTCAGGACACACATATAGTTGAGGCCACAATGGTCCTACAACAAACCTAACAACTAATCCAATCAACCAGGCAAACAACTTTCGAATATGGTAAATGGCCAGAGATGGAGGAGAATCCACAGTCTTTGAGTCTATCCAATTACGGATCATTTCTTTGGCTAGTATAGGCGTAGTTCGACTATGTGTGGTTTCGCGATGGTCCAAAATAACCACAGTAACGATAGCAGCTTGTTGATGAGAGGGGTAGATGAGGTTGGTGTTCACCCTTTCTCCTGCCCTAATAGAAACTGGCTGTAGCAAGCCATTTTCAAAAAGGCAGAGATGCAGAGACATTTCAACAAACACCCTTGAGGAAAACTTAAACCAAACTACTGCCGAACACAAAAATCTCATAACAAAACAAAGCAAACGTAAACACACAGATAGGGATGGCAATTGAGCCCATACCCATAGGGTACCCGCAAAAATTAACCGCACACATGAGCGCGGCTTCAGGGACGGGCACGACGGTGCCCAGCCCGCTCCGGGTCCACACCCGCATACATGCATATATATATTACTAATATTACAATCTATACACAATTTTAAAAAATGAAATGATTTTTTCTTCATAAAATACTAAATCTAACTACTAATTAACATTTTGGGTGTTCATATTATATATAGTTACTATTATTACAATTTTAAGTATATCCAACTTTAAAAAAATAAATCCAAACTACTAATATTTGGGATATTTTTAATTCACTAAATTAGTTGATACGAAAAAAATAATGATTTTTTAAAAGTTGTTTTATTATGTTTTTTTATGTTATTTATTATTTTTTGCGGTTAAAGGGCGGGTAATGAGCATGCCCATGGGCACTTAGTGCCCAGAGGGTACGAGGACGGACACTATAGTACTCTACCCATACATGTGCGGGCTCGGGTACAGGCACTATTGTACCCTGCTCATAGGGTACCCATTGCCATCCCTATACACAGGTCACAAAACAAGGGGAACAGAACACCAACAAACATAAAGGCAGAAACTTTATAGTAAAACCGGATCAATGACGAAACTGGGCCACGGGGACAGCCATTGGGGTTTCAGAGTTGGTCGAGGTGGAGCCAGATCTTCAAGGAGAAGGGCAGAATCGGAGGTGGTGGTGGTCGCACATCTCGAGGAGGAGTGGTCATGGTGAACAAAATCTCGGTGGTCACCTCACGACAGCAGCAGAAGAGACAGAAACAAGAGCCTCCATGATAAAGGGGAGAGTCTCCATGGCTGAGAGGAAAGCCTCCATGGTGGAGGAAAGAGCTCCAAGAGGCTGGAGGGAAATAGCCGCCACTAACCCTAGGGTTGGGAGGAGAGAAAAGGTTTTTAGAGAGAAGTGACGACTTCTCTCTCATCCTTTCAGAAACCGAAAACTGATATTATAGCTTCCTATTTAAGGTTGATCCTCAATAGATACCAATTTTTGATTCTCCTCCATGGGGGTACCTATTAAAATCTGATTCTTATCAAGTAAAAACTCCTCATTGGGGATGCTCTTAATAGCAAACTATTAAGAGGGACTTAATAGAAGGACTAATACGAAAAATATAGTATTTACAGGGATTTATTTAAAAATAAATAAATTGCAAGAACTAAAACCAAATGACCCCCCTATTTATATGGTTAAAAGACATATTTAAGCCTATTATTTATTAATACTTTTTTATTTTTGAGTTCCCGCGACAAAACACTGTGTTATCAATATATTATCTTCTCAATTTGAATACTCTCACGCTTTATAAATTTTAAGAATTAAAACAACTACTTATATTAGTCATAATATGCACCATCAATTTTTTTATTTTTTTCTTGACAGCTAGCACCTTCAATTGTATAAAGGATATATTCTTAAAAAATATGATGATGAAACAGATTAACACATGCAAGCTTGAACGAAAAAAAACTTGCGACAAACTGGTACTATCGACTAATAAAAAATGCAAAATAAAAACCATCTAAAACATATTAGCAACCTCAAAACAGTACTGTGATACAAAATAATAGCACCAGCCTAAAGGACAAGCCTGAATATGATAGATAGTCTCTTATCTTTTGTCCATCAAAAAAATTTATATTGAACTCTTCTATAAAATTGAAAACATAAACGGTTGGTATCAGTAGTAAAAACTAGAGATTCTCTAAAATACAAAACATACAACTTTAGAGGATTCGGTCTTGAAGATCTGTCATCAAGGAGGAGGCCAACGAGGTGAGCTTCTTTCCAGTCTCGCCTGCAATGTTCTTAAGGGAAGAGATATCTTGCTGTGCCTGTAAAATAAGTAGAGAAGGGAGGCAGGGGATCAGTATTAACACAGGAACCACAACAAAGAATTTAATTATAATTCCGTCCAATAACAATGAAAATGAACAATTAAGTTTGAGTCCTGTAAAATGTAAGGAATACCTGGAAAGATAATCGATTGATGAGGTCACTAGCAGCAAGATCAATGGAATTATCACTTGAGCCACCAAAAAGATCGGCACTGGAGATGGCAGTTGAACCCTGGAAACAAGAGGATAAACACCATCAAGTTTCAATATTAAACTCCCTCCTCCCCTCTCCTGATCCAGCTTTTTATTTTTCCCATTCCGGGTTACAGAGATATAATAAGTTCTAACTAAGAATTTATTCGTGCTTCGTTCCAAGTAATATCTAGAACTAAAAGTATTTTCACTCATAAGATAACAAATTTATTGAGCATAAAAGAAAAATGAAATTACAAATAAGGAGTCCTGCAAAACATAAAGAACACAATCAAGAAATATCCAAAAAAATGAGAGAAAATCAACGGAACAAAGCTTCCCAATGCCTCAACATATTTATTACTGAAAGTCTGAAACTCCGCTGCTTCACACCAAATAGATGCCAAAGACCCAATCTTAATAATTATGCAGAATGTGGCTACGAGATTTCCAATTCAACCAATCTATAAACATACCACTCCATAATGCATGAAAGCAGTTCTGTTCACCCTTTGGCAAATTGAAATGGGAATTAGTACCCAGCTCACTGCTTGATTGAATTTGAGGGTTTCCTCCACTCAAATATATAGTAACAGTTAAACCATGGAAAGAACCACTCAGTGTGCAAATAGGTATATCATGTGAATATCCCAATTTGACCTTTGCATGGGTAGAATAAGCATGTCATGGCCCAGTTTAACAGTTTTCAAGAGGGAAATGATATTTCTTCTGTCTCAGAAACAACCAGAGGAAGAAACATTTTTCCTTTGGCTACCGAAAATCACTTTCTGAAAACCATAGCTTATCCTTTCTCTCATTCAATCCACTCAATCAACACTGGACTATAATCACTCAATTTCCTATAATGAACAATCTCAACAAAGTTACGAGATTTCCTTTTTCAAGAGGGAAAAGCAAGTTCCAACTAGATTGGGTTAAATTCCATGCATTAAATTGATGCAGAAACACCCTTTTTTATAACAAAGCAAATTAGCTTTGCTAATTTATGAAACCATACTAAAAAAATCTACTTATAACATCAAGATTAACTGAAAAATTTCACCAGCGTTATCAAACTCAGCAGTCATCAACTCAGTCTGGGTGTCGAGTCAGTGGATCATTATTTGAATCACATGAATCAGTGGGTAAAATATGCAAGCTTAATTTGTAATATATATTATATTTGCAAACAACAATTCCAACAGTCACTATGGTGCGGTAGCTAAGACTGGTTTTGTGAAACTGCAAAACCTGGGATATATTCGACAAGTATGGCTAAGAGTGGTTTTGTGAAACTACAAAACCTGGGATACATTCCACAAGTATGGTTTTTTGCATTTTCAGTAAGTATTAATCGTTTTCCGTGCACGCGCGTTAGCAGCCAACTGGTGTTGGCCTCGAAAATCGTCTCACTGCATCTGAATTTTCACAGCTGATATGTGCATTAAAGATTGCAGAAATTCAATGCGGATTCAAATTTTTATAGAGAAGGGTGCACCCGAGCCAAGCTAGTTCAAACGAATTTGACTGGGTTATATCCGGTTTGATGACATAACTAGTGGTTTAACAGTACATATAATTCAATAACGTGTCAGACCGGCCATGGATCTGATTTCTGACCAAACTGATCAGTCCTTTCTGGTTTTAATAACACCAATTTTCAGTGTGTTAAGAAATTATTTTAGGCCTTCAATTATGTATGATAATAATAATGGTATTTCATGGTGATTACTAGTAAAACTGTGATCCCTACTGGCATTGCGGGACAGAAGAAAAAAGTTGTGACCTATAGAGCACAAGTCTAAAATTATCCATCTTCTATAAGAGATTAGTTGAGAGTACAAAATATTCATATTTAATATTCATTGTGAAATAAAATCATTAAAGGAACATAAACCTCTGGCCCTTAATTTTCAACATAAATCTAAGGTCCGGTACCTAAATACTAATATGTGACGAATATTAGTGGTTCATTAGGGACCAGGATGGCCTTTTGTATTCAGGATTAGAATGTTTGCCACTAAATTTCTCAGGGACGAATTAGGAATTTGGTCATTAGTATAAGTTCCACCAATCAAAAGATTGAGATATGAAAGAAGTAGTCCAATATAATCCTATTACAGGATACTGAACATCTAAGATCCACATACATGTGTATACTAATACCGATACTAATACTATATGTTCCAGCAATATACTAAAAGAAAGGACACGTACTGAAAATTTTGACAGGGTAGCTTGGGTATCCACATCTGCTGCCTTGTTCTGATCTCCAAAATACTGGGACGAAGAAATAGATTTAGCATTCGAGAACTTCTTTCTTGCTTCATCAGACTCCTGAATCTTACAAAAGACAGAAATCAAAGTAAAATAAGGTTGGCCAAAGGAAAAGAAAAGGATGCATAAGGTTGAATGAATTTGTTGCAAAATATACAATTACATGTTTTACGGATGATTGGCAGCATCTATTGAACTCAGATAAGATATAAATGAATGCTCAACAGTTACATGAGTACAAAACATGTAGATTGAGTTTTAAAAATGAAGATAAAAGGGAAATTATGATACTGTTTGGCCTGGCTTTTCACCAGCTTTTCTTCTCCTTAAAAATAGAAGCTGGGCCAAGCAGAATTTAGAAGAAGCTCTTGTTAAAAAAACAAGCTTTTTTTAAGGAGAAAAAGTGAGTAAAAGAAGCATAACGAAATTGATGAAAGAAGATTTTAACAAACTTCTGGGGGGATTTTAACAGAAGTGCCTCTCTTCTAGTCCGGTGGAGTGAAGTTCATTCCTTTTATGTTTTTGTTCTTTTTTTATAAGTTCCCACCCCACTACTTACATGATCTATGCACATTTTACGTACTTACCGTAAACGAGAATAAGTCATGCGATAAAAACAAATTGAAGGGTGCCCCTCGTTGCTGAATTGCAGGAAAACAATTAAAATCTAACATGTGACACCCATGGGATAAAAAGGATCAAAATAAGGTAATACCTTGCTGTAAAAGGAGAAAAAGGATCAAAAGTCCTTCCTCCTTGAAGTTTTAATATGATAAATAATAATTATAGAAAAATATAAGAACTAGTAAAGAAAATATTATATCATAATTTCTATGTGATAAATAATATTACAAAAATATTCATGTCTAAATAAGTACTTCAGTTTATATGATAAATTTTATTTTGCATTAAAATCCCATGATAAATTTTTTAATTTGATTATTTATAAAAAATTTATTCATTCTACAAAAAATATCATGTCTTTTAGTAAACAATTTGTCCTTTATTTGTTAAATATTTTACCCATTTATGGTAATTTGAAATAAAATCAAAGTATTTAAAAAATACTCTATCAAAGGGCTTTTAACTTAAATATAACTTTTAAACTAGAAAAAATAAATCACCAAATGACTTTAGCTTTACTTTTAGCTTTCACTTTTAAGGCCAAAAAAACTGGGCCGAACCCTCACTAAGATTTGGTAGCAAAATACTAATTTGTCCAAAGATTCAGCCTATGACTGCAACAATGCTCATATACTAATTAATATTAGTAAAGGCACATTCATGGCCCTATCGAGTTTATCTTTGCTCAGACACGTGTGCTACTTCATTCCATGGAAATTGTCAAGTAACAGTTCTTCATTTTTTTATCAGGAGTTTTTAAGCCAAATCTTGTTTAAGTTTGTTCTCATTCCTGACACTTCTCGGTGATGCCGTAGTTAAACAATTGTAGTTTTACAGAATACTGAAGGTCCTCCAACAAAAAACCATCCAAGATCATAACAATGATATCATAATGTTACACAATCCCTGCACTTGCAATCACATTGTTTTTAGCCAACCTTACCTTATACAGATCCCCAAGTTTTCAAAATTACACTGATATCTCTTGTAAAATAAATATAGGAAGGTTTATGTCACTATAAAACTTAGGGAGTCCTAAAATTTTAAAAAACATGTTATTCTACAAGTGAATGCTAGCATTTGCCCATTTTTACAAAATACTTGCATGCTGGCACTTTCTTGCAAAGTTGCAAACACCATGTTGTGCACTATGGATCTGTATCTTGTTAAATAAATAAATAAATTTGGACTAAAATTAGATATTAAAATGTGAATTGGATGCATGGGTAAGTGTTATAGGCATAAGGCTTACTTGCACTTTTGAGGAGCTTGGCCCAGATTTCTTTGAGAAGCCACTATCCATTCCAAAGTCTGAAAAGAAGCTTGATGATGACTTTGGTACAGACACGTGATTGACTACATGTGAACCTCCGGGATGCAACTCAGGCGGTTGGACATTGTCTACATACTCAAACCGAGATGCCGGAGATGGCCCAGAAGGCAAATTATTTTTTGTCGAGGATGAAATTGTAGCAGGTGGTTGTTCTTCAGGCTTCTGCTCATACAGAGATTCACTTGGCTGCATTACATTATGATAACTTGTCAACAATTCAATCACCAAATTAAATAGAATAAGAAGAAGATAAACCAACCAACAGGCATGTCCTGTAAACAATCTGCAAACAAGATTAACTAGTGGCATACTTTTCTAGTGAGCTTACGGGCACCGAGCCCCCCACTCTTTCCAGTTTTTCTGGCTCCAATTGTCTTCATAGTAGAACTAGAAACTACTGGATGTGAGGCTCTAGGTGAAGAAGTGCTTTTGGGCTTTTCTTTCTTCTCTGGAGGGTTTTCTTTTGGTACTTCATTGGTTCTGACATCAGGAAGTCCGTTGACCCCTTGGGAAGACTGAGAAGCAACCGTTGATGAAGGCAAGCCAGCCTCCTCCAACATACTTTTAGCTACTTCCTTTGAAAGCATTTGCTTATACAACTCGGCAGCTCTGGATGTATACTTTGCCTCTATTTTACCACCATCAGTCCAACCATGTTGCTTAAAGAAAACCTGTGCGCGATTGTTTCCTCCAAAGCTCATCATTTTTAGTTGCTCGGGAGTCCATGAGTCTAAGTTGGTAGATCTACATATAAAGAAGTATATAGATATAAATCTGCTGTGCATTCTTCCTTCTAGTTTACTATTTATTATTTGTAATGCAATATATAGAATAACTAAGTATAAAACAAAGGTGCAGACACAGGGTAAGAAATTCTAATTTAGAGAGAAAACTGAGGATTTATAAACTAGAATTACGCTTACCAACCCTAATAAATTTTACTAAGCAAATACCTGCCGCTCAATTTTTTCCAGAGATATACCCTGAAAAAACATACTAAAATGTCGGCTTGCATAGGCAATAAGTTTTCTCTCAAGAACTCTCTTTCACTCATTATTAGCACAGAAAACTTAAAATTTGGTGGTCCCAATTATGACTTATTTACTTTCAATTAGCTATTCAGTTTCTTCATTTTAAATCCTTATTCCACATTGCATCTCAAGAAGCACAAGAAAATGACTTCACCAATCATCCTTCCAAGTACGCTGACTTTTCTCTTCACTCAATAACACAACTCCAGGAAAAAAATAAAAGGCTATCAGAAACAACAATAGCTGCATTCCAAATTGTCGCAAGAGGTAAAACCCATTTATTTATTCATTTAATACAACTTCCCGAGCACATAACCATTATACTTTTTTCAAACTACATATCAGAGGCAGAAACCTCAAACACAATCTCATTGACTGTTCAAGCATTAACCATTTGATTTAGGGAAATTACTAATCACACAGTACATATAATGCATTACTCTAAATTAATTCACATAGAATCTCAAAAAAAAAAAAAATTAATTCACATAGACATTCAGACCTCGTCACTGCACAACACAGCACTACCACTACACAATCAAATTGCAAAACTGATACAGGCACTTTGCACATAGAATTAGAAAATGAACAACATTTTTCAGCATTTAAGAAAATAAACAACGACTTGCCTAACAAAGCTGATGTGAACGCCGAGATTTCGATGAGCGGCTGAGCAATCGATGCAGAGGAAGATTCCATAGGTGACCGATGCCCAGGTTGGGTTTTTCGTACTGCAATCGAAACACGTCTGAAACAGAAGCGAAACAAATTCAAACATCAAACGCACGCCAACAAGTATCGTAGATCTGAAATCCGATCTCGTAAATCAAAGATGCATTACAACTCAAAATTCAAATCGAAATGAAAAATTATATATGAAAAACCTTATTTTCGGATTTTGCCTTGAGTTTCCTGAACACAGTGTTCTTATCGGGTAAGCCCTCAGACGCCATTGGAGAGCGAGAATGAAGAATAAAATGGAATAAAAAAAGAAGTGGAAATGCAAATCAATTGGAATCGGAATTGGTTTTATATCTATATGTAGGTTTTTGCAAGTGAATCCCAGGGGTGCTTGGTGGAAGATGAGCAAGCACCTCCTGAGTCCTGAGCAATATAGAGATTTAGGGGAGGAAAGTGCAGGTTGAACAGTAAAATTCTTGTGCTTGTGTTTTTGGTAATTGATAATAATAATAATAATAATAATAATAATAATAATAATAATAATAATAATAATAATAATAGGGTCCTTCTTGCTTCAAAAATAATAATAAGGGTGAGGGTGAGAGAGCAAATTAAATCCCTCGCCGGTGAACCACTAAACTTGACCGTAAAATATTATGTAAAAAATGTTGTAAGTGGTTAAGATTGAATCAACCAATATTAAATTTCAATCATTGATGAATTTTTATACTACATCATATGGTTAAATTTAATGGTTCATGAATCATCAGTGAGGGACTTGATTTGCTTCCTCAAACACCCAAGAATAATAACAATAATAACAATAATAGAAAAATGTTTTTTTTGGTACAATAAAGTTTAGATTAGGGTAAGGACCAACCACATGCAAGGCCTAGCCAACCAGCAACCTCATTGAGGATATAATAGAAAAATGTTTGATGGTAATAATAATAATAATAATAATAATAATAATAATAATAATAATAATAATAACAAAATAGAAGTGTTTTGTATCTGCTAGTTTTTTTATGGAATGGTAACTATTAGTTTTTAAAACTTCCTCAGGAGTCTAAATTGTTTTGGTGGGTTGTTAGGGGAGTATTACCTTCAAGGACAAATTTGACAAGAAAGGGGGTTGAATGTCTTAATGTGAGGTTGGGCTAGGAATGTCAACGGGGCGGGGCGGGCACGGGTATCTCACTACCCGGACCTGCCCCGTTTATTATAAATAGGACTCGGACCCTTCCCGGACCCGCTCGGGTACCCGTTTAATGGGTTTTAAACGGATATATTTTTAAACGGGTACCCGCGGGTATTTGTAAATTAATAAATAAAAAACTTTTAAAAATAAAATTTGAAATACCATAGAAAATTAGTTTTTTTAACACTATTTTTTTTATTCATTTATATAAAAAAATTACGCATTTTGATATGCATTTATCGTATCAACTATTTATTAATATATAATTGTTAATGAATTGAGATAAAAAAACTAAAATTATGATAATAAAAACTTGAAAAATAACAACTAAATATTATCCAAAATATAAGGATAAAAAGATACAACAAAATGTGAATAAACATCCACTTAAACAACAACAACAATAGATGATAAAAAAAAGGAAGAAAATAGTTGTGTGATGGATTTACTAACGGGTACGGGTACCCGCGGGTCCGGGTACCCCGCTACCCGGACCCGCCCCGTTTATTGACAGGTAGTCAAAATACCCGCTTATTTGGCCCGCGGGTACCCGTTTAACTACCCGCCCCGGACCCGTGACGGGTTTTACCCGCGGGTCCGGGTTTTTTTTGACACCCCTAGGTTGGGCTTGAGGATGAATGACATTGGGTTTTTTTTTGTACCCCCATCAACTCTTATCTACCCCCATCAGCCCTATGAAAATACTAAAATACCCTTAAAATTTTGATAAAATTACAAAACATTTACCATTTCTCACTTGCATTCGTTTGACCAGAAATTTTCTAGAGATTATCGGATTTACCCTTCAGAGCTACATCCGATTTCCCATCGGACTTACGCATCGGATCTACGTACATCCGATCCACAAAGCGACAGCGCAAACAAGTAAGTCGGATTTAGCTAAATCTGATTCTCCCATCGTATGTACCTATATCCGATTTCCCATCGGATATAGGTAGATCCGATTTGATTTTTCTTTTTTTAAAATTTGTTTTTTCAGTGTCAAACAGGTATCGAGGGGAGTCCTCGTCTCGGGCATCGCCAGGTGCTCCGAGTACACGCACCCGCCACAGGATTGCGGGACATGCGTCTGCCCGCCATAGGCGACAGCAGCAGTATCAGCAGGTGGAGGAGGCCCCGGACTATCAGTATGAGGAGGGCCAGCAGGGGCATCCGTTTGATGAGCATTCTATGTCTGAGGGTCATTCTATGGCTGAGCAGGAGTATTATCAGCACCAGTATCAGCAGCAGCAGTATCAGCAGTACCAGGAGGAGCCCTATCATCAGCCTCAGCAGCATGAGGAGCAGCATGAGCTATTCACTGGGCTAGGATCTCATGTCTGTTCTATTATATTGAGAGACCCGGTAAGTTTTATTTATTTACGTAGCCTTCTTAGTTTAATTTTTTTACATAGCCTTATTTTTTTATTTGTTTATAATGCAGACATATGAGCGTAAATTGAAGGTTACCAACCATGGTAACAAGCTGGCTCAGAGACTGCTTGGGTTTTCCCTAAACCACCAGTTATGGGACTTTATCACAGGTTCCAGATTAGCCCCCCTCGTCTCGACCGGGCACACAAAAGTGGACCATGAGCTGATGTCTGCTTTTGTTGAGAGGTGGCACTCAGAGACATCGTCATTTCACCTACCATTTGGTGAAATGACGATTACTTTGGATGATGTCTCCTGTTTGCTGCATCTACCCATTACGGGGAACTACTTCAGAGCCCCACCTACCTCGGTCACCACTGATCAGGCCATCCACCTAGCACATGTTTATCTAGGTGTGACTATAGAGGAGGCGGGGCTGGAGTGTCGAGCTTCATCTGGCCCGTATTACCGTTTTGAGTGGCTGCAGGAAATTGTTACTAGAGGGTCCATAGAGGATGACATGCGTCCTGCTGTCAGGGCCTTTATCCTTCTGATTCTGAGCTGGCCCATCTTCACGGTCAAGACCGGCGACAGGGCTGAGGCTAAGTGGCTGCTGCTACTTGAGGATGTCTGTAACACCCCGGAAATAATTTAATAAATTTATTTAATTGAATTATTAAATTTATTAGAGGTGTGATTAAATCAAGAGAAATAATATGTGTTATACAGGAGGTGAAACGAGTAAAGGGAGTGGGGTTGGCGTGGAGGGCCCAGTGTTCACTGAGCCCACAGCTTAAACCCTAGGAGTCTAAGCCAAACTCTCTCACTTGCGCAAAATTGAGAGAGCTGCGAATTGAGAGAGTGAGAAGAGAGCCACGGCGCGCTGAGAAGAGGAAAAAGAAGGAGAAGTCGCGAGTTCCAAGGGAAGCTGAGATCGTGGGTTGCTGTGGTTTTGTACGTGTTTCCATTCGTCTTCTACGGAGCCTACGTTTAAGAGGTAAGGGTGAGCGTTTCGATTCAATATAATTGGGTATGTGATTGGGGTTTTGTGGGGTTTTGGGTGTTGCTGTAAAATTGAGACGAATTGACGCTAGTATTTGACGAAGAATCGAACGAATTGTTGATGTTTCTTTGATGAATTTTTGATGGTTTTCTTTGACAAATTTTGATGATTACTTTGATGAACTTTTGACGAGTTGTGTGACGTACAAATCGTGTCTTGATGTTGGTGGTGATTGGAAAAGAATTCATGATGTGAACATGGTTGAGTAAAATTTCAAATTCTGGGCAATTCTGCATGATTGAGACGTTGCTGCCCAATCGCGCTTCGTTAGCGCTGCTGTCGCGCTCCAAGCGCAAGCGCGCTGCGCTGTGACATGATTTTTCTGCCAAATCGCGCGGCTCTCGCGCCTCGCTCGCGCTTCAAGCGCGAGTTGCTGTTCCTCACTGTTTTAGTGCTGTTTTCTCACTGTTTTACTGATGTTTCCCACTTCGAAAAGGTGATGTTTCCCAAACTAAAATGTGGTGTTTTCTAAATGAAGAGGTGATGTTTTCTAAATTATAATGTGATGTTTTCCTCAAATAAAATGTGATGTTTAATCCAATTTTAAAGGCGTTGTTGCCCAAATTTTAAAGGTTTTGTTACGTGAAAATGTTTGAAAGATGGACCCGTGAGGGTGTATAGGTTTTGGTATGCGAAAATGCTTTATTTTATTTACTTCGATACTTATGTGGACATTAATTCAAAGAATTTCACTCTAAGTGTTATACCACTAGTGTACTCTTTGACTATGGCTAGCCTTTGTTCAGGCCAGTTTACTGGTGTAATTTCAAGGACATCTCTGAGAGCCTCACAAACGTTCTGTTGTGAGCAGTACCAGATATCTGAGAAAGCCCATAGTCAATTAGTCTACTATTTTATAACCCACGAATACATAAAGGGCAATTGTGTGTTGTCATATATTTTTAAATGTTGTTGTGAGAGATTAGGTGGATATTGATTTTATAACTAAATATGCTGAATTTCTGGGGGTTTTATATGTGTATGATGTTGATGATGATGATGTGTTGTGCTTCAATTATGACGTTTATGATGATGATTTGATATTTTATGACGATGATGACGAGTACTCCATGTGAGTGATTTGGTGTTTTCACATGTGTCCATAGTGTCTCATAGCATGTGCATATTATGACGAATAGGCTTCGGCCTCTTATGACGAATAGGCTTCGGCCTCTTTTTGATGAAAACAGTGACGGTGTGCCCTTAGTGGCTTATTATGACGAGTATGGTACCATCATGCATATACCCAGGTGTGGGTTGCATCCCATGCACATTCATGGTTATGGCTTGTGTTAATAATTGTGGTTTGAGTTGGTGTTTGTGACGATGATGTGATGATGAATGACGATGTTGTATGATTGCTTGTTCACATTACTCAATTATGTACTTGATTATGTTTTGTTGAAATTCTCACCCCTTCTGCTTGGAATGTTGCTCTATCGTGGCAACGCTGCAGGTAACCGCGAGTGAAGGTCTTGCTGCCTTCTTTATTAGCTGTTGGGATGTTGTCGAGTCGCTCTCTGATACTGTAGCACCTAGGGGGTGTGGTTGGATTTGGTTAATCAATTAATCAACTGTATAATGTTTATGTTGATGATTGTGAGACGTGTTTGAGTGGTACCAGTGAGTTAATGTTTATTTCCGCTGTGATGAGATTATTTTGAAGTTTAAGTTTCATGACGATTGCGTTGTTGCACAAACTTTGATGGTGCAAATGCTGAGTTTTTATTAATGACGATGTGGCATGTCTTTTCTACTAATTAAATAATATTTTTGAAAAAGAGATTACTCTGATAATGACATGTAAATTAAGGGGTAGAAAAGGGGTGTTACATTAGTGGTATCAAAGCAGTTCGGTCTGTCCGACCGGTTGTTGAGTCGTCTAGTTGAGTAACATTTGAGTTTTGTTACTCGTTTCTGAATTCTGTTTTCTGTTGCAGTGCTAGAATGGCAGGATGGAACGATGCTGCACTTGCTGCTGCTTTGCAGGCTATAGCTGGGGTTATGGGAAACATAACCGGTACTGTTAATGATGGGACGCGCAGTTTGACTACGTTCCAGCGTGAGAACCCTCCTACTTTTGAAGGCGGGTAAAACCCTGATAGTGCCCTTGAGTGGCTGAGAGAGATGGAGCGGATCTTCCGCGTTATGGATTGTACCGATGCCCAAAAGGTTCGTTATGGTACGCACATGTTGAAGAGAGAGGCTGGTGATTGGTGGATGACGGCTAGGCAGAGATTGGTGATCGCCAATGAGGAGATTACTTGGGCTGTGTTCGAGAGAGAGTTCAGGAGGAAATACTATCCGGAAGATGTCTGCGGAAAGAAAGAGGTTGAGTTTCTGAGGCTTGAACAAGGTAGCATGTCTGTAACTGAATATGCTGCAAAATTTACTGAGCTGTCCAAGTTTTATCCGCACTATGATGGAGAGGGTGCTGAGTTCTCCAAATGCATCAAGTTTGAAAACGGGTTGCGTGCTGATATTAAGAGAGCCATAGGATATCAGCAAATTCGTGTGTTTTCCCTGTTAGTTGATAGCGCCAGGATTTTTGAGGAGGACAATAATGCCTTCTCCAGAGTTATGAAGGAAAAGCAAAAGAACTTCTCAAGTCGTGGTAAGCCATATGAGGTGCCTGCTGGTAAGGGCAAAGGGAAGTTTGTTGGTAAGTTTGTTGGTGAGTCTAAGCGAAGCGGGGGAGATGCTGTAGCCAGTATTACTTGTTACACGTGTGGGAAAGCCGGTCATAAGAGTCCAGATTGCCCAAGCGGGGATAAGAGGAGATGTTATCGGTGTGGGAAAGAGGGGCACATGTCTTCTAGCTGTGATAAGAAAGAGGTGGTATGCTTTAATTGTGGGGAGGGTGGTCATATCAGTACATAGTGTCCAAAACCCAAGAAAGAGAAGTCGTTTGGGAAAGTGTTCGCTTTGGCTGGATCTGATGTGGTGAATGAGATTCGAGGTACGTGCTATATCAATAATTTTCCTCTTATTGCTATCGTTGATACTGGTGCTACCCATAGTTTTATTGCTGCCGCATGTGTTGAGAAACTAAGTCTTGTCTTGTCTGATATGTTGAGGGAAATGGTTATCGATACTCCAGCTAAGGGTTCGGTGACTACTTCCTCTGTTTGTGCCAAATGTCCTGTATCTATGTATGATAGAGAATTTTTGGTTGATTTGATCTGTTTGCCGCTGAGTGGAATGGATGTCATTCTGGGTATGGACTGGTTAGTTGATAACCATGTTCATATCAACTGTCGTGAAAGGTCCGTGACTTTTGATTTGCCTGAAGAGAAGTCTGGTTTGCTGTCTGCGGGTCAGCTGCATAGGGTGATGAGAGAAGGGGTTCGGCTGTTTTCTCTGTTAGCGTCGTTGTCTGCCGAGAGCCAAGCGAAGCTTGATGAGTTGCAGGTAGTGCGCGAGTTTTCTGAGGTGTTTCCTGATGAGATTCCGGATGTACCACCAGAGAGAGAGGTGGAGTTTACTATTGATCTAGTTCCTGGCACTAAGCCTGTGTCTATGGCACCATATAGAATGTCTGCTTCTGAGTTGGCAGAATTGAAAAAGCAACTTGAGTATTTATTAGAAAAGAAGTTTGTAAGACCGAGTGTGTCGCCTTGGGGAGCTCCAGTGTTGCTAGTGAAAAAGAAAGATGGTAGTATGAGGTTGTGTGTAGACTATCGTCAATTAAATAAAGTTACAATCAAGAACAAGTATCCGTTACCGAGAATTGATGATTTGATGGATCAGTTAGTGGGTGCTAAAGTATTTAGCAAGATTGACTTAAGGTCTGGTTATCATCAGATCAAGGTAAAGGATGAAGATATCCAGAAGACGGCATTTAGGACAAGATATGGGCACTATGAGTATTCCGTTATGCCTTTCGGTGTGACTAATGCGCCGGGGGTATTCATGGGGTACATGAACCAAATATTTCGCGAGTATTTGGATAAGTTTGTAGTGGTTTTCATTGATGATATTCTAATTTATTCTAAGTCTGAAGAGGAGCATGCGGGACATCTGAGGTTGGTGTTGGAAATTCTGAGGGATCGAAAGTTATATGCGAAGTTATCCAAGTGTGAGTTTTGGTTGAAAGAAGTCAGTTTTCTCGGTCATGTGATCTCTAGTGAGGGGATTGCGGTGGATCCTTCTAAGGTTGATGCGGTGTTGCAGTGGGAATCCCCGAAGTCCGTTACTGAGATAAGGAGTTTTCTGGGACTAGCAGGTTATTATAGAAGATTCATTGAGGGGTTTTCGAAGTTGGCTCCGCCGTTGACCCAATTGACTTGCAAGGGCAAGGCTTTTGTGTGGGATGACCGATGTGAAGAGAGTTTCAGTGAATTGAAAAGGAGGTTGACTACGTCCCCAGTGTTGACCCTGCCTAATCCGGTTGAGCCGTTTGTGGTTTATTGCGATGCTTCCAAGATGGGTTTGGGTGGTGTACTTATGCAGGATGGGAAAGTGATCGCTTATGCGTCGAGGCAATTGAGAATTCATGAAAAGAATTACCCTACTCACGACTTAGAACTTGCTGCTGTGGTATTCGCATTGAAAATTTGGAGACATTACTTGTATGGATCGAGATTTGAGGTGTTCAGTGATCACAAGAGCCTTCGATATCTGTTCAATCAGAAAGAGTTGAATATGAGGCAGCGCCGGTGGTTAGAACTCTTGAAGGATTATGATTTTGAGTTGAGTTATCACCCAGGTAAAGCTAATGTGGTTGCAGATGCTTTGAGTCGGAAGACCTTGCATATGTCGGCATTGATGGCTAGAGAGCTTGAGTTGATTGAGCAATTCAGGGACATGAGTTTGGCTTGTGAAGTCACACCTCGGAGTGTCAGGTTGGGTGTGTTGAAAATTGGCAACGATTTTATGGCTAGTGTCCGAGAAGCGCAGAAGTCAGATGTGAAATTGGTTGATCTGATGGGTGAGTTTGGTCAGTCTGGAAATAAGGACTTCGAGATAGATGCACAGAATGTATTGAGATATCGTGGGAGAATTTGTGTGTCCCGAAGATGTGGAAATGAGAAAGGCAATTCTTGAAGAAGGCCACAGAAGTAAGTTGAGTATCCATCCCGGAGCGACAAAAATGTATCAAGATCTGAAAAAGATGTTCTGGTGGCCTGGGTTGAAGCGCGATGTGGCGCAGTTTGTGTATTCGTGTTTGACCTGTCAGAAATCGAAGGTCGAGCATCAGAAGCCTGCGGGGATGATGCAACTGTTGAATGTTCCAGAGTGGAAGTGGGATAGTATCTCCATGGATTTTGTGACTGGGTTACCCAATACGGTGAGAGGGCATGATTTGATTTGGGTGATTGTGGATAGATTGACGAAGTCTGCTCATTTCACTCCTATCGGCATTAAGTATCCGGTGTCAAGACTGGCAGAGATCTATATTCAGGTGATTGTGAAGTTGCATGGCGTTCCTTTGTGCATTGTGTCGGATAGAGACCCAAGGTTCACTTCGGACTTTTGGAGTAGTTTGGAGAAGGAGTTGGGTTCGAAATTGAGGTTGAGTTCAGCTTATCACCCTCAAACTGATGGGCAAACAGAGAGGACGATTCAATCGTTGGAAGATCTGTTGAGGTCATGTGTTCTAGAGCAGGGAGGTGCGTGGGATACTCATCTTCCATTGATCGAGTTTACATACAACAATAGTTATCATTCCAGTATCGGGATGGCGCCGTTTGAGGCGTTGTATGGTCGGAGGTGTAGGACTCCGGTATGTTGGTATGAGACTGGGGAAAGTTTAATACTTGGACCTGAGCTAGTCAGAGAGACTACTGAGAAAGTCAAGGTGATCCAGGAGAAAATGAAAGCGTCGCAGAGTAGACAGAAAAGCTACCATGATAGGAGAAGGAAAGATTTAGAATTTGAAGCGGGTGACCACGTGTTCCTGAGGGTCACACCTATGACCGGTGTTGGGCGTGCACTGAAATCGAAAAAGTTGACTCCTCGTTTCATTGGGCCGTATCAGATTACGGAAAGAGTTGGAAGTGTTGCATATCGGGGGGCCTTGCCACCTAACCTTTCGAACTTGCACAACGTGTTTCACGTGTCGCAGCTTCGGAAGTATATTGCGGATCCGTCCCATGTGATTCAACCAGATGATGTGGAGGTGCGGGATAATCTCACGGTGGAGACCGTGCCTGTACGAATTGAGGATCGGGAGGTGAAGACCCTGCGAGGTAAGAAGATCAATCTGGTGAAGGTTGTTTGGTTTGGAGCAACTGGTGAAAGTCTGACATGGGAGCTGGAGGATAAGATGCGAGAGTCATATCCGGAGTTGTTTGAATCAGGTATGTTTTCGAGGACGAAAAATTCTAAGCGGGGGAGGAATGTAACACCCCGGAAATAATTTAATAAATTTATTTAATTGAATTATTAAATTTATTAGAGGTGTGATTAAATCAAGAGAAATAATATGTGTTATACAGGAGGTGAAACGAGTAAAGGGAGTGGGGTTGGCGTGGAGGGCCCAGTGTTCACTGAGCCCACAGCTTAAACCCTAGGAGTCTAAGCCAAACTCTCTCACTTGCGCAAAACTGAGAGAGCTGCGAATTGAGAGAGTGAGAAGAGAGCCACGGCGCGCTGAGAAGAGGAAAATGAAGGAGAAGTCGCGAGTTCCAAGGGAAGCTGAGATCGTGGGTTGCTGTGGTTTTGTACGTGTTTCCATTCGTCTTCTACGGAGCCTACGTTTAAGAGGTAAGGGTGAGCGTTTCGATTCAATATAATTGGGTATGTGATTGGGGTTTTGTGGGGTTTTGGGTGTTGCTGTGAAATTGAGACGAATTGACGCTAGTATTTGACGAAGAATCGAACGAATTGTTGATGTTTCTTTGATGAATTTTTGATGGTTTTCTTTGATAAATTTTGATGATTACTTTGATGAACTTTTGACGAGTTGTGTGACGTACAAATCGTGTCTTGATGTTGGTGGTGATTGGAAAAGAATTCATGATGTGAACATGGTTGAGTAAAATTTCAAATTCTGGGCAATTCTGCATGATTGAGACGTTGCTGCCCAATCGCGCTTCGTTAGCGCTGCTGTCGCGCTCCAAGCGCAAGCGCGCTGCGCTGTGACATGATTTTTCTGCCAAATCGCGCGGCTCTCGCGCCTCGCTCGCGCTTCAAGCGCGAGTTGCTGTTCCTCACTGTTTTAGTGTTGTTTTCTCACTGTTTTACTGATGTTTCCCACTTCGAAAAGGTGATGTTTCCCAAACTAAAATGTGGTGTTTTCTAAATGAAGAGGTGATGTTTTCTAAATTATAATGTGATGTTTTCCTCAAATAAAATGTGATGTTTAATCCAATTTTAAAGGCGTTGTTGCCCAAATTTTAAAGGTTTTGTTACGTGAAAATGTTTGAAAGATGGACCCGTGAGGGTGTATAGGTTTTGGTATGCGAAAATGCTTTATTTTATTTACTTCGATACTTATGTGGACATTAATTCAAAGAATTTCACTCTAAGTGTTATACCACTAGTGTACTCTTTGACTATGGCTAGCCTTTGTTCAGGCCAGTTTACTGGTGTAATTTCAAGGACATCTCTGAGAGCCTCACAAACGTTGTGTTGTGAGCAGTACCAGATATCTGAGAAAGCCCATAGTCAATTAGTCTACTATTTTATAACCCACAAATACATAAAGGGCAATTGTGTGTTGTCATATATTTTTAAATGTTGTTGTGATAGATTAGGTGGATATTGATTTTATAACTAAATATGCTGAATTTCTGGGGGTTTTATATGTGTATGATGTTGATGATGATGATGTGTTGTGCTTCAATTATGACGTTTATGATGATGATGTGATATTTTATGACGATGATGACGAGTACTCCATGTGAGTGATTTGGTGTTTGCACATGTGTCCATAGTGTCTCATAGCATGTGCATATTATGACGAATAGGCTTCGGCCTCTTTTGATGAAAACAGTGACGGTGTGCCCTTAGTGGCTTATTATGACGAGTATGGTACCATCATGCATATACCCAGGTGTGAGTTGCATCCCATGCACATTCATGGTTATGGCTTGTGTTAATAATTGTGGTTTGAGTTGGTGTTTGTGATGATGATGTGATGATGAATGACGATGTTGTATGATTGCTTGTTCACATTACTCAATTATGTACTTGATTATGTTTTGTTGAAATTCTCACCCCTTCTGCTTGGAATGTTGCTCTATCGTGGCAACGCTGCAGGTAACCGCGAGTGAAGGTCTTGCTGCCTTCTTTATTAGCTGTTGGGATGTTGTCGAGTCGCTCTCTGATACTGTAGCACCTAGGGGGTGTGGTTGGATTTGGTTAATCAATTAATTAACTGTATAATGTTTATGTTGATGATTGTGAGACGTGTTTGAGTGGTACCAGTGAGTTAATGTTTATTTCCGCTGTGATGAGATTATTTTGAAGTTTAAGTTTCATGACGATTGCGTTGTTGCACAAACTTTGATGGTGCAAATGCTGAGTTTTTATTAATGACGATGTGGCATGTCTTTTCTACTAATTAAATAATATTTTTGAAAAAGAGATTACTCTGATAATGACGTGTAAATTAAGGGGTAGAAAAGGGGTGTTACAATGTCAGTGAAGCTGGAGTGGGATCATATGCATGGGGGGCAGCAGGGCTTGCTTTCATGTATGACCAGCTGAACTACTCCTGCTTGGATCAGGCGCATCAGTTAGGAGGGTATGCGACCCTCTTACAGGTAATAATTTTAAGTTATCTTTTCCGAGTTTGGTTAAATTTCTGTTAAACAGTTTTTAAGTTATCTTCTTCTTTTTTCAGAGCTGGATTTTATGGTATTTCCCTCAGCTGGTGGAGAGGAGGAGTGGATTGCGGACTGGAGCACTGTGTGGGCGTTGGAGGAAGAAGAAGACAGATGGAGTGAAGCTGGGGGTATACAGGCAGAGGATTGATGCACTTACCTCGGATGATGTCTGTTGGCGACCGTTTGAGGAGCACGGGGAGGAGGATAGAGACTTTGAGCAGGTCTCATTATACAGGGCCACATCAGCTGGGGAGACATCACTGTTCCCTACATGCCCGATAGGTGCCTTAGACAGTTTGGGTACGTGCAGGTCATCCCACGTCACCCTCTTACCAGTCGTCCGAGCCATGCAGACTTCATTTTTCGGATTGCACATTATATGCCTGTGGTGCAGGACGTTTTGCGTGCTACTCATGCTGCTGAGGAGTTGGGTCAGGTTGCTCCGGACTACATACATTGGTATGTGAGAGCATCTATTCCTAGACTCTTACCGGTTTCATCACCACCACCACCACCAGTACAGCCAGCTGCACCACCAGTACAGCACGATTTGCTATAGATTGTGGGGGACGAGATTCGGAGGGGGCTTCTGAGCGGAGACATTAGAATGGGTAGTCAGACATACGCTCGCCTCCACCGATTACTGGATAGGCTACCACCGGGGCGTGACTAGGGGGTTTTGTGTATTTTTTGTTTATGCTTGAACTATTTTCACATTACTTGATTATTAGTATTTTTTGTTTATGCTTGAACTATTTTCACATTACTTGATTATTAGTATTTCTTGTTTATTATATTTGTGGATAAAACAAATAATTTCGATTTCATGCGATAAAAGATAAAACATAACCAACTACAATAACCAACTAAAATAACAATAAAATATAAAAGATACATTTTCCTGAAATAAATGAGCGATAGTGAAAACGATAAAATGAGAGCAACTACTGAGCTGGTGGAGTGAAACGACGAAGGATCTCAGCGACGGTCTGTGTCGTTTCGACGTGCAAATGCAGATAACCGTGCCACTTAAACATAACATGAATGGACATCATTGCTTGGACGTCACCGTCGTTCTTGATATCCATTGTAGAGCAGAGCACACGTCCATCAGCCCAATCCTTTTTCCGATAAACTATACGAGTTATCTCTCGCTCGTCGCCCTCCACTTGCACTTTACCCAGCAGTTTATCTTTTAGCTGAGCGAATGTTATGTTGTGTTTAAGTCTGCACTGCATTGTGTCACGCCCCTCGAAACAGACACCATCATCTTTGTTGGTGATGATGCCCTGATGATGAATGATAGTGAGGGATGAATCCCGTGAGTATTGTGTTAGGGGCATTTTTTGGTGGAGAAGAAGAAGCTGATAATGATTTAGGGAGTGACTAAGAGTGAAATTTGGGAGTGACAAGAATGAGGTTTGGCAATAGGTATTTATAGAGTTCGTCAATGATTATCAACCGTTGATATTGTCGGTGCAATCTACACCGTTGATCAAAGCGGATCTATCCCAAATTGCAAAGCGGATCTAACCCATTTTAGGTAAATCCGATTTCACCAGCTCAAAATCGGATTTACCTTGATCCGATTCAATTTATAAATTTCGCATCGGATTTACACCTCAGAGGTAAATCCGCTTCGTAATTTAGTAAATCGGGTGTATCTACAATGCAGGTAGATCCGCTTTGTCATAGATACAAAGCGGATCTACCTGTTGTGGGGGTACATCCGCTTTGATAAATTACGAAGCGGATTTACCTTCTTCCAGGGTAAATCCGACTTGTAAAAAAAGTTAAAACATTTAATATTTTTAATTGGTATATATGGATAAATAGTTACACAAATGTGGGTATAATGATAAACTATACAATAAATGTCAATGTAAATCGTCGGAATCATGGGTTAAGTCTACAATAGTGGGAGGGAGACGGGGCATCTTCAAAGCGGTAGACTGCCAAAGGGAAAAACGACCGGTATAAGGATCCAGCCATGAAGTAGATTCATCTGAGCGATTATGAGACCACATCAAAGCAACTGGAGGCAACGGACAGACAGGGGAGATCGAAATATGCATCCAATGGATATCCCTGACGTTAAGAATACATATGATTTTATACTTGGAAGAAGAATAACTACCTCTCAAAGGAAGATAAGTAAAATTCATATCCAAAGACAATTGAACTAGGGCCACATTATACTTAGTAGCTATAAAGTACCCCATCTCAGGCAAACTCAACCACTTATCCTCCTTCTGGAAACGGGGTATTCAATGGATAACGCTTTTCTAAGCACAGCAAGTCTGTCCTTTCCAAACATGTAAGTATATAGTTGCTCCCTCTCCTTTGTTTCTTTGATTAAATCTTGCCAAATTATAGGCCAACTATCCTCACCAAGATCGAGACCAACCGCTACTGCTCGGAACCCACAATTACCATCCCGTTCAACATCAATAATTTTTTCCACATATGGTTGCACGTGATGAGCAACCGACGGTAAATTGAATTTTGTGTCACCCTGATGTGTTAATTTCTTAGAAACACTCTGAGATAGGATTGAACACCGCTGTGATGATTTTATACAAGAAGACCGCTGTGATGAATTTTTGGAAGAAGTTCCAGATTCTTGAGTCAGTTTCATCTTCTCATCCACATGCTCCCACCCAGAAGGATCACGCTTGACATCATATAATTTCTGCTTCTTCTTCTTTGGTGCACCTTTTGTTTTTACTGTAAATGGTGGTGCAACCATTGAAGAAGTGGTAGGGAATGCAAGCTCATTAAGTTGTTTCTTGAAGACAAATCTCTCCTCAGGAGTCATACGATTATATCTCGCCCAAATCATCTCCATTTGGTAAGAAATATCACAGTCAGCCGATTTTTCCTGCGAGAATTTATCATCCATAGAATCCAAACTCAATTTTTTCCAATGGTCGTCTATAACATCCAACGGAATAGGAGTACCGGAGACATGGTACACACCTAGCTCACAAGCACAAGGAAGAAGATGTGTCTTTCTAATAATGCACCCACAGCGGGCTTTGTCATATCCAATCCCAGATGTCGATTTTGAAAACTCTTTAACAATATGATCCAAAGCATTTAAAGAGACAAGACCGCGAAGCTTTTTAAACAAAGGAGTATTGGAAGCCACTTCAATACGGTTTATGCTTCTTTGAAAAGACCCGATGACTTTATCAAATTGAATAGTAAGCATCTCATGCATAGATGTAAAAGACTTAGACAAGTCACCTCCAGAAGTCCTCAACTGTCTCTTCAAAGTCCAATGAGCTGACTCGACTCTTAAATAATAACAATAAACACGTGTCAAAAAAATTTAAACTACGATAAAAATACTAAACACGTGTCAAAAAAATTTAAACTACGATAAAAATACTAAACACGTGTCAAAAAAATTTAAACTACGATAAAAATACCTATTGGTGGTCTGATTCCCGAAGTGTGGGATCTGGTTTGTCCATGCCAAGATAAATCTTTCCTTATGCTTTGTCAACCACGTGTCATGCACATACTTAATAAGAGCAGGCAAATCAACGCAGGAGTCCTCAAAAATCTTCAAGTGAGCTGAATACTCTGACTCGTCAAGTGAATCAATAATGTTATGCCAAAGACAGAGGACGTCCTTTTGCCTATCCACGTGCACCAACTCTTTAATCTCCGCTTTCACATTTTTAGTCACGTGCCAAGAACATAACAAATTTGTAGCGGAAGGAAAGACATCAACAATACCGGACATAAGACCAAGATCTCTATCAGTCAACAACACCTGAGGCTGAAGCCCGTGCAAGTCAAATAATTCTTTTAGTTGCTGCAATGCCCAAGTAAAATGAATTCCAAGCTCGTGTGAAATATAGGCAAAAGCAACCGAGAAAGTTAACTCTGTTGAAGTGACACCTACAATCTCCAATAGAGGTAGATTGTATTTGTTGGTCTTGTAGGTGGTGTCAAGAATAAGAGCCTTTGGAAACAACCGGAATAACTTAATAGAAGTGGGATGCGCCCACATGATGTCACTGACCACATCGGAACCCTCAAATTTTCTGCTCCAACATAAATAATTTTGCGTGTCAATCAATCTCAAAAGCTCTTGAATGTCCGTTCTAGGACCCCTCTTAGAAGACCTATAGGCGTAACGCTACCTATATATTTGAGGAAGAGAAGTGACGTTGTCCGAATAATGGTTCTTCAAAGCAGTAAGACAATCTTTCGGGGCAACATTCAAATCAGTGTGCTCATTAACAATAGCTTTCTGCGGCTTAGTTAAACGACCAAAAGCTGTCGACCCAACCGGGGTAGTAAGCAACTGATGTGTGTGAAGACCACACCTAACACTAACACGCCAACCCCCATGACGTATTGTACAAGTAGCTCTCAATGTAAACGGACAGCTTCTTCTTTTAGACCCGAAAATTCTAGAATCATTAGACCACTTCCCTTGCTTCTCGCAACCAAATATAATCTTATCTCTAAAACCCCTTTTACCTCCAGCTTTGTCAGATCTTACAATGATAACCACAACTCCAATACGTCTCCCAACCGCGTTAGCCCACTCTTCAACATCCTGGCGTGTAGAAAAAATCTACAAAATAGAAAAAATAGATAAATTTTGCGTACTAAATTAATTAAATATCTACGAACCTTTAATCAAGAAAATTGGTTTCAAAAATATACCCTCTCCGTCCAGAATGCCTCTGTAGTGTCTACCACGAAAGGAACGACCTGCGACTCTGTATGCACAATACCTGTTTCAAAATAGAACAACAGTTATAAAGTAAATAATTAAAAAAAAAAAAAACAAAGCGGATTTACGTGATTTAGGTAAATCTGATTGCGCATCGGATTTAGCTAAATCCGATTTGTTAAACGATAAAGGCGGATTTAGGTAAATCCGATTGCGCATCGGATTTAGCTAAATCCGATTTATTAATATTTCGCCTTCTGTTCAGAATTAAATTGTCAAATCGGATTTATCTGTCATTTTGATAGATCCGATTTGACTTATGCATCGTATTTAAAGCTAATCGGATTTACCTTCCATTTAGGTAAATCCGATTTCCAGATTAAGTGGTCCCCCACCAGAGAATCTTCCAAAAGTCAATTTTTGTAATTTATGTCAGGGGTATTTTTGGGATTACGATTTTGGGTGGGGGTACATGGAAGCTGATGGGGGTATAAAAAAAATCCAATGGCATTTATTTTACGAATGTCTCAAGACTGTTGAGAGTTGGGAAACTGCCATAGTTTGGTGTGATATAGACGTACCCCTGCGCAAGGCATCTAACTTTAGGATAATTTTATTAGGAGACAAGCAAACCAAGTTGTTCATCACTTAACTAGGGCATCTATGCATTATACTAGTATCCATCATTTTAATTATGTTCCATCTTGTATTATGAATTCTTTATGGAATGAAATGAGCTAAGTTTTGGTTGATAAAAGAACAACCGGTTTCTAACAATTTTTTATTAGCTTATATATAGCATTTTTTCAAACCCTATTTAAGTAGTGTCTGAGGTTATAACTTAGAGTTTCATTTTTCTCTCGTTTTTACTTCGATTATCTTAATTAAATTTCTTATTAGTCTCGCATTAAATTATGTCTCTCTTGTTTATAATTATTAATTAAGAATTCTCATTTATGTCATTTTATATTAGTTGGGGCTAACAACACTCTTGTACTCCCTCGGGTCCTATTTATGTCATTTTACATCAGGTATTTGATGAATATAAAACTGATTTTTTTATATAAATAGGACTAAGAATATGCTACCTACGCCCACCCTTTTCACACTCCCTCAAACACACCCCTTCTCAATCTCGAACAACACCCTATCTCGTCCCTCAGAAAATTGCAAATCATTCTCACATCACGATAACTGCACAATTTCGTCTTTGTGAGTATGTGCCACCTTTAATCCCCTCTGTCTTCCTCTATCCGTCCACTATGCTTAACCCCTGATCAAAGTAGCTTAACCACTCCTTCCGCATCATATGCATTAATATAGTCCCCTTCATTGGATCACATCAAAATATTCGATGGCGGAAGCGAAACCCTCACCCTCAACGATGGACCCACAAAATCCCTCTTCTTCAAACCCTACAATCCCATCCCCTTTTACGATCTCCTAATAACAACAGTCCCCTTCAATTCCTATGTTATCCTTTTCACCTTCCCACCCTCCTTCCCTCAAATCTTCTAAGATCAATAACAATCACAGTCACATGCACAAGAAATCAAAACCAACCCTAACACCGCTCAACTTCAACAAACCCTACAACGCTCTCCTTCTATGTCTCGCCTCAATCAAATTCAACTGCAGCAACAAGTCACAAGAGATAACATCTTGCCTTCAAACTAAGAATGGAGCTAGCTACGTTACTCCAGCCTCATCAGATGTTCTTGGGTTTCTGGGTTCTCCTAGGTCTGGGGTTTTCCCGGTTTGGGATTATTGCTCATATGTTCCTTTTGGTTAGTTATCCTACGTGTAGGGTTGTTCGAGTGAACCAAAAAACTGAACCGAACTGTTAAACTGAACCGAGCTATAAAGAACTAAACTTTTCGTTACAATTCAGAACTAAACTGTCATTTTAAAACACAGTTCATTAACTGAACTGTTGAAGCAGTGCAGTTAGTTAATTGAACTAACTGTGAACTGCAAACTATACCAAACGCTGTTACACCTACTACAATTCTGCGAACTGTTGAATACGATCTGTCTCGCACATGTCTCGCATCGTCTCTCTATTCTTACCCAGATTACTTTTCGTATAGTAATTGTCAATTTTTTTATTATTATTATTATTATTATTATTATTATTTTGTGGTGGTATGAAATGGGTCGGTGAATCGGATAAATAGTGCTGTAAAGATCTGGTGATAAATGATAATAATATTGCTGTAAAAAAAAATGATAATAATATTATTATGTTATATAAGCTAGTGCGGTGGTGCCAAGCCATTAAAATATGTAAAAAGTCCATTGCAATTTTGCAAGATTTTAGGTGACGATTTTCTTCCGTTTTACACAAAATGCAGTTGGATGTTTTAAATTAAATTAGAAGTGTCATTTTAAAATTAAATGAGAATTAATATAATTATGTGGCAAAGCCACATAGGATTTCTATTTGACAACTCAACATGTATCTAACGAAGTCACTCAGAAAATTTTAAAACTTTTCAAGTTATATACTACCTGAAAGACACTTCCATTAACGTATTTCTATATAAAAATGCCCTAGCTCAATAGTACTTTTGACTTCAATTTTTGTTCGAGTCATATTCATAACTACAGGAAGCATGGTTCCGTTAAAAAGCCATCCGGAAACGCTCTTCTAGTAAGCAGTTTTTCAGAAATCTAGAGGGCCTCTAAGCACATGGGGTGGGATGAGCAATTTTCCAGTAACTAGAGGGAAACTGGTGCAAGAAAGTAAACGACAAACTTTTTATAGACTGGTACTGACTATATATATATATATATATATATATATATATATATATATATATATATATATATATATATATATATATATATATCTATTAAATATACAATTGAGAATATTTTCAAAAACGAAACAGCCAGATGTCGTAACAATATTGGTCCACCTAAACAATCCAAATGCCATTTCAATTAAAAAATGCCAGCACATAATCCACGTCATTTATTTTAAACCGTTTGTAAAGGTCAACGTATTTGGAATAAATTATCAACCGTAAAATCATAGCATTCAATATCCCAAATAATTGGCTTGAATGCAATTCATTTATTTTAAAACAAAAAAAAAACGGTGGAAAGAAACATATCAACCGTAAAATCATAGCATTCAATATAATGAATTAAATATCAATTAAACTACTCCTTCAAATCAGCTTCCCCTACCGTAAATCATAGCATTCACTGAGTCTCCTACAATAATTGGTTAATTCCAACCTTCAAAACTTAAAAAACCAAATCCCAAATATTTCGAATGGAGCCATTCTGTCATATGTACATATTCTAATTCTAATGATACAATATATATTTTATATAAATAAAAACATTGAATTCTTATGCCTCACAATCCATTAAAATAGCTGTAACCATTTCATAATCAATATAATACATCACCAGCTGTTATTACGGATGCAACAAATCACAAATTCTGCCTGAGTTTATGGCATTTATGCTACAATTCCCTCCCACAAATTTCGGTTCAAAATTAAAAACCAAACAACACAATCGAATCCTGCATATTCTGCCCACAATTTCAGGTTCACAATTCAAAACCAATTAAAACTTTCAAATGCATTCTGCATATTCTGTATTTCCTGCATACCATATCCCTGATTCTGTGCGCATATTTGCAGGTCCACTGATGGAAAACATTCCTTCCAAAACACACTTTTTCTGGATCAGCATTACGCTCCATCCCTATATAAATTCTGTACGTACCACATCCATTACCACAGAAAGTTATACAATCTCCCATTGCTTTATAATCCCTATAGCGCTAATAAATTTAAACAAAATCATGAGTTCCTCTATTGCGAATACCTTTGATATGCTGTCCGATGTCAACAGCTCTAGAGAAAACTGGAAATTGCTGGTCCGCATAGTACGATTGTGGCCAGTCAAGGATGCGGAAACCAACAAGATCACATTTGCCATCGACATGGTCATCACCGACACACAGGTAATCACTATCCTCTTCCCTGATTTGTTTACAACCTGAAAATGGTATACATATATGTGACATCAGTTCCAGCTATACATATTTGTTTACAATCAGAGTATAGATCTGTGTTAATAGTGGTTATTAGGACTTTTGATGTTTCCATGTATTGTTATTACATCCATAAAATACGTGAGTTTCCTAGCAAATTACACCATGGTTTGAAGACATTCTGCAGGATAATGAATTATTAGTCTAACTGCTGGTGTTAGATGGAACTGAACAACTAACTTCTACATGTCTACCTGCTGGTGTTGACAGATTTGTTATATCAAACACAGCTCAATATATCTGTAATAAGGACTAATAAACACTATAACATGTAGTTCTGGGTCTACCTGCTGGTGTTGACAGATCTGTTATATCAAACACAGCTCAATCTATCTGTAATAAGGACTAATAAACACTATAATATAAACACTATAACATGTAGATCAGCAATATAGGGAACTTCAATATTTATGCAAATAAATGACATAGTACTTTGATTAACACAGATATATTAACACCCAGAACTACATGGAACTTTAAAGATAAATCTGTGTTAATCTTTGATATATCAGCAATACATATCTGTGTTAATCTTTGATATATCAGCAATATAGGGAACTTCAATATTAACACCCATAAATGACATAGATAAAAAATTCCATGTATTGAATTCATAAATTCATACTCAGATTAAGTCCTGGAAATATCTCGATTGTTTCAACTGAATGCATTACACTTATTATTTTGTAATATATTATTTTCAGGGGACTAAGCTCACTCTTACCCTCAAACGACAACTCTTCTATAAATATGAGAAAGAACTTGCCGAGGGTGTGGTGTACTACATGTCTAACTTTACCCCCGAAGCAAATGATGGGGAGTATCGCTCAACAAAACATGCTTTCAAGCTTAGATTCAAGAGAGGATCTGTGATCAAGCGTGCTGATGTAAACCTGGTCCCTCCATATGTTTATGTGTTTACACCACCTGCTGAAATTTTTGACTCCGCATTTGACAACAACTACTTAGTGGGTAAGTAACTCAACCCATGAAAACGTTGTTTTACTATGTCTCTTTTAGCTGCTGCCCAAACAATATTCTAATAAAAATTTATTTGAATGATTCTCAGATGTCATTGGTTCATTGGTTGGTATTGGGCAGCAGCGCTCCTTTATGAGGAATGGTGAAAAGTGTTTTATGATAGTTGTGGATCTTGACTACCATGGGTAAATAAATTTTGAGCCGTTTTTTATAATTCTATTTCTTATAAATTGTTACTGATGTGTTACTACCATGTCCACCACCAGGTATCGATATAGTGTGACGTTGTTTGGCCCTTTGGTTGATGAGCTTCAAGCCTCTCTTATTGCTGGAGATCCACGCAACACTGTCGTAGCGATCACTTTAGCAAAGTTGAAAGTCTTTCAAGGTCATGATTTACATTATTTAATGACTTTAATTCGTACATGCTGTTTTGTATGTGCAAATATGCTATTTATTTGTTTGTCGTAGCTGGAACTGACTTGATACTAATTGTTTTATCAACAAACTTATAGGGAAACCCGGACTCATAAGCACCATGCATTCAAGTAGGCTGCTGCTGAATCCTGATGTTCCCGAAGCGGCTAAATTACGAAACAAGTAATTATATTTATGTCAATGAGCTGATATAACTGTGATTTATCTGTCTTTGATATTGATTTGGTTCTTATTTTAAATGATAAATTATATTTGTTGCAGCATGTCCGATTCATGGGAGTCTCCAAATAGTTTCTTGACTCAGCTGCAAACTCCTAAGGCGTCTCCGTTAGATGAAGAGTTCTTTCAAAATAGTCTTCCTGCTAACCTTAACCAGTTGAAAAGTTCTAAGCAGGTAATCTCAATATATTGTCCCTATTCTAATTTCAGATTTCACAGTTCCAGCTTTTTCCCTTGATACATTCCTTAATTTACATGCAAAATCAGCATGGTACTTTTGTCGTGTATGCGACAGTCAACCTCATAGCCGGGGATGGGGACTGGTGGTACACGGATCTGTAATAAGGACTAATAAACACTATAATATAAACACTATAACATGTAGATCAGCAATATAGGGAACTTCAATATTTATGCAAATAAATGACATAGTACTTTGATTAACACAGATATATTAACACCCAGAACTACATGGAACTTTAAAGATAAATCTGTGTTAATCTTTGATATATCAGCAATACATATCTGTGTTAATCTTTGATATATCAGCAATATAGGGAACTTCAATATTAACACCCATAAATGACATAGATAAAAAATTCCATGTATTGAATTCATAAATTCATACTCAGATTAAGTCCTGGAAATATCTCGATTGTTTCAACTGAACGCATTACACTTATTATTTTGTAATATATTATTTTCAGGGGACTAAGCTCACTCTTACCCTCAAACGACAACTCTTCTATAAATATGAGAAAGAACTTGCCGAGGGTGTGGTGTACTACATGTCTAACTTTACCCCCGAAGCAAATGATGGGGAGTATCGCTCAACAAAACATGCTTTCAAGCTTAGATTCAAGAGAGGATCTGTGATCAAGCGTGCTGATGTAAACCTGGTCCCTCCATATGTTTATGTGTTTACACCACCTGCTGAAATTTTTGACTCCGCATTTGACAACAACTACTTAGTGGGTAAGTAACTCAACCCATGAAAACGTTGTTTTACTATGTCTCTTTTAGCTGCTGCCCAAACAATATTCTAATAAAAATTTATTTGAATGATTCTCAGATGTCATTGGTTCATTGGTTGGTATTGGGCAGCAGCGCTCCTTTATGAGGAATGGTGAAAAGTGTTTTATGATAGTTGTGGATCTTGACTACCATGGGTAAATAAATTTTGAGCCGTTTTTTATAATTCTATTTCTTATAAATTGTTACTGATGTGTTATTACCATGTCCACCACCAGGTATCGATATAGTGTGACGTTGTTTGGCCCTTTGGTTGATGAGTTTCAAGCCTCTCTTATTGCTGGAGATCCACGCAACACTGTCGTAGCGATCACTTTAGCAAAGTTGAAAGTCTTTCAAGGTCATGATTTACATTATTTAATGACTTTAATTCGTACATGCTGTTTTGTATGTGCAAATATGCTATTTATTTGTTTGTCGTAGCTGGAACTGACTTGATACTAATTGTTTTATCAACAAACTTATAGGGAAACCCGGACTCATAAGCACCATGCATTCAAGTAGGCTGCTGCTGAATCCTGATGTTCCCGAAGCGGCTAAATTACGAAACAAGTAATTATATTTATGTCAATGAGCTGATATAACTGTGATTTATCTGTCTTTGATATTGATTTGGTTCTTATTTTAAATGATAAATTATATTTGTTGCAGCATGTCCGATTCATGGGAGTCTCCAAATAGTTTCTTGACTCAGCTGCAAACTCCTAAGGCGTCTCCGTTAGATGAAGAGTTCTTTCAAAATAGTCTTCCTGCTAACCTTAACCAGTTGAAAAGTTCTAAGCAGGTAATCTCAATATATTGTCCCTATTCTAATTTCAGATTTCACAGTTCCAGCTTTTTCCCTTGATACATTCCTTAATTTACATGCAAAATCAGCATGGTACTTTTGTCGTGTATGCGACAGTCAACCTCATAGCCGGGGATGGGGACTGGTGGTACACGGCCTGTCGTTGCCATAAGAAGGTGTATCCCGATGAGGATTTGTACTTTTGTGATAAGTGCAACAAGCATGTGGTCAACGTAACCCCTCGGTTAGTTGTCGTAAATATTATCATATTGGCCTGACAATTCATTTAACGATTGAAGATAGTAATTAATAGCTACTATATTATTCGTTATACGTCTACAGGTACCTGTTGAGGCTACGTGTCGTAGATGACACTGATTCCGCTATATTTGTCCTATTTGATCGAGAAGCTGGCATACTGTTGGGACAATCATGTTCTGATCTCATTGAATCATCAGAGGTTGACATCAATTTTTAAAAGTTTTGTTTATGGAAATGACGTAGACATTCTGAATAAACTCTTCACAGTATATCGTTATTATAGTATGTTTTTTGTATGATTTTGTTTTCAGAATGCAAATCCTTTAAACTTTCCTAGCCAAATCACTGATCTGATTGGAAAAGGCTTTCTCTTCAAGGTCCATTGTGATGGGCTGACGAATGATAGGTGGGAACGCACATTTCGTGTAAAAGGAGTTGGCACGGATGAGGGGTTGCTAACCAAATTTAAAGACATGACAAATGCTGGCGAGGTATCAATGTAGAACATATTAACAAGTTATTTTAATAATCTTATTGTTGCGTTCAAATAACTGTTTTCATTTTTACCACATTTTGACTGGCCAGGTTGTGGTCCCCAATACAACCAATACTATAGCTGCTAATGAATCTCTCAATATCACAGATCTGTCCCAGGTGTTACTTTAATCACTATTTGTCTACATATATATTAGTATTTATGTCAATTTTCTTTTATTGAATCTGGAATGTGCTTTCTCACTTATACCTATATATTGGATTTGTTTATTATAGCGTAATCCTACTGAAGTTTCACCCACAGAGATTGCCTCCATTGTTGTTAAAGAACAGAGCATTTCAGATTTGTCCCAGGTGTAGACCAAACCTTATTTGATCTATTTTTATGAATTTGTGTTATTATGGATTAGCAATTTATGGATCTTTTCAGTTGCAACTGATTATGCATCCGCTCAATTTCTCAAATAATAAATGTCTGAACACATTATCTTTTATACCAGAATCTGCTGTCAAGGTTCGGGGAATCTGGATCCCAAGCTGCTGTTGCTAATGAGGGCACACCAATTGTTGATCTGAGCAACGATAGTGATATCACTCCTAAGCTTAAGAGGCCTTGCCCATTTGTCACCCACTCGACCCACCCTAATGGAGTTGTCATAAAGGATATAAAGAAGGAGAAGCTGTGACTTTAAGGATTTTATTGTGTTTTTAAATATCTAAATTATGGAGTATGTATTGTTTTTAAGTACTAAAGTGGGATGTTTCCACAGTTTGCAGTTCAGTTTATAACTTTTGAGGGTGAATGATTTCTACATGTCTCAACTGTTTTGTTTCTTTGACATATGTGGTAACCTTATCTGTGTTGAACTATGTTTGATTACTGAATTTCAGAATTATGGTTTTGACTATTGCTGATTTCTGTCTTACTACTCTACACATGGTTATATAATATTCCAGATCTTGACATAGCTATTGAATGGATTAATTTTTGTGATAAGCAAGCATCCTGTTAAAAGGATTTGCATAAAAAATACCCACAACTTTAACACTGACTAATTTATTATCCTATAAGCAATTTTAACGAAGAGGATTATACTAAAGTTACTTATAAAAGGGCAAAGCATTATATTGATATTACCTTGGCCAAAAAATTGCTGTATATTGTCTTATCTTTCACTGTAACCTCCTTTGTAGGCCTCATCCATATATCTTTCACATCCTTTAAAAGTTCCCACTCATAAGTTGTTCATTCAATTTCTGGAATTTGGCCTTTTTCACATCATCTTCATCTTTAACAGCACTGGCATCTTCGCTTTCCTCCCTAGCAACAGCTTATCTGTGTTTAGCAAATTGTAAGGTAAGACAGCCAAGATATGTTCAATAAAAGACAATCTAATTTCAAAAAATACAACTATCAATAACTCATAAAAGAAAATTATGGAGGCCAAATATCCAAATTAACTCTTAAATTATACATACTTAAATCCTCTTCCTCACTAGGCAGGATTTTATCAGCATGAAAATTATGAAAAATAAAAGTTTTTGTGATAAGCAAGTATGCTGTTAAAAGGATTTGCATAAAATATACCCACAACTTTAACACTGACTAATTTATTATCCTAAAAGCACTCAAAACGAAGAGGATTATACTAAAGTTCACGTGAAAAATGACAAAGCATTATATTGATATTACCTGGCCAGAAAGTTGTTGCATATTGTCTTATCTTTCACTGTAACATAAATTGTAGGCCTCATCCATACATCTTTCACATCCTTTAGAAGTTCCCACCCATAAGTTGTTCATTCAATTTCTGGAATTTGGCCCTTTTCACATCATCTTCATCTTTGGGGTAGTTTATAAATGTGGAATATGTCTTCACGGTTTCCTGTGAACAAGAGTAGTAATAAAAACAGATTTAAAGGCTATTTTGAAAGATTCTCAATGTACAACTCATCTTCTTTTTTTCAGTTTAATCTAAAATTATGTACAACTCAAATTTAGGAAAAAAACACTCTTAAATCAGGGCTGTCATATGTGATTATATGTATGGAATATCTGATATCTGATTATGCAGTACTAAAATGGTAAATTGAATTATTTGATTTTTAATTTCACTAACAATCACAAAAGTCAATGGAATATCTGATTTTATATGATCATTTACTACATTTTATTATGACAATTAAAACTCCCCTGATTTTGGCTGATTTTTTTATCATGCACAATCCACGAATTCCGAAATGATTAATTAATATATTAAAGAGCAGCTGATACATATTCCATAGTCACACATTGGTTGTATCAATTTTAGGATTAGGATTTCAGAATTTGAGAGTAAGAGTCTGACTGACAACAGATTTCGTATAAGGGTGTATGGAAAGCAACAAAAAGAAACAGCATAAAAAAAAAAGAAAGGCTAAAACATCCGATGATGTGACAGCCTCACGAAAAAGGCTTAATGCAGGTAGAGGCATGGCGTGTGGTTATGTTCATTTTTTCTTATGGTGTTCTCTAATGTTCTTCTTACATTATATTATGTTCTATGTTGATTGCAACTCTCCAGATGAAAACACCCCTCCAAATGTCAGATCAATGATCTCAGGACAGGGATCCCAGATTTCACGCGGCCCTACTGGTATGTAAACTCCATGGACTTTATGGTTAAAAATTGTAGTCTGAAAAAATTTGATAGATAAACAATTTATATTATGTATAATGTGTAATACTACTTCTTTATTTTATACAATAGTTATAGGATCACCTATGGTGTATCAAACACCATTATATCATCAACTTGGTGTAGATAGGCCTCCATTTTCAACTATCGTTCAAGGTAATTTGGTTATCATTTTCCATTTAAATATTTGCTAATCTGGACGCTCAAATTTGAATCAAATTATAGTCGAATTCAATAGCTTGATTCAAAAGTAGGAGAAATGGAAACTTTTCAATTTTGACAAACACATAATTGCCCCATTATTAGTATTTTGTTTCCAAGTTATCCTAATTTTATATCATACCCATGAAAACCAACCCTACAATTCTCTGCACTGATAATACAGAACTTGGTTATGGGTCCAGTGCTTTAATTTGCAATTTTTCATATTTCATTTGTTTGATGTTCAACTATCAAAAATATTTAAGTACTTTTTGAAAAATATCATCCTATTTTGTTGCATTTTATTTGTTCCCACTTATTTTAGCGTATATGGTTCTGGTGCAGGTTTTCTTTTAATCTGTGAATGTTTGGCATCTAAAACATGAATCTTGGAGTTTTTGGACGTTTTTCTCTGAAATAATGCTAAGTTATTTTGGGATATTGGATGACACACGTGAAGAATTATTGAGTTTGTGAAGCAGTAAATGTTTTATTGTTAAGAATATCTCATATTCAACTTTTTTTTAACAGCAAGAAGCAGAATTTTAGATGTTCACAAAATAAATCTGATCCTTTTTGAAACAGAAACTGCCATGTCTGTAATTTGGTTATCATACTAACCCAAAAATCGTTAGCATATATACTTATGATGTTTGAAGACACAAAATGGAGGTCTATAAACTTATGATCACAATTGTTACAGGTGTTACTAATTCCGGTATTAAAAGTAGTTGCTCAAAGGGAAAAGAGAAGATCATTCCAACAAACCCAGCTGAAGGTAATATGGATAAAAATTCTAATACGTCAATAACAATTCTGCTTCACATTAAAAACATTTTTAAATCAGTTGGGTCGTTCATAGGCAGTACAGCTTCTAATGGACTATGTGTCATCGGGTCACCGGTCATACACTACCCATATAGTTATTGTTTTAATCCACAGCAACAAACAATCATGACATCAGGTTTCTATCTTACCTAATTTTTTGATATGTTATTCTCTTCCCATCGAATTTCGTACGCAATACATCCGTATGAATTTTTTATAACTCTACATGCATTTTTTTCTCCATTCACAGGAATGTATAGCCTAATTAACTCACCAATGCCGTCATATGAAGGACAACAATCATGCATGCAAAGCACACCGCTTTCGGATATTACCAATGGTATTTACAATATACATTCATTTCAAATTTGTTAAATCTGTTTTAATTCAACCTATGTAAATTACATATTAATAGTAGTGTTTATTATTTTACTATTTTTCTTTCACTTATTGTAAAACAAAGTGTACTCTATTTTATGTATTGGGGTTCTACCAAGCAATTATTATTCAACATGGCATTTCATATTAGATTGGAATTCAATGTAACTATATCCTATACGTAATGTATTTCATACTCACAATGCATCAATAAATATGTAGTTGTCCAGAATGGAGCTTCAACAATTTGCCACACACAATTTGATAACTAAAACTTATGTGCCATCAACCCTTATTAATGTATAGCAAGAAAATTAATGAGACGCACTAAACTGACATATATCTTTGTTTTTATTCATAAATTTTACTTCATTTGTGCATTTTGACATACTCATGTAACCATGTTTACACAGTTAGCATGGATTCAACTTTAAAAATGGCGCCGACAAAACAACTACATCAACTGTTTGTACATCATCCGTACACATTATTCACCCCACCAGCCAGGCAATGCCCGATAATGCTACAACCTAGACATGGTAAATCATTTACTCATGGTGCCCTCAACAATGCAAGCTCATCAAGGGATAACCGGAAAAATGTCAACATCAACATAAAGAATAGCAGGCAGCATGGTAAGCATGAATGTCAATTATTTAGGATACTCTTTAATCGATTTTGATTAAACCTGATGTTGATTTTGGATTATTTGAGATATTTCATCTAGGATTCCTATTTACTATGTAATTTGTGTTTTAAAATGCATTTGAAGACAAGTCCCCTATGTTGTTGCAACCTGAGTTTGAAAGCAGGCAAAGATCCGAAGTTGTTAACCCATTTGATTATGTCCTTAACGGAAACCAATCGCGTAGACAACAAAGAGGACAAGCTACAGTTGTCCCTATTTCCCTAACCTTTGATGACGAGGTTACGAACAACACAAGTCCCCCAAACACATATGATTCTGGTGAGGGCATATTAATGGGACTTTAGTCCACTATTACTAAATTTATATTTTAGAGAAGTCTAATAACATTTTTATGTGTGCAGGTATGAATTCTGAACCCAATAGACCAACCCTCCATTCTGAATTACACGCAAAGGGAGAAGCACAATGTAAATGTTTTCCATTTTTCACATTTACCATTTTTAATTTTTACTTATCTACATGCAAGTATAAATATAAGTACTACAATGTATTTGTACAATTAGGAGCTAACAGAGTATCTGTAATCTGTTGCAGCTTACATTTACTTTGGACAACCTGAGCAGATTTGTAAACATTGCAATGCAAAACTATGGTTTGAAGAGAGGGCGGTCAAATCATATAAGGGTGCTAACCCTGATTTTTCATTGTGCTGCATGAAAGGCCAAGTTGAAGTTGAACTACTTCGGAAGCCCCCAGAACTATTACATCGGCTTATTACCGGAGATGAAAGAAGAGCAAGTCATTTCAGAGAAAATATACGGGCATACAACAGTATGTTTGCATTTACTTCTATTGGGGGTAAAGTTGATACAACTCTAAACAATGGCAGTGGTCCACCACAATTCATACTAAGTGGACAGAATTATCATCGTATTGGTAGTCTTTTGCCAGAACATGGATCCCGCCCCAAATATGCCCAATTATACATACATGACACACAAAACGAAACCAACAACCGCCTCAGTCATTTCAGGTACATTTTATACTCACATAACTAATAAAAAAAGCTTTTCCCTATATGCTTACTAACCTCTTGATGGTTGTATTGAAACAGCAAGTCACAAAACCTTGACCCATCGTTGGTAAATGACTTGATGAAGATGATTGATGAACACAATGCATACTCGAAGAAGTTTCGACAAGTAAGAGACTATGCAGAGGCTAACCCAGACGTAAAATTCTGCCTAAGGTTAATTAGACATAATTACTCAAACTCTAGGACAGAGAATCTCCCATCATGTGATGAAGTTGCTGCATTAATTATTGGAGATGAGAGCCTTATCGAAAAGGGTCGCGATATCATTGTAAAGCATAGATCCGGAGACTTTGAACGACTTCATGAAACGCACGATGCATTTATTCCCCTACAGTACCCACTAATATTTCCATACGGTGAAAGAGGATACCAAGAGGACATGAAGATAAAACAAAGACAAGGACATGAGCGAAGTGAATCCAGACAACGTGTCACGCTCCGAGAGTTCATTGCATTTAGAATTCAGGAGAGAGACGTTGAGTTTGGTAACATTGTAAAGGCACGTAGATTATTCCAGCAATTTGTTGTTGATTGTTATACCATGGTGGAGTCTCAACGGTTATCCTACATTAGGGCAAACCAGTCAGTCATTCGATGCGACCACCTCCACGGTTTACAAGATGCGGTGAGTAGAGGTGAATTGGACCCGAGTGCTATTGGACGACGTGTTATCTTGCCATCATCTTTCACAGGGAGTACAAGATATATGTTCAACAATTGTCAGGATGCGATGGCTATATGTAAATATTTTGGATATCCTGACCTATTTATCACTATAACATGTAACCCCAAGTGGCCTGAAATTCACGACTTTATTGCTGATCCACAACTGAAACCATATGATAGACCTGACATTGTATCTCGGGTATTCAAGATGAAAATTGACAACCTATTGTCAGATTTAAAGAAGAACCAATTCTTCGGCAAAGTTGATGCAGGTTAGTCTCCATGCCTATCATTTTTAAGAACTTTTATCCCCATGCTGTCGATGTTTTAATTTATTAAATCATTTGCTAATTACGATTTTTTGGCCATAACAACAGTCATGTACACAATTGAATTCCAGAAAAGAGGACTGCCGCATGCACACCTTCTACTATGGTTAAGCGGTTCAAATAAGATTACAACTACGTCTGATATTAACAACATCATATCTGCTGAGCTACCAGATCCATTGCTTTATCCTCAACTCTACAAATCAGTCACTAGCTACATGATCCACGGTCCGTGTGGAAGGGCCAACCCAAATTCAACTTGCACCAAGGATAATAAATGTACCAAATTCTATCCAAAAAAATTTACAGACTCAACAACAATTGACGAAGATGGGTACCCTGACTACAGACGTCGTGATACTGGGATTACATTCAAGAGAGGTGGGCGCACATTTGACAATAGACATGTGGTTCCATATAACCCTCAATTATTAATGAGATATGCAGGTCATGTCAACGTTGAATATTGCAACAAATCAAACTCCATCAAGTATTTGTTCAAATATGTTAACAAAGGCCCCGACAGAGCATCGTTACAGATCATACGTGAGCCAGATGAGGGTAGAGAAGAACAACTTATTGATGAGATTAAACAATACTACAACTGCAGGTATGTATCACCGTGCGAAGCTGTTTGGCGAATTTTTGCTTTCGACATACATCACAAATGGCCTCCGGTGCAGCGATTAACATTTCATTTGCCGAATGAACAATGTGTTAGTTGGAATGAAAAGTCAGACCTTCAAAAAGTCATTGACATTAACCTGAACATCGACACAATGTTCCTCGCATGGTTCGTTGCTAATTGTAAATACAGTGAGGGTAGGGATTTGACATATTCCCAATTTCCGAGCAGATTTGTATATGACAGTACTGAAAGGTGTTGGTACCCAAGAAAAAAGGGAATGAGTATTGGCAGACTCAACTATGTACCTCCTGGTGTAGGTGATCTATACTACATGCGATTGTTGTTAACTGTACAACGTGGTTGCACCGACTTTGTCAGTTTACGAACAATCAACAACCACGTCCATCCCAACTTCAAAGATGCATGCGCTGCACTTGGTCTCCTTGATGATGACAAGGAGTTCATCGATGGTATAACGGAGGCGAGCCAATTGGCATCTGGTCATCAACTTCGCAAGCTATTTGTGACACTATTGTCTATGCACACAATGAATAAACCAGATGTTGTATGGGAGTCTACTTGGAAATTGCTGGCTGATGGAATAGTTTATGATAGAAGATGTCTCAATATACCAGGTATTACCAAACAACTACTATAAATTTAACACATTTATCACACTGGGTTATATAAATGCAATATCTAACTATATGCATTTCAGATCTACAGGTTGCGGAAGATGACCTAAAAAATTTATGCCTTACGGAGCTAGAAAATTTGCTTCGTTCAAATGGAAGATCGCTAGCTGACTTCACAATGCCATACCCCAATCTGGCTGATGGATTTGACTTCCAAAACAAGTTGATTGCTGATGAACTAAATTACAATAGAGATGAGATGGAGAGACTTCATCAACAACTGTTGCAGGGCTTGACTGATGAGCAACGTAAAGCATACGATGCCATCATGCATGCTGTTCTTTCAGGTCGAGGAGGATTTTTCTTCTTAGACGGATATGGTGGCACAGGTAAAACATATTTATGGAACACAATATCTGCCGCACTTAGAGCTAAAGGAATGATCGTGCTTTGTGTTGCAACGAGTGGTATTGCGGCATTACTACTCCCTGGTGGGCGAACTGCTCATTCCACATTCTCAATTCCCTTGGATATAAGAGAGGATTCAACATGTAGTATCAATCAAGGTAGCGCTCGAGCAAAACTACTCAGTCGTGCCAAACTAATCATTTGGGACGAAGCACCGATGACGCACAAACATTGTTTTGAGGCCTTTGATAGGACACTCCGTGACATAATGTCAGCAGAAAATAAGGAAAACGCTAATAAACCTTTTGGAGGCAAGGCTATTGTCCTAGGTGGTGATTTTCGACAGATATTGCCGGTTGTTAGAAAAGCATCAAGGGATCAAATAGTTGCGTCATCCATAAACTCATCCGACTTATGGAGTCACTGCAACGTACTCAGGCTTACCAAAAACATGAGACTTGGGGGATCTATCATAGAATCTGTTAGAGAAGAGATAAAACAATTCGGAGAATGGATTTTATCTATTGGTGATGGAAATTCCAACGCAAATGAACTCGGTGAGTCCATAGTTGACATCCCTCCTGATCTTCTCTTAATAGACCAGGAAAATCACATCCAGATGTTGGTAGACTTCACATATCCAGACATACTCACTAACATGCAGAGCCATCACTTCTTAGAAGAAAGAGGCATACTTGCCCCGACATTAGAGCCAGTTGCTGAAGTTAATGATTTCATGATTAGTCAAATTCCCGGGGAGGAAGTTGAATATCGTAGTTCTGACTCCGTATGTAAATCAGATGAAGACACTGACATTCCGAATGAATGGTTCACTACTGAATTCTTAAATGAAATCAAATGCTCAGGTATTCCAAACCACATTATCAAGCTTAAAGTCGGTGTTCCAATTATGCTGATGAGAAACATTGACCAGTCAGGTGGCCTCTGCAATGGTACAAGACTCATGGTCAATGAGCTTGGAAAGAATATCATCGGTTCAACTGTGCTTACTGGCAAGAACATAGGTGACAAAGTCTTCATCCCTAGGATGAATATGGTTCCAAGCGATGCAGGACTGCCTTTTAAGTTTCAGCGGAGACAATTCCCAATTTCCCTCTGTTTTGCTATGACAATTAACAAGAGCCAGGGGCAGTCATTATCACACGTTGGGATATATCTCCCTAAACCAGTTTTCACACATGGGCAGTTATACGTTGCTCTATCGAGGGTGAAGTCACGTAAAGGACTTAAGTTACTAATTCTTGATGAGGAAAAAAAGACATCCACATCCACTAAGAATGTGGTATATCATGAAGTCTTTGACAATGTTTAGCTGTAACAAAATCATGTTTTGGAGTTTTTTAATTGGTGGGGTATTTAATTACATAAGTTTGTTATTGTTACGATATTACGATATATATATCATAGTAGGATTAAATTACATAATTACATATCAAGAATTTGACGTATTGTTGTTACGATATATATTAAACTTTAGTCTATATAATTCTTATAATAGAGTGCCATATATTTATCAAATTTTTCACATTATCATGTATTTCCTATGTATATTAATTTTTTACCTATAATACAATGGAAGCTAGACTACAGTGGTAGTATAAGTAGGATTGATTAAAAAACAATCTAGAAGACGATTACCTCATTTAAGAATATAGCTGTCCCATTCACCGACAGTACTTCAACGAGTAAAGAAGATGAATGTGTATAAGCCACAACGTATAGATCCTGTACCCTCCAAGTGACAAGAATTATTAATTAGTTCATGTCAGGCAGCAATCAACTTTAAAAAACAGTATTGGTGTTTGAAAGAAATTGTAAAACTCACCAATATCGGACACCGCTAAAATATAGTTGGTGTTATTCACGACAGGAGCTGCAAGTGTCCTCCCATAGCGATCACTTAATATCGAAAGAAAAAAGATAAACCAGTAAGTGATGCACATAATAATGCAATATTGAATAAATATTCATTAGTTTTTATAATAGATCGATACTACAAACAATGATAAAAACCATTTTTATAAATGAGGCAGTCTTGACAAAAATTGAATTAAACAATGATAAAAACAAATTTGCTAACTTCCAAGAAATAGAGAAATATTTTCCAAACAACTAAAGAAGCTATGTTTCCCATACAGCTAGGATTAACTAAAGAAGCTATAGTTTAAATCCAACAGCTAGGATTAACTAGCTGTTAGTTGAGTTTGTTACAAGCTATGTAGCTAAGTTTGTTCATAACGAACTGATTTAGTTAAGTTTGTTATTAATAACAAACTTAACGAAAAGACCTGTATATATAGCATATTACACACAGAATTACGTAGATTTGTAAAAAACATTTTACACAGAGAAATAAAAAATTTACATTGAGTTTTCATTATTCAAGTCTTATCTTCATTCTTTCTGTGTGCATTCTTCTTCTCGGTCTCTGTCACTGAATTTCTAGGTCTGTGATTGTGACTTGATCTTGTGATAATTGAACCTGGCAAGTAAAAAGGAACAAATAAGTGAGTATTTGTTCTATCAAAACACAAACAGTAAGGAGAAATCAGAGAGTGAAAGGTGAGACAGGAAGCATACCTCTGCTTCTACATCTGTGGCTGTAACCTTCATACGTTGAAGATTTTGGTACCTCTCAGGCGTGGTGTTTTGATGAAACAGAAAACAATAAAGTGAGATACAATACCTAGGGTTTCTGAAATAGAAAAATCAGAGACAGAAACAAAGGGTGTTCTGTGTATTATCTGCTGACAAAGGTAGCAGCAGCAAGGTTGAAGTGATTTCAACCTTCACACGCAGAAAAACAATAAAATCAGTTTACAAGCATGGTTTAGAATTGCAAAAGATCTCACCTCAAGATTGCTACAAATCGAGACCATCGCTTCACATTGTTAATATAGTAACGTCGCCGGATAATCTGAATCGGATCGTGAAGGGGACAAATTGATGGAGTTTCCCACCTTGAAACCTAATTCGGAAAACTGAACACCATGACCGCTTCTTGAGTCGTTGTAGCAGATATAAACCACCGCTTGAGTCGTTGTAGCAGATATAAACCACCGCTTCGTGAAGGGGACAAATTGGTGAAGGGGACAAATTGATGGAGTCGCCGGATAATCTCAAGCTTCACCAAATAACAGATATAAACCACCGCTTCTTGAGTCGTTGTAGCGACGACGGTGGCCGGCGTACGCACGGCAGGAATCGGTCGTCTGAGTGGTGACGCCCGTCGCGAGCTTTTGGGTTCCTCTTCGTTTTCTATCACTTTCCTTTCTTTGATCTATTAATTGATCAATATCACTTTCCTTTCATATCAGTTTCTTTCATTTTTCACAATTATTTTAATTTTTATTAAAAATACCAAAAAAATCCTGCTGGTCTTATGTTTGGTCAATACAATTACGTGGTAATTAACACTATTTCGGTTTGTTCATTGATATGTTCCAAGCAATGTTTTTAAAACCGGACCGGAGATCGAACCTGCGAGACCTCCAGTTCATGGTTCAATCGGTTCAACCATTTCAACCATGGTTGAACAGGATAAGTAATTTATTAAATAAAAAATATTAAATATTAAATTTTGGAGAAAAAAATAAATTTAAAAATAAAAAATTGCATTTCGGGCGGTTCAAACCGGTTCGGTCCCCGGTACTTTCCCTGTTCAAAACGGTTCTTGGCGGTTCAATCCGGTTCTGGGGTGGTCATTTGGCCTGCGGTTCAAATGGGGTTGAACCAACCGGCCAGGGGTCCGGTTCCCGGTTCAACCGGTTGAATCGGCCGGTCCAGTCCGGTTTTTAAAACCTTGGTTTCAAGAGAAGTGCTATCGACCTTCTCCTCGATACTTCACCGAAAAAAACTTCTTCTGCTACTTTCCTTCCGACATTCACTTTATTGCACCTAACGAATTATTTCGGTGTCAATAGTTTGTGTAGAAGTTAATATATAATTCAATTTCTTTTTAGCAATCTACTTTTATTGCCATTAAAATATTTAAATTAAATATTTAAAATAGTTTTTATATAGAATATTGCTAAAAAAATTTTGATCATTTAGTAAAATTAGATAAAATGATATACCTAAATAATATATTTTTAACAAATTAGTTATAAACAAAGTGATGTCTCCATTTCATAATAGGGACCCACTCTTCAACTAACCAACCTCCATATCCATTTAGTAAAATTCTATATTTTCAAGTTGAAAGCATATATTACTATTTAGTTTACTAACATGCTAAAATAGATAGTTCTAAATATACATTTCAAATTAGACGTCCATCAGACAAGTGAAGTTAAAAATCTCCTGTAATATAATTTTAAACTGATCATAATATCTACAAGTGTATATTTTTATTGTCTATATTATGAAATCACATAATTTACTTTACCAAATAATAATTTATTTGCATTTTTCTGAAATACTAATATACCATGTATATCTACAAAGATATATAAACTATAAATTCCTTAAAGCGAATATCATTGATATAAAATTGTTTAAATAAATTATACTTATACATTACCTCTAATTTTTAAAGTTTTTTCAACAAGAAAATGTATACCCGTGCATCGCACGGGTCATGCGCACTAGTATATATATATATATATAAATGAAGAAAGAACTTCGAAAATAAAAACGGAAAATGTCCAAAATCAAAAAACACAAGACTACACAACAAGCCTGAAAATTTTGGTACATTATTTTTTTGCTTCCCAAAGAATGGTATATTTAAACTCTTCTATTACATTCGAAACATGATTGGCTGGTATCATTAATGGTATATTTAAACTCTTCTTTACATACAAAACATACAATTTTAGAGGATTCGGTCCTGAAAATCTGTCATCAAGGAGGAGGCCAATGAGGAGAGCTTCTTCCCAGTCTCTCCTGCAATGTTCTTAAGGGAAGAGATATCCTGTTGTGCCTGCGGCAAAGTCAGGGGAGGGGGGGGGGGGAGGCACAGCATCCCACCCATAATCAATATTATGTTAATATTGTATTAAAGGTGAACAACAGGAGCAATGAAGTTTCTAAATCAATAATGCAAAGAATGCCCGGACAGATAGTTAAAAAATGTAAGGAATACCTGGAAAGATAATCGATTGATTATATCGCTAGCAGCAAGATCAATGGAGCTATCTCCTGTGTCCCCAAAAAGATCAGCACTGGAAATGGCAGATGAACCCTGAAATGGCAAGAGGATCGTCAAGCAAAGGTTACTAAACGAGAAAATCAATGGTAAAAGGCTTCCGAATCCTTCAATGTATCTATCTATTAGTGAGATTTCATTAAAAAAGGCCATGTGCTTTTTACACTAAATAAATGTTTCCAAACACTTAATCTTGTCCAACTAAAGTACATGCCAAAGAAACCTGAAAATTACTGGAGTTCTATTCTATTCCCACCAATACAAAAGCATCCACTTCATAAAGGATGAAAGCAGTTCACCCTTGGTATATTAAAATTGGAATTAAGACCCTTTTATAGAAAATAGGCACCCCTCACCTAGCATTCACTTCATAAAGGATGAAAGCAGTTCACCCTTGGTATATTAAAATTGGAATTAAGACCCTTTTCATAGAAAATAGGTACCCCTTACCTTACAAATTGGTTTTGTGGGGTTGAGTTATACTAAAAATTTAGACTAAAAAACCACAACCGCCAATGATGTTAATCCTTTTTAGAGATTACTGTGCCTGGTGCTAAGAAACTACTAGGACTGACATTTTAGGTTCCAACGAGACTAGGAAGGGGGTTTTGCATTAGTAACTAATAATGTCTCTTCCATTTGTTAGAGAGAAACTTGGGGGTTCCCTCATTAATATAAGTTCCGGCAATCAAAAGAATAGGATATGAGAAAAGTTACCAATATAGCACCGTAACAGGGGATTGAATCGATTAATCATCTAAGTTCTACGTAAATGTCTATTCTCACACTATATGTTGCAGCAAGTTAATAAGAAAGGACGCTTACTGAAAACTTTGACAAGGTAGCTCGAGTTTCTACATCTGGTGCCTTGGTGTGATCGCCAAAAAATTGAGATGAAGAAATAGATTTAGCATTTGAGAACTTCTTTCTTGCTTCATCAGTTTCCTCAATCTTATACCGGACACAATGAAAAACAAGATATGGCAATAAAGCAAAAGCAAAAAGATTAATAAAGTGGAAGTTAACTGAAATTTTTGAAAGAAACACTTAAGTAAATGTTTTACCAAGATATAAATGAATCTTCATTCTTCACTTAATACAGGAGTAGATATCATGTAGATATATATAATTTTCAAAATAAAAAAAGAAAACGGTCATTAAGATCTGGTAGAAACAATATCAATTTTTTGGTGAATAGCAACAACATCAACTTGCCCAAATATAATCAACACCTTTCTTCCTAACTGTAAAATTGCTTATTTACCAAGTACTATTGAAAATTTGAAACAGGCAAGTCTAAACAGTCCTATCAGTTTTATCTTTCTTCAAATATATGGGTTACCGTTACTTTGTTCCATATCTTTAGTCTTGCCCATAAAAGTAGTGGTTCATTTTTTGTAGATTTGTCAAGCCAAGTCTTATTTAAGTTTGTATCTATTCCTAGTACGTCTCAATGATTTCATGTTTACAATATTGTGTTTCAAAGAATACAGAAAATCCCCTAGCAAAACCATGTAAATCATAATGATGGTATTGTTATGGCAGCCAACCTCCACACATGCAAATCAAATTGTTTTCAGCCAACCTAATCTAATATCCTCTAGTTTTTGAAATCAAATTGGCATCACTGCAAAATAAATTTATGGCAGTTAAGTTAATGCCAAATTAAAATTTAGGGAAATCTGCAAATTTTTGAAGACATACTCAAACCATTAAAATAAGTTTATGCTAGTATTTCATCCTTTTGTGAAATACTTGGATGCCAGCACTTTTCACCATATTTTGCACCATGGATCAGTATCTTGTTAAAAAAATGGCGCTGGGCATAGAGTCAATAACATAATTTGAAGAGAATCTTATATAACTAAAACTTTGTACACAAACCACATGCAGTAAAAGTTACACTACACAAGGGCAAAAGCTGCTTGCATATAGCTTACTTGCACTTTTGAGGAACTTGGCCCAGATTTCTTTGGGAAGCCACTATCCATTCCAAAGTCAGAAAAGAAGCTTGATGACTTTGGTACAGAAACATGACTGACTAAATTTGAACCTCCAGAATTCAACTCGGATGATTGAACATTATCTACATACTCAAAACGAGATGTCAGAGAAGGCTTGGCAGACAAGTTGTTGGTTGTTTTAGATGAAACTGGAGCAGGTGGTTCTTCAGGCTTCTGCTCATAGAGAGACTCACTAGGCTGCATTTCACAAGGATAATTTGTCAACAATTCATTGCATCAAATTATAACAAATTGCATATTTTACTAGTAAGCATAACTATTTGCATACCTTTCTACTGAGCTTGCGGGCACCAAGCCCCCCACTCTTCACAGGCTTTTTGGCTCCAATAGTCTTCTTCGAAGCATTTGATACTACTGTATGCGAAGCTCTAGGTGATGAAGTGCTCTCAGGCTTTTCCGCCTTCTCCATTGTATTTTCTTTCAGTACATCATTGGTCCTGACATTAGGAAGTCCATTAGCAGACTGAGAAGCAACAGGTGATGAAGGGGGGCTTCCCTCCTGAGCCACACTTTTAGCTACTTCCATACTTTTAGCTACTTCTTTTGAAAGAATTTGCCTGTACAACTCTGCAGCTCTGGATGTGTACTTCGCTTCTATTTTACCACCGTCAGTCCACCCATGTTGCTTAAAGAAAACCTGTGCACGATTGTTTCCTCCAAAGCACATTATTTTTAGTTGCTCAGGAGTCCATGAGTCTAAGTTTGTAGATCTACATATTAAAAAGCATATAGGTATCAATATTTTCTGCCGTCATCATTCTATTCTAGTCTACTACTTCCTCTCTATTTATTGCAATTTGCAAAAAACTAAGTATTAAACAAAGACGCAGACAGTGTGTGAGAAAATTTAATTTTAATGGAGAGATAAAACTGAGGCCCATCAAATCTCTCTAACAAATTATGCTTACCAACCTAGTAAAATTTATAGGCAAATGCCTCGTGCCAATGTTTTCCAGACATATACTAGTGTATCAACTAAAATATTGGTTTGTAAGAGCAATAAACCCCTTAACCAAATGAAGTTTTCTCCTCAAAAACCTTTTTTACTCTTTACAGAAGCAAACTAGTTGCTTCAGTTATTTTCAATTATCTATTCAATTGGTTCAATCCAAGTCCTCAATCTCATACTAGTATTATAGTATAGTACATGGCAATTCAAGAAGCACGATGCATGATTTTATATCATCAATCATTCTTCCTATCCCGATTCCAATATTGATAGTCCTGCTCAACATTTTCCAGACATATAGCCGTGTATCAACTAAAATACTGGTTTGCAGGGACAATAAAACTTCTTAATCAAATGAAGTTATCTCATTAAAAACCTCTTTCACTCTTTACAGAAGCAACCAAGTTGCTTCATTTATTTACAATTGCTTCACTCTACATCCTCATGGCTCAGACCATATGACAACTCAAGAAGCACAACAAATGATTTCATATCATCAATCATCCTTCAAATCCCAAATCCAATATTTGATCCAATAATGTCACACAAGGAAAATAACAAAAGGCTATCAGAAAGAAGACTGATACTTGCTCAGGCTTTATCCCCATAGGACTAACATATTTGTGCTACCATAACTTTTTCTAAATGATCCATACAAGCCTACTATGGAGTTTGGAGTATGTGAGGATAAAGTCTGTGGAAAGATCATTACTCAATTTGAAAAAGGTAATGCCAAATTGAACATTACTCAGAGACCATTTACTCATGCTGTATGAATATCAAATTGGAACACCAACAACAACCCCTACACCCCAATACACATACAAAATAAAAATCACATTTCCTAATCAACACAAATCCCATGCCTGACATTTTATCCTGGTTTCCAATAAAAATCCTGCATTCCAAAACCTGCCAGAAAAAGTGAAACCCATGTCTACATCCATAACCAAAAATATCCACCAGCATCTATTTGCTCTATACAATACAGTTTCCCAATAACAAAATCATTTTACTCATTTCAAACAGAACCTACAAATTAGATGCAAAGTCTAATTTCATTGACCATCAAATCATTAACCATTTGATCCGGTAAAATTACTAATCACACAGCACATCAAAATAAAGCATTACTCTAAATTTATCCATAAGCACATTGAGACTTCATCATTGCACCGCACAGCACTACCAATACACAATCAAATCTCAAACAAATACAGACAATTTGCCCATAGAATTCAAAAATAAACAATAAAATTCATCCCCTTAAAAAATAATGCAACAACTCGCCTCACAAAGCTGATATGAACGCCAAGACTACGATGAACGGCAGAACAATCAATGCAAAGGAAGATACCATACGTAACAGACGCCCAGGTTGGATTCTTCGTATTGCAATCAAAACACATCTGAAACAAAAACCCACACAACTTCAAAAATCAAACACGCACACACATATAAATCGCAGATCTGAAACTCCATCTCATAAATCAGATCACACAAATCAAAATTTCAAGTCATAAACACTGAGATCACGATCAAATGTGCATGAAAATTCAAAAAATATTCAAATGAAAAATTTTAATTTAGGAACCTTATTATCGGACTTCGCCTTGAGTTTCCTGAACACAATGTTCTTGTCGGTGAAGCCATCGGAAGCCATTGAAAGCCGAGAATGAAAAATAAAACAGAAAAAATAAACGAAAGTAGAATTTGGATTTTTTTTTTTGGTTTTTTTTTAGCTTTTTTTGGAACAGAATCTCAGGGGGTGCTTGGTGGTGGAAGAAGAGCACCTCCTGAGCAAAATAGATTTAGGGGATGAAAAAAATCTGTAGTTAGAACCGCAAAATTTGAGGTTTGTGTGTTTGTGTTTTCTCCTTCGTTTTCTTTCGTCTTAAAAAGATGCACTACTTTTTTTATTTTTGCTAAAGAAATGGTGGAGGAAATGACGGAATTGCCCTGAATAAATGAGGTAAGAGCGTTGTTGGCCTTTGGCTTTTCATGAATCGGTGAATGGTTGTTGTTCCTGACCCAAGAGGACAATAAAATACGTCGTCGTCTGGTGTTGCTGTCTTTCTTTAGACTCTTTTATACTCTTTTAGTCGATGATGATTGACGAGTCGTAAGGGCGAGACAGCCAGAGATGCAGGAGTTTATTTTTCTTGTTAGAAAAAAAAGGGAAGAAATTTTCTTATTTGCATGCTGACTAGGTTACTTTTTAGAATGGAGACATTTAAATTTAATCCATTAAGTTCAATATAAGTTGCACCAAAAATTTGGATTCAGATTTTAATAATAATCCTACTTTTTACTACATTGGGAATGATTTTTTTGACTAACAAGAAATAATTTTATTATCTATTATTGTTCTCTTTTTAGAACGAAGAGGATCTTATAGAAGGTTGAAAATTGTGACTCAATTGATCCGATGGTGCTGTTTTTAAGACATGGAGGAGTTACCTAAAAGCTAAGGTGGCAATTCAGAAAAAATTATTAAGCTGGTCATTCTTATATAGCATATGTACGAGGAGAGTGGTTTATGGTACTAAGTCAAATCCTTAGTATTTTTTACTAAATCAAATTAAGCCGTTGGATGCCTCTTATTTTAATGAAATATGATCTAAGGGCTGTTGTAACACCCCATTTTCATTTAAATACTTATTTAATTAATTGTGTGATTTATTTGATTAGATTTATTTGGTAGATTTAATTAAATAGAGATTAAGTGGTAAAAATAATAATAGAACTAATTATTATTACATGATTAGTATGGGTTGGTCCATGAGGGATTAGCATTAGCGAATTATAAGTAGCTAAGTAGGAGGCCTTGAGTAAGGGGTGTCCAAGTTAATAAGTAAATAGCCCGTGATCCAAGCCCGCTAGCTAGGCGCATAGGAGAAGCGCCTAGGCTAGGGATTAGTGGATATGCGAATTAGAGTGAGAGGAAAAGAAAATGGAGCTTGCGAAATAGAGAGAGGAGAAGAGAGAAAGAAAACGGCGCACAAGGGAGGAGAATGAGAGGAGGATTCGCAAATCGAGAGGAGGGGAAAGGCAAGCTAGAATTTCGTGGCATTCCTAAGGCTAGAGTTTCGAATTCTTCTAAAAAGGTAAGGGTGGGATTTAATTCAATATAAGGGTTTATGAGGGATCTACATGTGGGGTTTTAGGGTGTCTTGATCACCATATTGTTGTTTTGAAAAATCGCATGCCCTATGATTGTGTGCCTTGTTGAGTAATTTGATGTATGCTTGATTTCCTCACATTCCTATGCCTAAATGACATGTTGTTATGCTCATAATAATAATTGTTGCCATATGATGATTTGTTGTTGAGAATTTATGATTTTGCATGTCAAGTGTTTGAGCAAATGCATAAGTATGTGGTGTTGAAATTGTTGTTTGGGAATTGATCATGATGAGTTCTACTTGTTTATGGTTTCTGTGCATTTCTGGACACTGTTTCGGTTTTTCTGAAACTGGTACTGTTTGGTTGATCCAAAAATTATGTGGCTGTTTGTTTTTGAAAATAGACTTAAAGTCGGTCGTTTTGGCACTGGTTTCGCTCAATTTGGAGTTGTGTAGCTCAAGTTATGAGTCACCGAAGTTAGGTCAAATTTCTGGAATCAAACTGTGAGTAGGTCCGGTTTTTGTAGGCTTTGTGTTATCAATTAAACTCCGTTTTGAACGATTCTTGTTTCATTGGAAAGTAGACTTAATTCTCTACGAAATAGGCACTGATTTCACGAAATTTCATTAAGAAATGAGAAAGAAAATTTGGTTGCAAGCTGGGTAGAGAGTTATGTCCGATTTTGGTACCACAGTGTAGTGTTTTGAAAAACTGTACCAACTGGATACTTATTTTGAAAAATAAAAATCATAGGCAGAAACTACACTCAGAGGGATTTCCAATGAGTGGTCTTTTGTTGAAATCCGATGCCGTTTGCTATTTTAATTAATTCGCCGAAGTAGGTGTATTGCTGTAGGAATTCAGCACTTGTGCTGTGTTGCCATTCTGTGTTGTGTTGCTGTCTTCGGATCCCTACCCATGGGCGCCAAGCCCTATTCTGTTTCTCTTGCTGTTTTGGTCTGTGCCTTTGCTGGATGCCTTGCCTAATCATATTGAGTCATTCCATTCTTGCTCCTGTGCGAATTGTTCACTTTTGCGAAAATTTGGTTGGATCCCCTTCGCTGGGCGCCACTTTCAGGATGTCTTAGTTTTTCCTAAATTGTTTTCGAAATAACTTTTGACTCGGAGGTCCGATTGAGACGATTCAAAATGTTTTGGAAAGCTTATTCAGAGGCCTAACTGAATATTCTAATTTTAAGTCATTCTGAACTATTTTTCTAACATTGTTCCCTGGAGTTGTTTTGGTGTCCCGGGATGCCCTTGAGGCGTCTCCGGTGTCTTTTTCAAAAAGTGGTCGTCAACTCTAAATGTTTTAGAAAAATGTTGTGGTTGAGAGCTGTTAATTGCTGAAGATGTTGTGTTGTTTTGTGTTGTCGTGGGTACCGCCGAATGGCCCACACCTTTGAGCTGTTTTGTTGTGACGGCCGTTGGCCAGCGTTGTCTATTGTTTTAGGCCCTTCGGCCAGTGATGTGATTTAGGCCTATGGCCAGTGATGTTGATGTGTGATTGTTTGACTGTTGTGCATACATCATTGAGACGCATGCATACCATGAACATTAGGCCTTGTGCCAGCGACGAGAAAAATTAGGCCTTTGGCCAGCGACGATATTTTAGGCCCTTGTGCCAGCGACGAAAATTAGGCCTTTGGCCAGTGACGTAGGTTGGTACCACATGCATGTGCATTGCTTGAGTCTCATATCGCATTCATATTGCACGACTGATTGAATGAAGTTGTTTGGCCATTGTGATGTGTTGTTAAAGTGATGTGTTGTTGTGAAAGTGACATGTTAATGTATACTTAGCTGTTATTAACTGTTAAGAGTGATGTTGCTTGCTGTGATTAATTGATGCCTTGAGCTTTGTATGTGGTCTTTCATACACTTCTTATATTGTATGGAATCTCACCCCTTTTTGTGCTTGTAGTCTTCCTCCATTGTGGGACTAATCTGTGGTTAGTGGCCACTAACCAGTGTTGTACATATCTGTGGTTAGTGGCCACTAACCATTATTGTACTACTCTGTGGTTAGTGGCCACTAACCATTGTGGTACGAATTTGTGGTTATTTTCACTTAATATATTGTATTTCTTTATTGCAGTTCAGGATTGCCATGGCCAGAATGTAAATCTCACTGATATGGTTGTTTCAGGTTTTTAACTTATAATTGTCATATTCTTTGATTTTAAGTTTTTAAAATTTGTGTAAACATATATGTCTACTATTATGGTTATTCCTATGCTTAGCTGATTCATTTTTTCATTTCCTTTATAATGTTTGCATAGATTCAAGTACCAATGTCGGATGTCACGATGACGAACTCGATGATGTTGTGGTTGCAGGTTGCATGCTGATTTGTTAGTATATAATAAATATATTTTTTATCATGTTGTTTGTTGGATATTGATTATTTTTACTTGGTTTTGGTAGGGGTTACTCATGATCCTTCAGATGTTAATTCTTGGAAAGATCTTGTTTTTCACACAGAGCCGGATGCATATGCTTTTTACAGGTCCTATGCCAAATCTTTGGGTTTCACCATTAAGAAGGCAAATGTGTATCGCGATTCAAGAATAAAAAGACTGATATACCTCACTATTTGAATATGATGTGTCACAAACAAGGTTTTAAAATTCACAAGGATGTTTCGAATAAAAGGAAAGATACGCGGACAGGTTGTTTGGCGTCAATGAAGCTCAAGATGGATCCTCTCAAGGGTGGGTATGTTATTACCAAGTGGTACGATGATCACAATCACCCTTTGATCGATGTTGACAAGAGGCACTTCTTGCCACTTAATAGAACAATAACGAAACAGCAGAAAGTTGTTATATCAAATTATTTGGCATCTGGGATATCAGCGAGGGCTACATACGATTCTATGGCCCGGGCTGCTGGTGGTGTTGAAAAACTTGGTTTTCTACGCAATAATTTGAAGAATTACTTGTCTGCTATCAAGGAAAAGGCATTGCAACTTGGAGAGGCTACTATGTTGCAAGCTTGGTTTAGGCAGCAGGCATTGGTAAGGCCTGGTTTTTACTACGATATTCAAGTCGATGAAGAGGAGGCAATTTCTTCAATTTTCTGGGCTGATTCTGTCATGCGGGCCTATTATGCACTTTTTGGTGATTTCGTCAGCTTTGACACAACATACCGAACTAACAAGGACTACAGGCCACTTGGTATGTCCTTTGCTTAAATTGTTTTCACATTTTCTGATCGTATATGCTTCAATCTAACAAGTATTAACCACTATTGTACTATCTTGTGGTCAGTGGCCACTAACCACTGTAAAGCAGCTCTGTGGTTAGTGGACACTAACCATTGTGGTACTAATATGTGGTTATTGATAAATAATCTCATTCTTTCTAATCACAAAGCATATATTCTGAATAGCAATTTGACCGTAAAGAATGTTTAATGTACGTCCGTGTGGTTATCATAAGGAATGTTTTGGTAATAATTGTTCCTTCTATGTATCTTTAGGTATTTTTGTTGGCTTTAATCACCATAAAGGTACTTGTGTGTTTGGTGGCGCATTGCTTTATGATGAAACCACTCCAACATTCAAGTGGTTGTTCGAGACTTTTATTAAATGCATGAATGGCAAGAAACCGGAGACCTTTATGACAGATCAAGCACCTGCAATCGCTGCCGGTGCTCGTGAGGTTTTCCCCGATGTTTTTCATGCTTTATGTTCTTGGCACATCAAGCAAAATGCCACTAAGAGACTTGGGGCTAGGGCCACTGCTAAGTTTTTCAATGAATTCAAGCATCTTGTAAAACATGTTGATAACGAGGAACAATTTGAATACTCTTGGAACCATATGATTGAAGACTGCTTTGATAATCGACACCGCTCTGACATGACTTGGCTAAACTTCATTTACACCAGCAGGAGGCAATGGTCTTCTGCTTGGGTGAAAAGTACATTCACAGCTGGGAAGAAGACCATGAACTTAGCGAACAATTCAATGCTTTTGCTCGACACTATTTGAAAACTGAACACTCTATCTTTCTGTTGTTGTCTAGGTTCCAAGATCTCCTCGATGATTTGCGTCATAATGAATTGATGTCTGATTTTAGTATGCAGAACACTGTTGTGCAGAATAGGCATCCCAACAGTGGTTTGATGTGCCATGCAGCTGAGTTGTTCACTCCTTCCATTTTTGAGTTAATTCAGAAGGAGTTTGAGGCGTGCAAAGCTTACACGATATTGGTAATTACCCATTTTTTTTTGTTAATAATTCTTGTTAATTGGGGCAATAACCACAAATTAGTACCACAGTGGTTAGTGACCACTAACCACAGATATGCACAACATTGGTTAGTAGCAACTAACCACAGATTAGTACAATTGTGGTTAATACTTTCTAGATGCCACAGATTTCCATAACTATTACTTGTCACTAACAATATAGCTTCTCAATAACTATTATTTGTCCTAATACTATATTTCGTGTGCAGATTGTTCATGAATTGAAACGGGAGACGACCGATGTTATACATGTTGAAAGATGGGATAATCAATTTACTGAGAACGAAGTTTTGGTAGAAACCGAAATTGTGAAGTTAGATTTGGTCAAGAGTTCTGTTACTTGCAGCTGTTGGTTTTTTGAGAACTGGGGGTTAATTTGCCGGCACACATTGAGAGTTTTGGATGCTTATGTTGTGTGGCGTAATCCTTTTTTTAATTGCATCCCTCCCATGTATGTGAAAAAAAGATGGTGCAGAGATTATAAGAAGTCTCTTGGTGTTATTTCTGAGGAACCATCTTGAAACCAAGCCTCTTTGGAATTTTGGTGAGAGATACCAGCGTCTTTCTGATATAGCTTTTGGAGCTGGTTCACGCATATGTTATAACGAGGCTGCCTTTAAGGTACTTCTCTGTCATGTTCTTGATGGAGTTAAAGAGGCTGAACAATTGCTACATTCCACGTCTGATACCACTGAACCTTCCCGTGCTGAGTGTTCAACCTTGCTAGGTATTTGCTATTTTATTTTCATTGCTTTTTATCTTACATTTGTTTTTTGTTCAAGATTTTGAAATTCTTATATATGTTGTCGTTCTTGAACGTTACAGTTGAAGAAGATGAAGTAGATTTTCCAGCTAAAAAGATTAAGCAACGTCAAAATCCATGCAAGAGCAAGATCAGGTTGATGTCCCAATTAGAGAAAAGGCATTTGATTTGGAAACAGCAACGTAAGCGGACAATTGAACTTCAGAAGCACGCGGATTTAGAACTTGTATAAAAATTTAGGAGGAAACAATTTTTTGGGGTGGTGTTATTTTGTTTTTACGGTTTTCATTCATTTATACTCAAGACTATAATTTCAATTATACAACAGTGAATTACCTTTCCCAAACATTATTCTCAGTTAGTACATTTAGCTAGCTCAATAAATTCCACATAAAACTCCTACTAGAAAACTTCCGGAAATCATAAATCCGAACATTGGTTAGTGACCACTAACCACACATATGCATAAAACTGGTTAGTGGCCACTAACCACAACACAGTACAATTGTGGTTAATACCTGTTAGATTCGAACATTTACGAGAAAGTAAAGGAATGAGATTGAAAAATAAATAAAAAAATTATGATCAAGAGCAAATTCAGATTGAAAGTATAAAAGAAGAAACTGAATATCGATGGTTGATTTTGATCTGAAAGTACCATATGAATTCTAACAAAAGAGGAAAAAAAGAAATCATGGTTTGCCATCTAACCAATGTTATTCACATTTGTGGTTAGTGGTCTCTAACCAAAGTTATGCACAAATCTGGTTAGTAGTATCCGTGGGAGAACAGCCTAATCAAAAAGATATTACTAGAACTAAAAAAGAAAATTACATATACAAAAAACAGTTTTAGTCTTGCTACATTTTTTCCTCTTTCCTATAGCCTTTTTTTGCCCACCACCTGTCTTGATCTCCGCTTGCAATTGGTCACAAAACTTGTTAGCTGCAACTTGTATAGATTCCTTCAACAAGTTGCTCTTGTGGTTCATGATTGAGCAACATATATCAATCCGGAATTTATTAGTTGCAATCTTTTTCTGATTCTTGCTCAATCTATCCCAATTGCGGAATAATTCAATGTCATTCTCATTTCCCTGCCATTCTTTCAAGAATGTCATTATATATTAAAAAAAATTACAATTAACACTTACATATTCAAGTCCAAGAACATTCAACCTCCTATAGCTCATATAGCTGTTGAACACAACTAGGTTTTTTTTGGAAGGCTTGGGCTTTATCTTCCTTCGTTTCAACAGTTATTTTCTTTGAGACAGCTACGGATGTAAACAACTGTGTTCCAAAAAATTCATACTAGAATCAATGGACTTACATATGCTTGAATCATCTATGTTTACCAAAATAGAGCATATTTGATCATATATGCTTGAATCTAACAAGTATTAACCACAATTGTACTGTGCTCCGGAATCCTTTTCCATTCGCATATGAGCACCAAAAACCCAAACCCTGTTGACTCTAGCAATTGTTTCCTTCTTTCATTAATGTCATTGAGAAATGTGTAAACCATTTGTGGTTTACACATATGTCGGTATCTTGGAGTTATGGCTTCTTTCGATCTCTTTCTATCTGCCATTCTTATCTAGAAACATGGACATTGAAACTAAAAGTGAGTGGCAACAACCATGAACATAGAATCAAAAACTGAAATTAGAATCACATTATCAATCTAACAAGTAATAATCAAAATAGTACAATCTGTGGTTAGTAGCCACTGACCAGTCTTAAGCAGTTCATAGGTTCTACTCCATTTTTATGTTACAAATGATAGGATTTCACTTGCAAGAGTTCATGTGAAGTTTCTTATTCCTTTCTGTTTCTTTTGGTTTTGTTTTTTCAAGTAAAAACTTATGTCCACCATATGATTATATGCAGTAACTGTTTTTGGTGAGCTGTGGAAATTGGAACCCTTATCTGAATAACGGAAGAGGAAATGGCGAAGAGAAATGGAGCAAATCACCAGTTCGAAACTCATGGTCTTTTGTGAAGGGTCCTTTGTCAGAGGTTGATAAAATGGAGTTATTATTGGACCGTGCAGAAACACTTTTACATCTTCTTAAAATCAGATATCCAAACCTTCCTCCAACATTTCTTGATGCTGCTAAAGTTCAATATGGCAAGGTAAATTTTTTAGTAGCATGCATTTATTTGACAAATTATTCTGCAACAGTCAACAACAAGCATGCATTTATTTTAGTAGCATGCATTTTTAGTAGCATGCATTTAGCAGCATGCTGAGTTTAATGAATTCAAAATTCAGAACAACAGTCAACAACAAGCATACAACCATTATGAGTAGAATGTAAAACAAACTGCAAGTCTCCATGCCCTTCAGCTCTCAATGTAACAGAAGGAGGATCTGGCTCCAGAACTATCTGGATGCTTGATCCAGGCCACTCAAGACCCTCAATAGCTTCCTTTACTGCTGCAGACTAAGGCGAATTTAGATCAACTTCTAACTTACAAAAGCTTCTCAGTTAAAATAAGTTGATGATTCTTCACTTACAAAATAATCTTTATAAAGTTATACATGTTCATGAAGAAGTTAAACAATACAGCTCTTAAAAAAAGTCAGATACAGAAGCTTATTTCAACTTATATCAAATAAAACAGAAGTTAAACAATATTATAAGATTCTTTTAATATTTCTATTTTCATAAATGCTTAGTGAATAGTTTATCCAAAGTAGCTCTAGGTGTAGATCAATAACAAAAATGTATATATAAGTTAATTACGTAATTATACACAAAAATCAATGTTTGAAGGCTCCACAAAGGTACCCAAAAAACTTAGACCAAGCTCAAAAAGGTAGTCCCCAGACACACCAAGACAACTAGAGCAAAGCAAAAACTTGTCTACGTTTGAAGGCTCCACCAAAACCACACATGTAACAGCTCAACCACGATCGAACAGAGGTCATACCAGGATACCAGAGCTGCTATAAAACACCTTGGACAAAACATTATCCAAGGTAGCAAAAACAGAAGTTACAAATCATTATCACGCCTTGTAATATAGATATTAAATACATTATAATAAAAGGTTTACAATGATGGCCAAAGTATGTCAACTTTATAGATAATGCTCCTACACTCTCGATTAAATCTTCTAGCAGCACTGTACAATGAAATCAAAGATTTTCTCCAAATTTAAAAGCCCCAAAACATTAGATACTGACAGTTAACTCAAACTTTTCAAGTTTGCTTCTTATTTCCAATACATTTCATTAGCATGCCTTGAAGTTCACTAATTTGGGAGCAAGCTATCAGTCACCCATTCATGATTCCATATCAGCAAACAAATACCATGAATTATAGTTAGAATATTCGAGTATTTGCTGGCATAGTCTAAACCATTAATAACAATTATACTTTTAATAAACAATTTTTATAAAACAGATAGAATAAATTTTAGTAAACCATACCAGCTATGTTGCGAATCTCTAATGAGATGCAGAAAATTAAAAGAAATAGCACAATTGAGGATAAAAGTCTCTATATTATTGAATTGAAATGCAACCGATAATGAGCAGAAGAAGACTCTTCCTTCTACTTCCTGAGAGCCAAGCTCACTTTACAGAGAATCACTCCATTCCCTGACCAACAATAACAGAATACTCTCGATACCCTCTCAGGCTCTCACCTCACGCTAGCCTCCCATAATCATATAACAGAATTCCTTTACCCCACATGTCCATTTCTCTCCTCTCTCTCTCTCTCTCTCTGCCACATCACACCAATATTGAATAGCAGATGTAGTAAGTCCACTTGGGCCCATGCACACTCTCATTTGGGTCCTATCAAGCTACAATAAAGTTTAGTTTAGTTTAGTAAAGTGTGTATCACAATGTTCTGAGACCACCTTGTGAAATAATTAGTGAATTTCTGTCGCATTAGATCAATTCTTTGATAATACATATTGGTTTATAGATAAATTCAGGAATCTGCATTGTGGTTCAGAGTCTTAACCTTAACTACAAACCGATTTTGCATCAACCGGCCCTAATAAGATACATCATTTCATTGTAAACCACAAACTTCTAACGTATAATTAAGAGCATACATTGAGAATTCTAATATTATACCTTGCAAAAATTTATGTCCATTCTTGAGCAGTGTGGGTTTATACATGATGAAAGTTATGCCTATGTGGCTATGTCTCTTCTCTCTTTCTGCAAATGGCATATCCAACTAGGCTATTCCTAATCGATTCTTAATCACTTACAATGAATTAGGAAGTAGCAACTTTTGTGATGTTCAAGGGGTTGTCGACCAAAATTGCCCAAACACAAAGAGACGACTAATCAGGCTGATAGTGAATCTCAATATCTCATCTATGGGCCCAAGTGTGATTGGCCCGAAAAAGAGATGGTGAGAGTTCTCACCTTGAGTAGATATAGTTCAGTCAAATTTAAGTTGGCAGCTCACAGATCCCTTGGGTGTGTTAGAAAATTGTTTGAGAATACTGTTCTCCCACTTCTCCTTGGATAAACTAGAAATATGCATTGTCTTCAAAACAAGTTCTTTTCGCAAAACATACCTACTAAATTTTCATCTCATCCAAATGTCCTTGACATCCTCTAAGTGAATAAAGGTTAGGTGGGATACGAGACAGTTAGGAACACTTTTTGGCTTTGGCGCCAATCCATATAGAGGTGGTAATGGATCCTGCAGGCAACAAGGTACAGCTCAATGAAGTAAGATGAGAATAAATAAACAAAGCTGACACCAAAGTTTCATTTAAGCTCAACAAACCTCCTACTTCATGATTTTAAGAGCTTGAAGCATAGGACATGTGGTACAAAAAACCAATGTTGAAACATGGAAGAGTGAGCTTTATATCTATTAAATGTCGAAATTCCGGAAATTCTACATCAAACCACTGTGTAGGCAACAACAGCAAGTGTGATTATTATCATGTAGTTATTAGTAGAAAACTAAGATACATATATAAACACATACATTCATTCACCTTTGATGTTGAACAACCTAAAAATAGATGCTTAATCCCAGAGAGCGATCGAAGGAGATTGTGTAAAGGGTCGGCAGATCCACATACATTTTCACTGGGTAGGAAAAACACATCATCAAGATATGCTTCGTTCACTGGGTAGGAAAAACACATCAACAACTCATGTATTTCAAATTTCATATTTCATTGATTCTTCAATTTGAATAAGAACAATCGAGAAAGTAATAATAATAATAATAATAATAATAATAATAATAATAATAATAATAATAATAATAATAATAATAATAATAATAATAATAATAATAATAATAATAATAATAATAATAATAATAAGGCAAATTCTTCCGTACCCATTCAAAGTTTGGTGGGTATGATACCTTGTAGGTAAACTGAGTTTAATATAAGAATAATACGTCTAGGGAACATGAATGCTATCTTAATATTGATTCATGAATTTGATATTTAAATTTGAATAAAACAATTAAGCAGACAAGTAAAAATAATAATACTAATAATAATAATAATAATAATAATAATAATAATAATAATAATAATAATAATAGAATCGAAGTATAAAAGAAAGGAACATGAATTGTGAACTACCTGAGTGAGACGAGATTAGGGCAAGAGGAAAGGATTGTGAGAGGGAATTTGAGGGCGTTATCTTCGTCGGAAAAGAAGGCAAGATGGAGTTCCTCGAGGTGGGGCCCAATAGCGATGCGAATCCACGTCTTGATGGAAGGGCTGGAGAATTCGCCGAGATAGAAGTCGCATGAGAGGTGGAACTTCAGAATGTCGCGGGATTTGTGGCGAGCGAGGAAGTCGTTCACGAAAAGTCATATGTATCTGAACAATTCGGCCTGGCTGATATTGAAGTCGTCTTGGTCGACATTGAGGACTTGGAGATGTTCCCAGAGGTGGAGATATCAATGAGAAACAAGGCTAATCATATCCACGCATGTTTTGGTAGGAAGAAATGATAGGATGTGGAGAAGTAGGGAATCGGGTAAAGTGCTCATCCTATCTGTTCTGTACCGTATCTCTGGACTGGTATCCGATCTTAGATACCAAGTCCGATCCGAGATAGTTGGTAGCGGCTGGTCTTGATCAACCGAGCTCCGCTTCCGATCCGGGGCAGGTGGTACCTGCGAGGACACTCCGACGCTCAATTCACCTAGGGAACTGATTAGAGGTAAAGAGTCGGAAAGATTGTGTATCTTAGACATTGCATAGAATGCTTATTTATAGGTTTTGGGAATCAATGTGAACCATTGGATCTAGGTCTTTAATCTCCACCATTGGTTGATGGATCTGCATTTGGTGTTGGGCCTTAGTGATTAAGGCCCAATCCGTAACAGTTACCCCCCAAGTCGGTTCGTCTTGGGGCGAGCTAGACTTGATGCCTTATTTGGGCTTCGTGAGAGTTTTTGAATTTGAGGTCGGACCTTCGTGGCGACCTTCTTCAAGGGGTCTGCCCCCAGCCTCGGAGTGTCAGGAAATGATGTGACCACCGAGTGACTCGAGGTGTTAGTTTAATGTCGCCTTTAGGATAGTATTCCTCGAGGCCGGGCTTATACCAGTGAGGGTGTCTGCCACCAGCCTCAGAGCGCCCGAGATACGGGTCTTGTCAAAGATCTTTGAGGACGAGTTTATACCAGCGAGGGTGTCTGCCACCAGTCTCGGAGCGCCCGAGATACGGGACTTGTCAAAGATCTTCGAGGCCGGGTTTATACCAGCGAGGGTGTCTACCACCAGCCTCGGAGTGCCCGAGATACGGGTCTTGTCAAAGATCTTCGAGGTCGGGTTTATACCAACGAGGGTGTCTACCACCAGCCTCGGAGCGCCCGAGATACGGGTCTTGTCAAAGATCTTCGAGGCCGGGTTTATACCAGCGAGGGTGTCTACCACCAGCCTTGAAGCGCCCGAGATACGGGTCTTGTCAAAGATCATCGTGGACGGGTTCATACCAGCGAGGGTGTCTACCACCACCTCCCACTGTGGTCGCCAATGTTCTGTACTGTATCTCTGGACCGATATCCGATCTTAGATACCAAGTCCGATTCGAGATAGTTGGTAGGGGTTGGTCTTGATCAACCGAGCTCCGCTTCCGATCCGGGGCAGGTGGTACCTGATTAGAGGTAAAGAGTCGGAAAGAGTGTGTACCTTAGACATTGCATTGAATGCTTATTTATAGGTTTTGGGAATCAATGAGAACCAATGGATCTAGGTCTCTTATCTCCACCATTGGTTGATGGGTCTGCATTTAGTGTTGGGCCTTAGTGATACAGGTCCAATCTGTAACAGTTTCCCCCAAGTCGGGTCGTCTTGGGGCGAGCTAGACTTGATGTCTTATCTGGGCTTCGTGAGAGTTTTTGAATTTGTGGTCGGACCTTCGTGGCAACCTTTTTCAAGGCCGGGCTTATAGCTACGAAGGGGTCTGCCCCCAACCTCGGAGTGTCAAGAAATGATGTGACCACCGAGTGACTCGAGGTGTTAGTTTAATGTCGCCTTTAGGACAGTATTCCTCGAGGCCGGGCTTATACTAGTGAGGGTGTCTGCCACCAGTCTCGGAGTGCCCGAGATACGGGTCTTGTCAAAGATCTTCGAGGCCGGGTTTATACCAGCGAGGGTGTCTGCCACCAGCTTCGGAGCGCCCGAGATACGGGTCTTGTCAAAGATCTTCGAGGCCGGGTTTATACCAGCGAGGGTGTCTACCACCAACCTCGGAGCGCCCGAGATATGAGTCTTGTCAAAGATCTTCGAGGCCGGGTTTATACCAGCGAGGGTGTCTGCCACCAGCCTCGGAGCGCCCGAGATACGGGTCTTGTCAAAGATCTTCGAGGCCGGGTTTATACCAGTGAGGGTGTCTCCCACCAACCTCGGAGCGCCCGAGATACGGGTCTTGTCAAAGATCTTCGAGGCCGGGTTTATACCAGCGAGGGTGTCTACCACCAGCCTCGGAGCGCACGAGATACGGGTCTTGTCAAAGATCTTCGAGGCCGGGTTTATACCAGCGAGGGTGTCTACCACCAGCCTCGGTGTCTCGGGTTCCGGTTTTAGCGTAGAACTTTAAGGCGATCGTTCGACCGATCCCAAATCCTTCCCTTCAACCTCGAAACTCACTTTTACTAAGCAATCAGTGTGAGAAAAATCGTAGCCGATCCATACATATTAGATGGTTGAACATTTGCAAAGTCGGATTACATCACCCCCGTAGGCTCATTCCGAGACCTAGGCGACACGTGACCTTCCTGCGTTAACCCCTTCTTCATGATCGATATACCTCTGAGATCGCTGGAGGAACTCGGCAAGCGACTCAGCTTGGTTGACCCTGACGTCTATCTGAAATAGACTTCCTTCACAAAGACCAGCCTCCATGAAGTAAAGACGGAAGGAGTCGTCGAGGTTCCGGACTTGAGCAGCTTCTCTATGAATCTCTCTATGTAGTCCCAGAGGAACTCATTTTCTCCCTGCCGAATTGCCTGCAATACCTTTCGAGATTTAGACTTCATCTTCGAGTGGGAGAAGTGTGCAGAAAAGAGTTTGGCTAATTGATCCCAAGAGGAGATCGTATTTGACCTAAGAGCCCTGAACCAGTCTAGAGCCGCCTTCTCTAGAGTGAAGGGAAATGTTCGGCACTTTATCTCCTCTGGAACGTTTCGGTATTGCATAACCGTGTCAAAGTAGTCGAGGTGGCGATCCGGATCGCTAGTCCCATCATGCATTTTCAAACCCTCATGCGGCTTCTCGAGGTGCTTTGGCACCGGGAAGTAGTCGATCTTAGCTGTGAAAAGTCCTTTACGCTTTGCCGACCTCTCAAGGGGTGGAGACCGTCGGTAGCCATACTTGCCGGGGGATCTACGTTGCCTCGGAGAAGAGGAAAACAGAAATGAGCTAGGCTGAGGGAAACCCTCAGGACCATAGGAATCATCAGGGGTCCGACTTGGGGGAGTCTCCGGTCCTCGCCCTCCTCTACAATAAGTAATAGTTACTGTAGAGATTAGATAACAAAAATTATAGTAAAGTTTCAAATTTTACAAATTGTAATATTTCTCGTAAAGGCTAAATAAAACTTATTAACAGAGAAAAAAATAGAATTTTAAAAAATGAAGGAAAAATGTAGATGAAATTAAAGTAGATATCTAATATCTATCTATACCATTAACCTACTTTAGATAGATAGTAGATATCTACTTTAACTTTTTCATACTTTTTCAAACTTTTTCACTTTTTCACTTTTTCACTCTCTCACATTCTTTTTCACTTTCTCTCACACTTTCCTAATTCATGTGAGAGAGAGTGAAAAGTTTGAAAATGTATGTGAGAGAGTGAAAAAGTGAAAAAGTTTGAAAAAAGTGTGAAAGAAAGTGAAAAAGTTTGAAAAAGTATGTGGAAGAGTGAAAAAGTTTGAAAAAGTGAAAAAGTTTGAAAAGTTAAAAAGTGAAATTACATAAATATCCTTAAATTGTTTTGTTGGGAAAATGGTAAGATTGATATTTTGGTAGTAGGTTAATGGTATAGATATATAGTAGATTTGCAGGTTGGGTTGAATTTGACCAAATCCGATACTCAAACCGATCAATTGTGTTTGGTTTGGGTTAAGTGTCTGACGTGTACTTTTAACACTAAAAGTCAAACCAAACCAACCCGATCAGCAATGGGTTAGGTTGGGTTCGCAGGTCGCGTAAAAATAATGACTTTTAAATTCTAGTGAAAAAAAAGTAATTCAATCAACTCATTTGTGGTACTTGAGCATACAAAAAATATTCGAAAACAATCACTTATGCTTAAATCTTTATCCACAATTTGAATCAAGTCCACTGCCAAATAAGCGATTGTTGACCGGGTTAGAAGGTCTCAATTTGAATGAAGATCGTTCAAATTTGATTTAGCGTTGGTGTGTGTGTATATATATATATATACCATGTCAACAGGTTAGGTTCCTATTGGGCATGCAACAGTGTTAAATCTCTTGAAGGAGAGCTTTGCCACCCATTGTGGTCCTACCCGGCTCGAGGGATTAGTCTCCGCGGTTACGCACAGATGATACCCGATTTATACAAAAAAAACAAGTTGGCTTCCTAGGTTCGTGGGCTCAAAATGTCAAATCTGCTACCTGAGCCGAAAACCTTTGGATTTGAATGGGTTGGTTCGGCTTGAACCCGAATTTGATTGGGTTGGGTTAAAATGCGGGTTGTGTATTGGTTTGAAAGAGTGGGTTTGCAGGTTGACCCGTACCCAGGGATTGATCCACCTTGAAGGAATTGGGGGCAAGTGCCCCACTAAAAAAAAAATATTTTACTTAGTAATATATATAGTAATTTTGTTTTGACCCCAAAAAAATAGATGTTGTCCCCACATGATAAATTTCTTAAAATAATTGTAGAAATTCATAAGAGGTCAATAAAGTAGAGAATTAGTTGCTATTAATTTTTCCTTTTAGCTTTGTAATTTGTAGAAATTTAGGTATTTAATACCAAAAAAAAAAAAATTTAGGTATTTTAGGATTTTTTTGACATAAAATTATGTGAACTATAAAAACTAATAATATTTTTTGAGAAAATTTTTTAGACTATATTTTTCCTCCAGTAATGAAATTTTTGAATTTGTCATTTCCCGTACCCGTGAACACCATTAACTCTCTTCAATTTTCACTCAATCTACGAAAAGTTTTGTTCTAGAAAAATCAAAAAGCAACTGTTTTGAAATATTTGATTTTTTTGAGATTTCTGAAAAAATCAAAAGACTAGCTTTTCCGGAATTAAGAAAGCTACCCTGGTTTTTCTAGAATGTTTGACCAACTTTCAGAGTTATAGTAACTACCAAAATCAAAGAAATAGAAAAAGTTGGTTTTTCCGGAAAGCACATATCTTCTAGCAACTAAGCATCCTTGAATCAAAGAAATTTAAGGTTCCGATGAAATTTAAGCTCATATCTTGCTAACTATACCGCAATTTTTTTAAGACTTCGGAAATCCCAAAAATGGTTTTTCTGAAATTAAACTTAATCCCAAAAAAAAAATAGTTTTTGGTTTTCTCGGGGCCTTAAAAAAGATTGCAACATTTCAAAAAAAGTTATAAAAATACCAATATAAATCCATTTGTATTCGGATATAAAATTTATTTTATTTAAAATTTTTAAAAAAGTTATAAAAACACCATTAAAAATTTGTTAAAGAATCAGAACTAATCTAAAAATTATAAAAAACACCACCGAAAATCTAATAAAATCAAAAGAAGGTTATGCTAATTTTTTTAGATTTTTTGGAGATTATGAAAACTTCAAAAATTTAATATAAAATAGTAAACGATGGAATTTGAAATTTTGAGCCCTGAAGTCCCGTGGTACTTGTGTTTAGTGATTTAGCGAGACTATCTAAGAATGACTACATCATTTTTTCAATGAATCTAAAAAGCTGTTTGTTGCTTTTATACGAGTCTGAAGAGAGTATGTTTTATGGATCAAGTGTTTTGGGCATTGTCTTTATTTAGTACCCATATTTAAAAGTATTATTAAATAAGAATTTTGAGGATTTGTAATGGTAATACTGATTACACTTTTCGATGTTATAACACATAAACATAATTTATTATTACTCCATCGGTATCATTTTATCTATTGTTTAAGGTTAAACACGAGTCTTAAGAAAATGATTAGTTATCCTAATTTTTAAGTAAAAACACGTTAGGACTTTATTACCTAATACTATCAACACATTAGCACTCCCACTTTTCTCAAGTGCAGCAAAACTCTCCTTATTATGATAAATAATATTACTCCGACTTTTCTCGAAGCTTTTTCACGTTAGTATCTTCTTCGTCGTCTTCCTCTAGAAAATTATTTAAAACAATTTCAGGTTCTACCACTACCGGCACATTAAAATCGAGTTCATTTAGATCAATTTCAAGTTTTGGTGGCATATTCAAGTCAAGCTCTAATGCTAGCTTATTTTCTTTCCTTACTATAGACTCTAAAATAGATTTGGAATCTACACCCACCGAGCCTTCTACTTCGACTAAATGCATTAATTTTACCAGTGGCGGACCCAGGACCCCGGGGTTATAGGGGTGTCAAATTTTTTAAGGCCAGTGTCAAATGGGTGCAAAACTTGGTCTACTAGTACAATTTAAAATTTTCAGGGAGTTCAAAATTAAAATTTCAGGGGATTTGGGCTATTTATATGGGTGGTAAGTGCAATTTTTTTTCAGGGGGTTCAACTGAACCCCCTCACTACATTGACAAGTGAAATGGGTGGGGAAGTATAAGTATATACTTGGTCAAATCAACAAAAGGTACGTCTAAATAAACTAAAATTATGACTTCTTAATATATAAGAGTTCAACTTCTCTCAATCTCAAGTACTTATTGTGTCAAGAAAACTCGGGTGTTGTAATAATGTCATCCAAATGTAAGTATACGAAATATTATTTGAGAATTATATGGGATATCAAAATCAACAACAATTTTATTGGTTGATTCAGTTTACACATTCAGTTAATGAAGTGTCGAATTCTGTTAGTGATATACTATTGTGTTGTAACTCATTGACCATCAATTGAATTTTACTAAGCATAAATTTGAACGTTAGTAACCATAATTTTTAGGTGTTCAAATATTATCTACTATCTTTACAATTGAGGGCCTAAAAAACATGGTTAATAATATTCAAAATCGTGTTTAATGAAGTTTAGTTGATGGTTAATGAGGTGTGACACCTTTGTATACTCATTAACCGAATTCAACACTCCATTAACTACATGTGTGAACTACATCTAACTAGCAAATTTGATGTCGATTTTTTATGTCTCAATTTGAGTTCAAGTAACACTATTGATAAGTGTATAACTAAAATCATAATAAATATATGAGGAGTACTACCAACATGTATGTGGAGTGGGGAAGGATAGTTTTTTTAAATAGGGTATTGTTGAAAATTTAGAGGGGATGAAGTTAGAGCTTGCAAAAATGGGCCGGTCCCGCTGGGTCGGGCCGGGCTAGCCCGCAAAAATCTAGGGCTTGGGCCTAAGAAGTTGAGTCCATTTTTACATCCAGGCTTTTTAGCCCAGCCCAGAAAAGTCCGAGCCCACACTGGGCTAGCCCGAAAGCCTACAAATTAAAATAATAGAGCTTGCTCACACTTTTCCATGTCATGATGCCTAAGTAGTTTACATAAGAGACATGAATATTTAGGTAAATTACACTTAATCCATCTATAAGGGGGAGCTTTTTTGTAGTGTTTAGAGTTGCTGCTTTACTAACATGTTATTGACTCCCTGTATGGTAGTTTTGGGAGTTTCTTTATCATTAGTTGCCAATTTTATTCACGAAAGGAATTGGTGCTTCTTGATTCTCTGCCATGATGGGAGCACTTTATTCCTTAATTACAAACACATTATGTCTCTACAGTACCTCTCTCCACATGATAATAAAAGGTATATGGAGTATAATAAATCGACAACATTTCCTTCTTAACATGATATATGCATAAATAAGAGGATATGAAGTGAACCACCGTTGCATTCTTAATCTCATCCATGCTGATGCTTGGGTTATAACCAAGTCCCAGAACATGCCATGACTTATCCAATGGCTTTGCTGCTTAGTAATCGTGGAAAAACGACATTTAGCGTCGGTTAAATTGGACATTTAGCGTCGGTTATCGCCCGACGCTAAATCGCCCGATGCTAAATGTATGACATTTAGCATCGGTTATTTAACCGACGCTAAATGTCACATTTAGCACCGGGTGTTCATATAACCGATGCTAAATGTCACATTAAAAACTATTTGAGATGTCTAAAAATGACATTTAGCATCGGTTGTTTGAAACAACTGATGCTAAATGTCCTGAAAATGACATTTAGCATCGGTTGTTTCAAATAACCGATGCTAAATGTCAAAAATAGACATTTAGCATCGGTTGTTTTAAACAACCGATGCTAAATGTCTAATTTTAAAAAAATAGACATTTAGCATCGGCTGTTTAAAACAACTGATGCTAAATGTCTATTTTTTAATTGGAAGCTGACAATTTTGTCTTTGTAGCAGTACACTTACAACATCAACTTACAATTCATTTAATTTCAAACATGCCTCACAAACATCACTTACAACATCAATTCATACAAGCTTTAAGCCATTCATTCAATATGAGATAATTTCTCAAATATTCACATAACAACCACCGCTTCAACAACTCTTAAACATTCAATTTCTAGAATACAACAACTCTTAAAAATTGAAATTAAACTTAGAGGGAACTATGAAAGTAATTTGCTAAACCTTCTCATCCATAGCCACTAACTGGTCATCTGCATCAATATATCCTGGACATCAGAATCAGCCTGCAAATAAGAATAAACTATATCAATTAGCAGATGAAATATATCATTATCCAATATATAAATGAACCTTTCAAGCCACGATTTGCAAGGTCTAAATGAACCAAAATGTTTAACTTACCAAGCTCAGAAGGTATTCCACCTTCAAATTGATTGAAGTATCCCAAGTAAAGATGTGCCAAGTTAGTCAATTTCCAATCTCCCTTGGTAAGACACCACTCAAATCATTTCCTGCAAGAGACAGAAAGTTAAGCTGCATCATTTCCTGAGGTGTGCCGATAAGTGGAACCATTATCTCTGGAAGAACTGTAACACTGTGACTACTCACTGAAACAACAGCTTGGAAGACTGGACGAGCCTGCATCTCAGGTAGTTCTGGACCAAAATGTCTTGACCTTACAATTTAAAATACTATATGCATTAAAATATATCTTACCTTATATAATTTCCACAAGCTGGTCTACTCTACTTTCACCAGGAAAGAGTGGCTGGCAAGAATAGAAATTCATTATTAGCTTTGGCACATATGAATTTAGGTACAAGAATCAGACATATTTAAAGAAGCTAGATACCTGGCCAAGCAATAATTCACCAAGTACACAACCAGCTGACCAGATGTCTGGATTCTGCATGTCTGACAAAGAGCTATTTTGTTCAATATTAACTTCCTTGTCACCTTCAGTGGATGTGGCCTGAGCTGAACCGTTAGGAGATCTCTTTTCACTGCATCAAATTGGAACATTTTAGCAGATATTTGCAACAGGATACGAATCTGTTTCCTATAGATATTTCTACTTGGATAATGTTTCACTGAAGGATAATTCTCCTTGAGGGGCAAACATAATTGAAGTAAATGATGCTGCAGCAGCAGGATGCCTCGTGGTTTCGATTATGCGAGAAAAAACATTATCTACATTTGTTGAATGATCTGCATAAACCTGATTAAGTATCTCAGCTATACTTTTAGGATCACTGATTTTCTCCCACCTAAAGGAAACAAGTTAATAAGAATCGGGTTAATGGAAGAGATGTGATTGAATACTTCACTACTGTCAACAAAGTCTGTATAATAGAAATGTACAAATTCAAAAGTTCATAACTAAAATATTGAAAACATGTCAGCAACAAAGACAGAAATAAAGTAATGAATACAAATAAAGCCATACTTACAACAACTCTGTAAGTCTCTTTATGTTTGGAGGTAAAGGAAATGTTCCAGACCAGGGAAATATATTAATTTATTTCTCCTCAAATGCCAATCAATGTAACATCATAATTTTCTCAAACACTTACAGTTCTTGTAGGGTGGCAATATCACCAAAGACAAGACTAGAATAATACAAATTTGCTATTGCCCTACAAATTTTGACAAAAATAATACAAGCCATATAATTAGTCTATAAAATAAAGCCATTTCAATAACATTCTTCTTTCAGTATCAACCATCAAGTAAGAAATGATAAAGTTTCTTACAATGAAAACATAAGACAAGTTACCAATTGAAACTATAGAGACAAAAAGAACAATGAACAATCAAAGTAGATATAAATTTTCATAGAAACATTAACAAGGCAACAGTGACTATACCTGTTGTCCAGAATAACCAAGGCAACAGTGAGTATATGTAGTAAAGAGAAGGAAAACGAAGGCAACAATTCACAAGGGTGAAAGATTTACCTTCATTTCAAGACTCTAAGCAAACTTCTCTGTTGTCCAGAATCTGTAAACAAGAAAACCAAGTTAGGGTTTTCGAAATCATCACATTCACTGTACCAACAGAAAACCTAAGAGTCTTAGGGTCCAAAACAGAAACAAATCAAAGAAATGACTAAGAGAAGTGATTTCTTACCTTCGTAGGCCTTCATTTAGGGTTACGAACAAAAGGAACACAACACTCGTGCACATACACAAGAAAGAAACACAGAGAGAGTCTAGAAGTCCAGGGTTACAAAATAAGGAAGAAATCAAAGTAAAAACAAAGGGGGTTTTTTACGATTACCTGTTGAGATCATTACTGGTAGCAAAACTGAAGCTATTTCAAGCTTTAAACCTGCAAGATCATCATCAATCAGTAACCATAGCAGTTAGGAGTATCACGGTGGTGGCTGAAGGCGATGAACTAGTGACGGGAGGTGTGAAGATGCGCACACGTAGAACTAGTGAGAGAGCAAGAGCATCGGGTGAGAGAAGAGGGAGTTGAGAAGAGCGCTTAACGTTCAGATCTAGATCGGGTGAAAGAAGAGGGAGCTCAAAGAATATGAGAGAAGGTGAAGTGTTTTGGAAAAAAGAATGCGAAGAGTAGTGTATGCGATGGAAGAATTGAAAAAAATAAAACATGACATTTAGTATCGGGTGTTTAAACACCCGACGCTAAAAGTCTAACGCATATACTTTTAGCATCGGTTGTTTAAACACCCGATGCTAAAAGTAGGCGCGAAAATTGAAATCTTCCATTTAATTGCAAAATTGCCACCGCGTCTACAATTAGCATCGGGTGTTTAAACAACCGATGCTAAATGATGTTTTTTAAAGTCAATTTTCCACTAGTGAATTGTCATACCCCAATTTTGTCCGGCCTAGGTCAAAATCCTAATTTTCCACAAAAATAAATAAATTGATGAGTGAGGAGAATTATGCATTGCATTTTTGAGTCCTGAAAGTCATTCCAGAGCTTTTAAAATCATTTTTAGAGTTGAAATACACTTCCTGGATAAATTAGGGTTTTAGGGTCAAAAAGGGCATTTTGGTCATTTCACAACAAAAACGGTTTTTCATCACAAATCACTGGGTAATCATCAGGGGAATTATTTGAGGAAGAATGTGTTTAATTAGATTTTATTTTTTTTACTTTATGCGCATGAATGTTATTTATTCGCATAAAAACTCAAATTTAAAGGAAAGGGTAAAATGGAAATTTCCCTCAAGGTGAGGTATCAAATCAATTTTGGGAATGGTGATATCATGGAATTTTGGGCCCAATGATTGATTCCTAGGATGAAGCCCAAAATGGTAAGATTTTTATGGAATAATCAAGAAAAAGAATAATCAAAAAAGGAAGAGATAATGTTGTGCACATGGGGAACAAATAGTACAATTGCCAACTTGCAAAAGTTGGCAAATTCTCACTCTCTCTCCCTTGTTAAAACCGTCAGCCCTCTCTCCCCATTCCCTCTCCATTTTGTGTTTTCTCTCCACCCTCAATCCATGTGATAAGTGATCTCAACCCTCCATTCAAAATCAAAGTTCAATCCTAGAGCACATCTCAAGAACAATGACCAAAATGACCTCTTTGCTTGGTGCCCAAGTTCAATTATTTATTTCCATTTTATTTTCAGCTGAATATTAATTCCCTTTTATTGCTTGATTACCATTTTAACCCTAGCCCTTCACCAATCCTATAAATACCCTCTCATTTCCACACTTCACATCTTTTTTTTGCTCATTCTCTCCTACACCAAACCTAGCACACAACTCTCTCCTCTCCTTCCCTCTCCTTGGCCGAACACCCCCTCTCCTCCTCCTCCCTCCATCTTTTTGTTTTCCTTCGCCCAAACACTACCATTTCACCAAAAACCCAATCCTCCTTCACATACTTCCTCCAATTTCTCACCCAAAATTCAAGCATCATCATCTAGTGGTTTGGATCATCAAATTTGCGTGAGGATCTTCTTGGGTTCCTTGAAGATTTGTTGATTTGCTCTAGTTTCTTTCTTCAATCTTACTTCCTAGCTTGGAGTTGAGGTATATTCCTAAAACCCTCGCATCATCTTCAAAATTTTAGCATCCAAAATGTAGATCATAGGTTAATTTCGCATAATCATCATCATCTTTGCCTTTTATTTGTTTAAAGTTGAATTGATTGTTGTTGTTGAATGAGAGGTGTGTTTCAAGCATTTTGACAAACACTTAAGGAGGTTTGGGTGTTTGAAATGCATCTCTCACTTGGAATAAATGGTGTGCTTGTGCATATTTCTTGTTTGCTTGCATGTTCATGAATAAATTGTTGCTTATGGCTATTTTCATTTCGCATGTTAGGAAGAAATTAGAGTTTATATGATTTTGTTGCACTTCCTTGCTTAATCATGTGAATCCTTGCAAAAATGGATCTAAGTTGCTTTGTGTTAATTTTTGTGTTCTTTTTATTAAATAAAATGTGGACCTATGTTTCCTTTGGTTCGCATACTTATGATTAAAAGTATTTTCAAGTTGATTTTGTTGTTGTTCTTTGCTTGATGATGTTTAATCTTGTTGTTAGTATTTCATTTTAGTGTTAAAGGTTATTTTTGTTGTTGGTTGATGATCTAGCAATATGATTCCCACTAGTGCCTAGTGCACATTGATCTAAGTGGTGAAGATTGCTAGAAAGGACTCAATTTAGTTTATGTGTTCACTTATCCTTATGTCTTAGTTTGCTTATTGTAAATTGTTGATGATAGGCAAGTTGATTCTCACTAGTGCCTAGTGCACTTTTCTCAAAGTGAGAGGATTGCTCTATGTGACTCAACTTAGTTGTGTGTTTATTTAATCGTTGTATTTTAATTTTCTTATTGTTAGTGGTTGATGATAGGCAAGTTGATTCTCACTAGTGCCTAGTGCACTTTTCTCAAAGTGGGAGGATTGCTCTATGTTATTCAACTTAGTAGTGTGTTTATTTAATCTTTGTATTTTAATTTGCTTATTGTTAGTGGTTGATGATAGGCAGTTGATTTTCACTAATGCCTAGGGCACTTTGATTCAAGTGAGAAGATTGCTCTATGTGATTCAACTTGGTTTTAATGTTCATTTACTTGTTCTTATACTCTAGTTTGATCATTGTTTATTGTTGATGATAAATCACATGACTCCCACTTATGCCTAGTGCATCATGTTCTAAGTGGTGAAGATGGTTTTAGATGATTCAACCTTCCCCTTTTAATTTCTTAATGAATAAAAGATGAGATAGTTAGGTTTATGGTTTAGGGTTCGTGGGGTATTGCAAGGGATAGGTTACCCAAAACCTTGATGCCCCCTCCTCTTTGATCGTGTTATTAACCTTTGGGCATTTGTTCATATTATTGATTGCAAAGGATAGGCTTACCCTAGTCTTGATGCAATTCCTTTTGTTCATGTTATTGAGAAATCATTGCCCACATGTTCATTAGCTTAACTAAGATCATTCTATGCCTGTGATCAATTGTTTAATTGCTCTTGATGCAACTTAAATGTCTTGATTTAATTGTGTGCCATCCTCTCCACTTGTATGACCTCCTAATGAAGACGTAAGCCTACTTGCTTGTTGTAGCATAGAGTCATTAGGGTAAATACACTCTTTCTTACACACACACACACATTTGTCTTGAGAACTTTACTTTGCATCCTTGACATTTGAATCTTTGATTGTATTGGCATGTTTAGTCTTAGTTGAAGTTCAACAAACACGTGATTGCTCGATTAACGAATGTGCTTGAACTTTATAACCAATCTTTGATAATAACTTCACTCTTTCCCAAAAACCTCTCAAACTCTTTTCTAACCAATGCAAGTTATTAGTGACTATCACCCAAAGCCTTTGCTTGTTTGATTGTCATGAACGCTATCAAGAGTTATTAGTAATGATCACTCAAAGTCTTTGCTTGCTTGGTCATTATGAAAGCTTTTCCTTTTTCCAAACCCATTCAAAAGCATTTTCATTTTCAAGTTAGAACTACGTCGCTTTGATTCCCATTTGGGATACGTAGGAGCGAGCCACAATCTTGTCTAGCGCAACCATAAAAATTAGCATTTGCATAACAAAAGAAAAGAGTTATTTTCATAACACAAAAAAGAATCACTTTTGCAAACCAAGATCATTTTCAGAACAGAAACATTCTCCTTTCAAGAATCATTTTCAAACCCATTGTCGCTAGTGGCTAATTAGAACCTTTGTTCGTCTAGCCATTGGTAGCAATGTCTTTTTCCCAAAAGAACAACAAGCGATGATCACTCATAACCTTTGTTAGTTTGATCATTCGTGCCAATCAATCTCTTTCGAAAACCACTTTCAAAAGAGTAAATAAAAAACGAGTTGCTACTAACAGTCAATCAGAACCTTTGTTCGTCTGACTGGAGGTGGTGACTCTCATTTTCAAGAGTACTTAGCGGTGATTACCCATAACCTTGGTTAGTTTAATCATTCACTAAATGCTCGTCCTATTTCGAAAACTCACTAAAAAGATAAAAGACAAAAACCTTTTCAAAGAAAAAGACAACCAAGAACTACGTAGCTTTGAATTCTCCATCGCACCGGGAGATACGTAGGAGCGAGAGGCTAACTCTCGTCAAGCGCCAAAAATAAAAATTTTCATTAAGTCTTCTCATTCCCTTTTCAATAAAGAAGCAAATTTAAGTATTTTCCAAATCAACACTTAAAATCACACGTTTAATTAAAGGTTCCCTTTCGGTAGAAAGGAGGTGTGGGGTGCTAATACCTTCCCCATGCCTAACCGACCCCCGAACCCACATTTTCCGTTTTCCAAAAGGCCGTTCGCTTTCTAAAAAGGTTTTCCTAATATTTTTCTTAATAAATATTGGTGGCGACTTCATTGTTTTAAAAAGTTGTAAACGAAGAAAGATCCCCTCAGGGACTTTTTCGGGCGCAACAGCTGGCGACTTCACTGGGGACGTTTCCTTTTTTTTAAGTGGGTCAAGCCTAATTAATTAAATGTGTGGTTTGTGATTTGATTTGGATACCTTGTTTGCTTCTATCCCTTTCGGTTTCCTTTTCTTTCTTATCATGTTGTATGCATGTGCATTTGTTTTGTTTTCTTCCATGTTTGTTTTTCCTCCCTCCTCTTTGCCTATGTGCTTAGTACCCTCATGCATTTCCCCAATCCCAATTATGTTCCCCTCTTCTTGGCTCCCTTTCTTGAGGTAAGCAATGCACTTGATTGTTGTTGAAACACTAGGCTAGTTCATATTGGATTGATATTGAACCCTAGGGTTGACAACATGCTATTGTCTGGACTGTTCTGGATTTTCATTTGCAGGTGGGGTAGTTTTTAAGGAAATGCCCTTCGTACACACACACTTGTACCTTGAGATAATATGCTTTGAGAGAAAGACCATAACCCAGGTCTGTGAGAGTATCTTGGGATGAGTGGATTCAAGTAGCGAGAGCCCATCAGGACCTTTGTCCGTTTGGCTACTGGCGAAAGTTTCAATCAGAGTTGTGCTCTTTCATGATGCCTTGTACCTAGCAGTTCGCTGCATTTACGAGGAATTTCGTGAAAGAGACTGTGGCTCTGATGACCTTTGTGAGGGTGCGAATAGAGCTACATGGAAAGATCACCCCTAAAATGCCTTAGATCATAGGTTTCTCCCCCTTTTAAGTCACAAGGGTGTTCCAAATTGTGTGCTGCATTGTCGCATTCAGTTTAGTCAAAAAAATTTCCCTCAAAATTTTCAAAAAAAATTAAAAGGATATGCTTTTCCCTTTTCAATAAATGCCTATGTGAGGTGGCATATAGGTCGCAAATTCAAAATACCACTCCATGCAAAAACACAAAAAAGGCATCATTGCATCATTACATCATTTGCATACATCCTTGCATTACATGAAACAAAATTTTCAAAAAAGGCAAAAAGCAAAACTCTTAAGAATTCTTTTACCGGGCTATATGAGGTGATGTTCCCAAAATTTCAGTCACCAAACTCTAAAAAAAATGTTTTCATCTTATTTTTCACATGCCTGTCAAGTCGCATTATCGCCGTCATTTTCATATAAAGACATCATTTGCATTGCATAAAACAAAAACTCGATAAAATTCATACATGCATTTTTCTCTATCTCATTTAGGTTTATCAGGAGTGCATTCTCCGCACGTGTGCGTTTCCATTCACTAAGGCTTTTTCCCCTAATTTTCTCGAAAGATCCAAAAATCGTGTCTTATTAGGAGCGCGTATTATGCATTATTGTTGTCCTCTTTCAGACATCATGAAAAAAAATAATACATTAACCTTTCATTTTGCATGCATTTCCATTCAATAAAAATCATGTCTTTCCACGCATTTTTTTTTAAAAAAAAAAAAGCATTGTGAGTATCATGCATTTCATTGCACAAAAAAATGAAAACAAGAAAGCATCTCATTCATAATCATGAACAAAAATCATCATCAAATTTATTCAAAATGTAGCATTCATGCATCATTTCATTAACCTCATCACCTTAGTTCAAATACATCATTCCTCCATACATGCATCTTTCAAAAAAGGAAGGGGCATTGGCATTTCATACTCTGCCTTGCCTCTAAAAAAAAATCATCATTTAGAAAAAAAGCATCACTCCTGCATCTTTCATCATTCAAAAGAAAAAAGGGGCATCGGCATTTCATATCTTGTCTTGCCTCTATAAAGATCATTTTGAAAAGAAGCATCATTCTTGCATCATTCATCATCCAAAGATGCATTGGCATTTCATATTTCGTCTTGCATAAAAAGAAAACATCAAAAAGAAAATACTTTTAGAATAATCACACTTTTCAAGTTCATCCATGCATGGCATACAACAAAAATGTTGTGATGAGAGACGAGATGTTCTTGCAAAGTAATCTTTCTTTTTTGGAAAAGTCTACCCTCACTCATTTGCAAACTCAAGGTGTTCCAAGGCACTCAGTTTTTCACATCAATAGCTCATTTGTATTTCCTTCAAAAAAAGCATTGCATCTCATCCATTCCATGATAAAAGACTGAAACAGTTCATCAAAAAAGTTTTTATATCATGTTTTAACCAATGTTAACTCTCTGTGAAACGTTCTTCTAGTAAGCATGCATGCCACGTGCAGTTTCTCTTTGTTTGAGTCAGTTAATTTCCTTCATTTATCATCATTCCCCATCCAAGTCTAATCCCGCCCCGTCCACCCAGAAAGCGCATATTCTCTCCCATCAGTGCATACTTGACTTTTTGGTTCATTCTCACTAACACTTTAAGCCCTCCATGCTGGGGCAATTCTGTGATCACTAATTTTCCTTGTCAGTATCATATTCCTTTAGTGCAAGTCTTTCTAAAAAATATATAATAAATAAAAGAGATAAAATAAGCTCGCTAGGTTGAAAACCCGCAAAGGGCGGCCTAGGCAAAAAAGAGCGCCCGGCGGATTGAAAACTCGCAAAGAGCGGTCCAGGCAAAAATTAGGACACAAAATAAAGGGGGAAGAGAAAAGAGCAAACACATGAAGATAGATAAATTATTGTCCTAAAGTTAAGTCTTACAGAAATAAACAATCGGGATTTGAAATGAAATTTGGCCATCTCTCCATACCCTCAAAAACCTAAAATCCCAGAAAGTCCATTTCCTACCCCTCTTAAGCCAAAGATTCAAAATCACGAAAATACCTTTTGTTACCCATCTTAAGCCAAGAAAAGCCCAAGATATCCCCATCACTCTATACGAGGGTTAATTCCACATCAAAGATGGTATATCATTTTCACCCAAGTCAAAAGGAAAGGAAATTCACAAAAGGAGGGGAATAACAAAGTTTCAAAAAGGAGAATCTCAAAACAAAGAAAGGAAGACAAAGGGAGTATAAATTAAGAGTCAATACATTTTGCCAAGGAGCATAAGAGCTCCCCTTCAAAAAGGCCCTCAAATTCAATGGGTTCAATCATTTCCCCTTCCAAAAAAGCCCTCAATTCAATGGGTTCAATCATTTCTCCTTTCAAAAAAAGCCCTCAATTCATTGGGTTTAACCATCTCTTCTTTCATAAAACCTTCAAACACCTCATTGGGTACAACCATCCCCAAACACCTCATCAAACCTAATAACCATTTCCTTCATAAACCATTGACCATCGGCCAACACCGAATAAGACCCATCCTCCCCATCAACCCCAAACACTTCATTAAGCTCAATCATCCCCTTCTCCACATCACAACGCTAAAAAGTCCATTCCGATCAATGACTAATTGCTTTCGTTCTCTCAAGTTTTAATCTTAGGACAAATAAGTTTATCTATTTACGACGTGTTTGCTCAAAAAGAAAAAAACAAACAAGCAGAAAAAAGAAAGCTGCTCAAAAGAAAAAACAAACAAGCAGAAAAAAAGAAAGCCGCTCAAAAAAAAAAAAGAAAAAAAACAAACAATCAAAAAAGAAAGTTGGTAAAAAGGAGAAGGACTTGCACTCCAAGATGCATTCATGTTGCATTAAAACAAGGTCTAGTGGTCACCAAGTGGAGCCATTCCTCATACTAAAAAGTCAAAACTTTCATTGCATTTGAGTTGTTCTTAAAGAGAACCAAAAGTGTGTACTAGGGGGCATTCCCTTCACCTCTCACTCCACTCAACTTTGGGGAGGTTTATTCATTGCCCACCCCATTCATATATCACCCTCAGTTCATAACCATCACCATAACTCTGTCGCCTTTCACAACCTCACTCAAAGAAACCATTTGAAAGGTCATTCGAAAGTGGGACAAGTGCGTTCCCATTCCTTCACCTCATTCATTCCTACAAAACCTCACCGGGGCAATCTCTCAACTCACTATCCTAAACAAGGCCTTGTCATCCTAATTGGGGCAGCTTTGTCCTTGTTATGACTGGGGCAACATCAAACTTTATGGGTTGAGACAAAATCTCTTTTGCTCCATTTTTCATTCTCAATTCATCATCTTCTACACCCCTAGTTGTTGTCACCACTAGACAGGGGCAAGCTATTCACTCATCAAAGACCTGAATTGGGGCAATCTTGTATCTCTTGATCCCTCATGAGCTTCGGTAATAACCATGCCTGTCATTCCTTCACTTGCCATAAATGTCCATGCCCTAAACCAATTCCCAGTTAACTGACTTATTCATTCACATTTGCACTCCTATGCATGCTTACTAGACAATGCTTCAAAAGAGAGAACACAAGTTGTTTACGTGATATCTAAAATTCAGTCATCATGGAAAGAAAGAGAAAACAAGTGAGGTTGTTTGTAAATAAAAACCTTGAGAACACCGGAGTTTGAATCAAATTCAATTTTTCAACAGAATGGTCAATAATCATCTCAATTCCTTGCATCCAAAGTCTCGCATCTCATCGTCACAAAAATGTTTACCTCATGCATCTAGGCATTTCAATCTATTCATTATAGCATATGCATCAAATCATTACATTTGCATCTTCACATTTTGTGCATTCATCACATAGCAAAAAGAAAAAACGTTCCACGTCTGTTGCACCATATTAATAATTGCATTTCATAGAGGAAAATAGTAAAGAAGAAAAAGCAGAAATTTTTTCATTGCATTGGCATCATATTAATGTTCGCACTTCATAAAAAGGAAAAGAACAAAATCATTGCATGTCATTCATCATTAGAGCATTACATTTTGCATCAGATATTTCATAGAAAAAGCAAAGAAAGCAAAAAGAAAACAAAGAAAAGAAACCACAAAAGCAACACAAAAGCATTCCATGTCATGCACCATTCCACAAGATACTAATCATTGCATGCGCCATTGCATCATCAAAATTCTTCAGACCATTAGATCAATACAGACATATGTTGACCCATAAACCAGACCTTTGTGTCCATAATTCAAAGCTTTTTCACTAGTGCCTAGTGCACCTTGATCTATGTGGTGAAGATTGCTAGAAAGGACTCAATTTAGTTTATGTGTTCACTTATCCTTATGTCTTAGTTTGCTTATTGTAAATTGTTGATGATAGGCAAGTTGATTCTCACTAGTGCCTAGTGCACTTTTCTCAAAGTGAGAGGATTGCTCTATGTGATTCAACTTAGTTTTGTGTTTATTTAATCTTTGTATTTTAATTTGCTTATTGTTAGTGGTTGATGATAGGCAAGTTGATTCTCACTAGTGCCTAGTGCAGTTTTCTCAAAGTGGGAGGATTTCTCTATGTGATTCAACTTAGTAGTGTGTTTATTTAATCTTTGTATTTTAATTTGCTTATTGTTAGTGGTTGATGATAGGCAAGTTGATTTTCACTAATGCCTAGGGCACTTTGATTCAAGTGAGAAGATTGCTCTATGTGATTCAACTTGGTTTTAATGTTCATTTACTTGTTCTTATACTCTAGTTTGATCATTGTTTATTGTTGATGATAAATCACATGACTCCCACTTATGCCTAGTGCATCATGTTCTAAGTGGTGAAGATGGTTTTAGATGATTCAACCTTCCCCTTTTAATTTCTTAATGAATAAAAGATGAGATAGTTAGGTTTATGGTTTAGGGTTCGTGGGGTATTGCAAGGGATAGGTTACCCAAAACCTTGATGCTCCCTCCTCTTTGATCGTGTTATTAACCTTTGGGCATTTGTTCATATTATTGATTGCAAAGGATAGGCTTACCCTAGTCTTGATGCAATTCCTTTTGTTCATGTTACTGAGAAATTATTGCCCACATGTTCATTAGCTTAACTAACATCATTCTATGCCTGTGATCAATTGTTTAATTGCTCTTGATGCAACTTAAATGTCTTGATTTAATTGTGTGCCATCATCTCCACTTGTATGACCTCCTAATGAAGACGTAAGCCTACTTGCTTGTTGTAGCATAGAGTCATTAGGGTAAATACACTCTTTCTTACACACACACATTTGTCTTGAGAACTTTACTTTGCATCCTTGACATTTGAATCTTTGATTGTATTGGCATGTTTAGTCTTAGTTGACGTTCAACAAACGCGTGATTGCTCGATTAACGAATGTGCTTGAACTTTATAACCAATCTTTGATAATAACTTCACTCTTTCCCAAAAACCTCTCAAACTCTTTTCTAACCAATGCAAGTTATTAGTGACTATCACCCAAAGCCTTTGCTTGTTTGATTGTCATGAACGCTATCAAGAGTTATTAGTAATGATCACTCAAAGTCTTTGCTTGCTTGGTCATTATGAAAGCTTTTCCTTTTTCCAAACCCTTTCAAAAGCATTTTCATTTTCAAGTTAGAACTACGTCGCTTTGATTCCCATTTGGGATACGTAGGAGCGAGCCACAATCTCGTCAAGTGCAACCATAAAAATTAGCATTTGCATAACAAAAGAAAAGAGTTATTTTCATAACACAAAAAAGAATCACTTTTGCAAACCAAGATCATTTTCAGAACAGAAACATTCTCCTTTCAAGAATCATTTTCAAACCCATTGTCGCTAGTGGCTAATCAGAACCTTTGTTTGTCTAGCCATTGGTAGCAATGTCTTTTTCCCAAAAGAACAACAAGCGATGATCACTCATAACCTTTGTTAGTTTGATCATTTGTGCCAATCAATCTCTTTCGAAAACCACTTTCAAAAGAGTAAATAAAAAACGAGTTGCTACTAACAGTCAATCAGAACCTTTGTTCGTCTGACTGGCGGTGGTGACTCTCATTTTCAAGAGTACTTAGCGGTGATTACCCATAACCTTGGTTAGTTTAATCATTCACTAAATGCTCGTCCTATTTCGAAAACTCACTAAAAAGATAAAAGACAAAAACCTTTTCAAAGAAAAAGACAACCAAGAACTACATAGCTTTGAATTCTCCATCGCACTGGGAGATACGTAGGAGCGAGAGGCTAACTCTCGTCAAGCGCCAAAAATAAAAAATTTCATTAAGTCTTCTCATTCCCTTTTCAATAAAGAAGCAAATTTAAGTATTTTCCAAATCAACACTTAAAATCACACGTTTAATTAAAGGTTCCCTTTCGGTAGAAAGGAGGTGTGGGGTGCTAATACCTTCCCCATGCCTAACCGACCCCCGAACCCACATTTTCCGGTTTCCAAAAGGTCGTTCGCTTTCCAAAAAGGTTTTCCTAATATTTTCCTTAATAAATATTGGTGGCAACTTCATTGTTTTAAAAAGTTGTAAACGAAGAAAGATCCCCTCAGGGACTTTTTCGGGCGCAACATGAATATAGGTGGCAATGTCCCCAATTTACACAATGTTCGGTTGTCATTCAGATTTTGCGAGTAAAGTGGTGTTAATTTAAGTCTTAAAAGTGCATATTTTATTTTTAAAAAATCACTTTTTAATTTGCCTATAATGCGGGCTAGCTCGAAAAGCCCGCAACCCGCATAGGGCCTGGCTTGGGCCATAAAGACTGAGCTCGAATTTTAACCAGGGCTTTTTGGCCTGGCCCGTAAAAGCCAAAGCCCACCTTGGGCCAGCCCGATCCGGGTCGGGTAGCCCATTTTGCCAGCTCCAGATGAAGTGCCGTGTTGCGTTAAAAACACACTTAGAGCAAATGTACTCTATCGCAGAAGTAGTATAAAAGATTATCGTATCCACAGGGACTAATTAACAAGTACAAACTAATCGAGATTATTTATTATTTAGACGAACAAATATTTGAATTGTAATGGAACAAATAAAAAAGAAATAAATAACAATAATTAAAATACTAGACTTAATAAATGAGGAGAGGCCTAGGATCACGGTTTCACTTGCAAGCTTCGATTCCCCCTATGTCTAATCCTACCTGAATTCCCTTATTTTACTTAATTACCAATCCCTTTACTAAAACTATTAATCCGTTTGGTCATTCGCGATTAATATTCTTTTTCCTAAATTAACCCTCGTTTGGTCATGCAAGAATTTAAATTCAGGAAAAGCATAAAGAGCAAAAAGGTTGAATGACTGGAAGACTAAATTATGGTTTGGTCATGCCCTAATTATAGCCCCAATTATCCTATAGGTCCACCAACTAATTACAGTACGGTCGTTGATCAACTGATTGATTATAAACATGCAAAGGGTAGCTAATCCTAATCATGTGATAAAAACAATAGGACAATATTAATTAAAATAAAAACAGGAATTCAAACCAGAAATTAGAACATAAAAAGGTCTCTAAACATGCAAGATCCACCTAAGACCCTAGAAGAGAATTTAGCTATCCATAGTGTTCGAGAACAATAAAATAAAATTAGGAGTCATAAATTACAGAGATAAAAATAACCCGGAATAGAGAAATTTCTGATCCTGAAAATTTAGTCTCGTTTTTCTGCTCCAGAGCTCTCTCATAGTGTCAAAAACGGATACCAAAACTCCCTCCTCTCCTTGCCGTGTGTACTGTTGCTTCGTATGTACTGTGCGTCAATTCCTCCCACGCGGCTACTGTTTCTATTCTCCTTTTAATTATTAAAACTCCCTTGATTTCCAATTGTCTCGCGGCTACTGATTCTCACGCGGCTGTACGGCCACCCCCCTTCAATTCTTAATTCTCCTCTTTTATATATGAAGAAGCCTAGGTTTATGTGACTTTTTCTCCAAGTTGCAATGTTGGGCTTCTCTTCTAATCTCTTTTGGGCTTTAATTTATTTTTATCTTTCAAAACCAAACACACATACATACATACATATATATATATATATATATATATATATAATATACATATATAATATTTATAAAATATTATATACATATATCAAATATATATATATATATATATATTATGCATTTTTATCTTTTCTTCTTTCCTACAAAATATAGAGCAAATTTAGTCAATAATTTATATATTTGGTAATAATTGATCTAAAAAGTAATCCAAAAATATCTCTAAAAATACACTAAATTAGAGTTTATCATGTCGGAATGAAAAGGGGTAGGTGCCTTTAACATTTCCCTTCATATATTGGTTTCTTGATGCCATATTTAGCCTCTCAAACAATTTAGTCCAACCACGTTAAAATAGGGGAATTATTAAATTCACCCATCATATTTGCTACTATACACCCCTTAGTTCCTTTTCTACTTTTTCTTACCCCTTTCAGTAAATATATTTTTGGACAAAGTGATTTGTTCATATTTGCATCTTATTTTCTTTATTTATACATGCATTTTTATTTTAATTAGTCACGAGTTCTTTAATTTTTTTAATTTCATGTAGATTAGGATAATTGCATTCGATATATTTTGTTTTGTAGGAAATGAACATTTTAGCATCTGAAAGTTGTTTGATGAGTTGATAAAAGTTAGTCATTTTGGCAGCTGCCACGGGCATGTATCGTGGCATGTTGTTGCAATTCTGACTGTTGTTAAGAAACACGGCCAGAGTGTGATTGCTGCCACACCTGTGTTTCGTCCACAGCTGATGCGTTTTGTGTATTATTTTTCCATTTGAAATTTGGACATTTTTAATTCATTTTTATCCCTAAGTATAAATACACATTAGACATACTTACCTAGGATTCTGAACATCAGAATTTAGAGGAGCTCTAGAGGCAAGGATCAATGATCTTTTTCATCTTATTCCTTCTCTAAAATGCTAGTTTAAATGTTCCTTAACCTTTTCCATGGATTATTACTATCTTCTTGCATTTTTATCTAATAACAATAAAATTTTATTTTCTTGCATTTTTGCCTAATTTTACGTTCGTCTTGAATTGTCACTCTTATGTTGTACCATTTCCCTTCAAATTAGTCAAACTCTGTTCGTTTGTAATTTAATTAGATCGTAATTAGTTGGTACTCTAATATTACAGTCATAGTGGATTTGATAATTTTTACTACTTGACGAAAACTGTACGCTTGCAGATTTTTCACACCACAGAGCTAGTCCTTTATTATTTTTACGTAAATTCACGAATTTTTGCTTTTTAAAATCCCTCGAGTTCTTCTTTCTCGCTTCATTTCTCACTCAAATTTCCCCTCTCTCACTTCATTCCCCACCCCGAACCAAATCCCCTAATCCCCTCCTACGTTTCTTCCATCTCATTAAATCAAGCATTAAGGCACCTACCTCTTCTCTCTTTGTTTTCATGTTTTTTTGATTTTTTTTGTATTCTGTTTTTTTTTTAAAATACTATTTCACATTTTGTCTAATTGTTTTCATAAATATATTTATAGCGTCTGTAAAACTTGTTTTTTGCTCCTTAGGACAAATGGTTGGAGTGAGGGAGATGGAGAAGGGGGAAGTGGAGTATGCCGGATTCAAACCCTACTCTCAGCATCCATATAAAACTTATGTGTGTTTTACCACCAGATGCGCTCGGAACTTGTAAAACATTTGTTTGTAAATACATTTATGAATATGAACATATTCTGCATAAATGCGCCTTTTATAAATGTATTTGCGGAAATGATGTCTCCTTCAGAACACATTTAGGGAGTTTTAAATATTATGCACAATCTTTTTTTAATAAGTAATTTATGTATTCATGTGACATTCTTTTGTAAATACATTTATTCAGATAGTGAAAACACACATCAAACATTATAAGCGGAAGTAGTCTTTTAGCCAGTTTTGGCGCCAATGATTCAGCTTTGAGTGCCAGCAACTACAAGGATATTTTTGTAAATTAGATACTAACAATTGTTGCATGTCATACATGTTTTGTTTTTTTGCTGCTACACTGACTTCTTCTTTTTGCTTTTCTTCCATGTGTTTCTTTATTCCTTATTCTCCTTATGTCAGACATGCAAAGCTCCTAATTTGCTATCAATTTGTCAGTCACATTAATATGCAAATCGCTTCACTTCACTCTGAGCGAGAGAAATATGAGAAAGCCGTGGAGGGAGAGAGAAAGAAGAAGAAGCCGAAATGGGGGATGCGGAGGAGTGCAGAGCAGCGGAGGGAGAAGTGGAAGGGAAAGTGGCGGCGCAATGGCTTTGCGGCGGTGTCAGCAAACCTCCAACACCTAAAGCAACCACCGTCTACGCGCTGAGCAGATGGAAGATGAAAGGGAAGAGGACGGGTATCTTCTCTCCCTCCCTGTCTACAACCACTATCACCCTTCCCTCCACTACTCACTCCTTACTAAACTAGAAACAAAAGATGAATTTGGGATTGAAATCCCTAGAACCGTAACACCAACACATCACGAGAGACAAGATGAGAAATGCGATGAGAGAAAGAGAATCGAGAGAAAGAACTGAGGGAGAGAAACACAGGGCGTGAGAGAGCTAGCTTCTGCCGTGTACGGAGTTGAAGACCGAGAGAGCGTCGGTGGTGGTTGCGGTTGACGGTAAGGGATCTTCTTTGTCCTTCTCTTGATTTTTTTTTTGAATTGTTCCTTTGCTTGAAATTCATCTAGGTATCTCAGTTACTCGCATTCCTCATCTCGCTCTTTTTCTATTAATTTCGTTTTTCATCTTCATCTCTTTCTCTCAAGATTTTTTTCCATTTTCCTCACCGTTCCCTTTCCGTTACACTCTTGCCGGCGATGTATTTGATTGGTGAGAGAAGGGAAGAAGAAAAAGAAGATAAAAGGAATTCAGAGGGAATGTAGAGAAACAAAGCCTCCTCAGTTTGGTCGCTATCACCTACCTACCTGTAACACGTGATGTGACTCGACTGCATTCCCTACTCTCTCCGCCAGCGAGCAACGGCTCAAAACAGCAGCGATTGTGCGTGGAGAATGAATAGAACAACTGGGTGTATGACTTTCACCGTCATTTGAATTGTTTTTAACTTTGCCTGTTATTGTTCTTTAACTGGAAGTTATGTTATCTATATAACATTTACAGATAGCGGACAGATTCATAAGTCGTGCACGTAGGCAGAAGATTTATGATAAAGCAATGGCAGGTGGACTTCAAAACTATGCAAAATTGTATGCTTCTATCTTTCTACTTGGATTTTAATATCTTTTTTAAAGCACTTATTTTTCATCTATTAGATTCTTCATTTGCTGACAAACATGCAAAAAATATAGAAGTTGCTCTATAGTGCATATTTGACTTGATTTGACTGATATTCATCACAGACACCAGCCTCAATTTTCTCGCCTTGCTAATTGGGAAGGGATAGAAAAGGTGGCCTTTTTCTCTATAATCATATTTTTTACTACTATTTACTATAATAACAAAATTAAATGGTTATTCTACAGTTGTATGATGTGGACTTCTGTATCAAAAGTTTGTTCTGTTATCTGATACACATTCCTATTGATTCATTTTTTCTTTAAAAATAGACCCAAGTTATTATTATGGTTTCAAAGCAAGTTGCTGGTCTGTATTATCAAATAAGGAAAATGCATGAAGGGTATAAAGCTATTGACCATTCATTTTTATTCCTTATTCCTCTTAATTCTGTTATTTTATAGCGGATATAATTCAAGTGATTGAAAGATGCATGTTGATCTTAGAGGCCAAATAGTTGTTACCCGTTTAGCTGTTTGGATATTTTCTTTTTCCTTATGACATAAGAGTATAATATGTACCACACTCTTAAATGTTGTGTCCCATGTTATTGCAATACTGAGTGCAGATGCATTTTTGTTCTTTGCAGGCACTTTCTATTCGAGATTTTGATGACCACGGAACCCGAATGGTTGGGAAGTATGAGGTACATGTAGTAGCTAAATTTGCAATCTTCTATTTTCTTATCCCCTATTCTATCTCCTTATGTCTGTTATCCAAACTCTGGAAAGCATCTTTGCCCTCTCTATCTCTTTTTTTTGTTCCTGAAAAAAACATTCTCTGCCCTCTATTTCAATATTCATTCAGTACTTTATTTATCAATCAATCGTTTTTCTTGAATTAACTGAGGGTTAGAGAGAAAAAGAATTGGGAGGGAGAGAAAGAGGGAGCGATCAGAGAGAGAGAAAGAGAGCGAACTAGCATATGTTCAGATTCGGTTCTATTGTTTGCAAAACAGAGGAAGTGGAGTGTCGTTGATGGCGAAGACGACAATGAAGTCTCACGCGCTGGCTCTTTACTCGCTATCGCTAGCAGTGATTTCAGTTTCAGTTCAACGGCAGCAAACGAGAAGGACCTTCGAGCAGGTGATGCTCTATGCGCACACGCCGCATTTCTGCTGGCTTTTCGAGTGTGAACGGTGAGTATCTCAAAAAGCAGCATTCGTCTTCAAAGTGGCGCAAGGAGGGTGGAGGAGAAGTCCTCAATTTCAGTTTCTTCTATAATTGATATTGTTTATTTCTTTTCCTTAATTTTCTTTTTTAACTTTTTGTCATTGTTGCTTTGACACAATTGTAGATCGAATTAATCACGAGAGAGAACACAACAGGAGACATGAAGCAAACAGTGAAGCCCTTGCTACTGTGAGTTTTCTATTCAGTTTTATTCTTTTGTTTCGATTTATTTCTACCCTTGCTAATATCCTATCCTTTTGTTCCCTTTCTCCATGGTATAGCTTCTAAGCATGCAAAGAAAAAGATTGATGTGTTTGTTGGGTTTGTAACTTTTGAAGATGAAGAACAAATGGAGAGTTCCATAAAGGTAGTTTTGTTATGACTAATATCCATATATACTCTATTGCTTCAATGAGTTTTTATCTGTTACTAACATCTATTTTGTTCCCTGTAATCTGTATAATGTGCCCCTTTATATAGTGTTGGCCTGTTGGGTAATAGAGTTCACCACTTGCGGCGGCTAGAGCGGAGCTCCAATCTCAAGGGTAAGATTCATTCCCTTATTCCTCTAATCTGATTTTATGACTCAGTTTTTTCTAATATATTTTACTACTCAAATTTTCTCTAATATGATTTCTTTGTCCCCTTTTTAGCATGTTATGAGTTTAACTCTTACTATGTGTTTGTAATTTTCTACCTATTAATTTGATTCCTTTTTTGATTTTTGATTACTCTCGATCACCAGTCATGCGAGAATTCTTTTCAATTAGATGTTATGACCAAGACCTCTGAATGTGATATAGTGCATAATCTTAAAAAGATGACTTGGCCAAATAGAGTTTCGCATGCTTTGAAGCAGCTAAGAATTGCTCGATGTCCAAGGGTATGCATACTGTGGGTTATCTGGCATCTAATTTTCTCAAGAATGTGTTCTTTTGTAGTTCAATCTTTGCATTATTAAAACATGTCATTATCTGGTGACAGATTCTGTGCATCTGATTGAAAAGAGTTCTCACATGAGTGGTGTTCGAGATTAAATTAATTTATTTGTGAATTGTTATAATATATTAGGACATATATTTTTTTGCTATATTTTCAGCACTTCTAAGTTGCCATTGCTGTTTCTGACTCTGCAGGTGTTGGAGACATCTATATGAGTATGCTGTTTCCTTTCTAAAGCACATCAATTATCAACAAGTCTTCATCCATTTGATCCATGCATCGCATAGACGCACAGATGATTTTGTTAATCTTACGTCCAATTCATTCTGTATTGATTTCTGTTGATATAATATCTGTTGATATGTAAAATAAGGTGCTGCTAAATGTTACATCCATGTATTGGTATCATCATCAGTTGGAGTTGTCAGTCTGGTTTATTATATTCTGTTTTTATTTCAAATGCATGTGGTTTAATTTTTCATTCCTTATATTTTCATGAAATTTAAACAATTTTAACAGGGACCGTAAAAAAGATCCGAAAGCATAAGCCTTGGAAGCATCCTCAGCCCATAACGAAGACTCAGCTAATACAATTGTGTGATGAGTTTTGGGACACAGCTCCTCACTATGGTGGCCGCAAAGGTATTATCACGATTTAATAAGTGACTTTAATTGGAACCTTTGAAGTCCCATTACAGATTAAATCGGCTTAGAATACAAGGAGTTTAAGTAAAAATTATTGCTCTCTACAAATCAATTCACTTCCAATAATTTAGTGCATTGCTCTGATATTTTTTATCTAGATTATTTTTCTGACTGATTTAAGTTAATCATCCCAAGGTTGCTGTTTTTCTTCAGTATAACTTGGGTTAAGATCTTTTCACCACAAAAGTGAAAGTTGGCTTCCCTCAGCATGTTTTCAAGGAGGAATGGAAGGAATATTTCCCTATAGTGTTCACTTCTGTGGTGAAAATAAAAATCATCAGCAAACAAGTTATCAGACATTTTATTTAGTTGTAGAAAAGTATTCTGTGAAATAACAAAATCATCCCATGGTGTGCATGTTTGCCACTTGCTTACTTTGTTTATTTGTTCCATGGTGTGCATGTTTGCCACTTGCTTCGTTTTTTATAATCCTATAACGGATTATAGGCCTGTGAAATCCATTTGGTGATTTCGGTGCAGTAGCAGTATTTTACTGCCGATAAGTTCTTCAAAAGGATAATGAGAAAGTATACCATAATTAGGTGTTACTCTCTATGCAAATTTTCTGCTTCCTCTTTGTTACTCTATTTGTTTTTGATTTAGTTCACTTTGGTTGAAGGAGAAAAGATTACAATGGAAACTAGGCTTGAATGAACTAAATCAGCATTCAGGTGCATATTAGCTTTTTTAGTAGTGTTTTTTTTAATAGTAATATTTTAATGATCGTGTTGTCACCCGGTTTTTGGGCAGGACTCCTCAACAGCTTCTTGAGTCTCCATGTGATCCTGCTGAATTGGCTGTTTACTTTTCATGAGTTTTTGAATGAGAATTTGCTTTTTAAGGTTCAGGTGGTGGAGGGAAATGTGACTCAGCATTGGCAGCATTTTCCTGTTAAGCGTGTCACTTCTGATGAGGCCATTATTGGACCTTTCCTTGCAAAGTATAAGGATTTAGTTTTATCTAAATATATTGGTGTAGGTTCCTTGATAGTATCATGGCTTCCAAGACTTTTCCTTCCATCATATCCATGCATTCGGTAATTCTTCTTCCTATTTATTTATCTTCCATGATTTGTCTTCTATAATGTATAAAAAATGATTAGGGTGTTTTGCAGAGATTGATTAGGGTGAATGCTGAATTTTATCATGGTTACCATCATATCCTACCAGCAAATCTCATTGTGGACACTGCGTCTGGATCACGTTTCCCTACTTCAATTTATATTGGTTCTAATGATCTCTTAGGTGCACCTTCACGTAGGACGATTGAATTGTCTTATACTACACGAGGATGCTTTCATAAGGCCTAGGTTGATGCGTCATCAACCACCACCTCTACAAGTTGAACATCCTAAAATCCTATTGTTGTTGACTAGATGATTTTCAAAGTTTTATATTTCATGTTGTAAAACTTCTTCTAATATTTAAGGATTTTCCTATTGTTGTTTGTTGTAAAACTTATTTAGACCTTTAATATGTTGGCTTTAGTTTATACCTTTTGTTTCCTACATAATATTAATTTATTTTGGTCGTTACTAGGGCTTCCCGTCCATCGGACGGGCATTGAGACTAGTATTTATTTATATTAGGATTTCCGTATCCCTTAATTGTCTAATATGTGTGTAGATACAAAAAGGGAGACGAGCTTGCAAAGACGAGGAGTGGGGATAAAGGTTCCTATGGCGTCCTCTCTAAAACAAAATGAGCAGCAAGTTCAAGTTACCTGCACGATTAGACTTTGCCTGTGAGATGCCTCTTCCTCCACCAGTAACACATATCAGGGTGATTTTGCGATCACACCCATCATCCCCATGAGCACATGCTAAGGAGATTCAACCACCACCCCCATCATCTCCAACACCATAAATTAGGGATATTCTGCCACCGCCCCCACCACATCCACCTGCACAGACAGGTAGCTTACCAAAATCACCACTTCATGGGGCGGAGGATATGTTGCTGCCAATTTCCGAACCACATGGTCACCCGCGTATTGGTGGGAGAAGTGTTGTTGAAAATTTTTAAATGTTAATATTTTTTTAAGATATTGTAGTTCGATTCTAATTCACTATTTTTGTTTTTTCTTTATAGTTAACCACTACTGTTGGTTAACTACGCACAACAAATTCCAGAGTGTGTTATTGTCCCTGAGGATGGCTTATTATTTGAGACTTTGGGTCAGTCAAAGCCTGTGTTACTTAGAGATTTTAGCTTCAGCACTCTAGAGAGGGATCCTCTTCATTTCCTTCCTCAATCCAGAAAACCCAGGTTTTTTCTTCCCCAAATTCCAAATCTCAAATTTTCTCAATCCAGAAAATAGTAGGGGAGTATGCAATTGCAAACATAATGGATTCAAATTATTGAAGTGGGATTTAAACTGCTGTTTGTTGCAACATTTTATTGTGTATTGGAGGTGACAACTCTTCCGGCGACCCCTCCAGCTACCAGCTTGCCTTGTTTTCTCAAGATAAGTGGGCTAATCTTGAGACCAACATTAGTCGAATGGAGCGTACACATGTCAAAGATATCATCCGTGACTGGATTGTGAAAAAGACTGCGGAGTCTCAGTCACTGATTACCACCTCTACCTGGGTGCTGAAGCTACTGTTACTTTGGATGTTTGGTCGTTGTGATCGGGTTGGTTGTGTCCTTATGGTCTCTAAACAGTCTAAATGTAATGGCTTCATTGATCATATTTCATGTGCAGTAGTTTCTCTAATAGTTGTTTCTGTGGTTTGGGAATGTCCAACCTCGCCTACTTCATGTAATATGTATTGATGCTCTCGTTATCATTGATTGAAGTACGTACTGTTTAAAAAAAAAAGAGTATGTATTGTTTTTCAAAAATATATTTTTGTTTCCAGGTTTTCTCATTATTCTTCCGTTGATCCTTGAGATTTCAAATTTGTAGTATCATTCTCATTATGAAAACAATGAATCAAAACAGAAAGGGGATACAATTATACATAGGCACTTTTTTTTTACCCCCTCATTAGACCCCATACCCCTATTTTACCATAAATCCTCAAAATACCCCTAATTTTTCGTTAAAAAATATTTTTTAAAAATTTTCGGAAATACACATATTTTCGGAAAACCCATATTTCTGCCTTCTGAAAATATGTGTATTTCCGGAAATTTTTAATTTTTTTTTAAATTAAAAAAATTTACGCAAAATAATTAAATGTAACGAAACTCGGTAAACTAATAAACAATAATAATACAGTATCAATACAGTAAAAATATGTAACATCCCTAATTTCGGTTAATTTCGTCTTAAGAAATTAACTAGTGAATTATTATTCGATAAAATAATAATTCAAGTTATGGACATGTTAAAAGCGTGAAAGCAACAATTCGTTGTTAATTGTATGAATTTTGTGATTGTTTTGAGGTAGGAATAGAATTGTGTGAGGATTAGGGAGCCAAGGGCGTTTTGGTCATTTCCATATCATTCGAACCCTAACCCAAATTACTCAACACCAAACATACTCCTTAACTCCATAAGACCACAACCACAATTTTTAGAAGTTAATTTTGAGTTAGTGGTTAATTAGAAGTAAACTAAGATGATGAGCTAAGTTAAGGGCACTTGAGTCTTTTCCCACTCATTAAAACCTCCAGCTGAAACACATAAGATCCACACCTTGTTCAGTCCCACAAATACAGTTGCTGAGAAAACAGAAAAAATAGATAGAGAGAGAAGAGGGGGACACGAGAGGAAGAAGGAGAAGAGGTGGAGGGGAAATCTTGGATCCTTCTTGCATGTAAGGTATCTATAGCTCATTCTCTTCCATTTTCAATTTCCTTTGACCAGGTTTGTTGTTCCTCGTTCCTCCTCTTTCCCTCTGTGCCATTTTCGAATTCTTGAGCTTCCATTGACCAAGTTTGTTGTTCATGTCATGCATGTGGTCTTTCTTGCAAACCATGGGTACTCACTAGTCAAAAATGAAAGTACGTTGTAGATTGGAAGTGATAGAGAGTGTCTTCAGTAGCTCAAGGAGGTTGAGTTTCGAATTTGGAAGCGTGGGAAGTTCAGTTTCGAAATCTAGACCCGTTCGGTGCGAGTTCGTGATTACGGGGATTGTTCGAGAGGTTACGGTTCGGTCGTTTCGCGTGAGGACGCGATTTCTCGCGAGTTCATCAAAACGGTGAGTTTTACTCACGTGTAGGTTTTTATATTTCGATTGTGGTTGTTTTGATATGCTGTCATGTGAGGTAATTTCGTGTCGAAAGATTTTGAGTCGAAAACCGTATTTTTATAAAAACCGGTATTTTGAACTATGGAACGAATTGATTGTTGATGCATTTTGATTGCTATGATGTTGTTTGGACTGGAATATTGTCTGGAATTGTTTGTGTTTAGGTTGGATTTTGATCGGATTACAGATTGGACGCGAATGGAAAAGCGAAACGAGAGAAACGGAAGGAATTTGGTATGCATGACAGAGCACACGGACCGTGCGCCCCTATGGCACGGACCGTGCACCAGCTTCGTAGTTGGCTAATTTAAAATGGTGCAACACGCACGAGTTGTGCGCTCCTAGGGCACGGACTGTGCGTGTGGTTCGGGTTCAATGTGATAGAATTTTCGTTCCGTCGCTCCTTTCGATTCCAAACCTCTTCTAATCTTCTTCCCAACCATCCCTCATGTCATGGAACCATTGGTACTCTGTTTTTAAACATGATTGCAAGGTTTAAAAATGAATTGTTTTTGAAAGTCATAATTGTTTCAAAAACCCTAAAGTAGTATACGCGAGCGAACTAAATGTTCAATCAATTGTTTAAGGTCATGGAACTAAATGTTCAATCAATTGTTTAAGGTCATGGAACTAAATGTTCAAGCAATTGTTTAAGGTCATGAAACTAAATGTTCTTTCAAGGGCAGGATATATAAATTATATCAAAGGATGGGTGACGACCCAGTAGATTAGTATACTTGGGGACGGGAAGTCATGAGCCCCAGAACCTAGGCCTCAGAAGGTGTGAAGCTAGTGTAAACTAATGGAGAGGTTCGACGGTAAAGGCGTGGTCATTACCGGAGATGTACTATGAATGTTAAGACTGTTTGATGTTAATCATCGAAAATTTTTAGTTGTGTTCAATATCTAAACAGAAAATATTACTCTGATGTATGCCATTTCGTGCATCTTAGCATTTCTACTTGATAGAAATATTAGGGTGTTACAAAATCCAAAAAATAATACAACTAAATGTCCAGAAACTGTAAAGCAGCCAACAGACTATCATAGACATTCCCAGGAATGCCGTCGACTGCGAAAAGACTATCATAGACATCCTGGACATGCTTAACGCTCTCTCCATATGACCTGCTCCCTCTGCAAGTCATCCAGCAGCTTCCGAAACTCCGGAAGCTTGATACTATCGCACTTCTTGTTCGCCCACCTGCTGCAACGTGGAAGTTCACTGGCACCGAAGTCTTTCCGCACCACGATGGTGGGGAAATACTCATATATCCAGCACTAAAATAATTAAAAAAATAAATAAGTAATTATATAAATAAAAGTAATTTAAAAGAAATAAAAAATAATTAATTAATTAATTACCTGCAGCAGAGAAGCGTATTCGCCAATCTACGACGTCTCCCTGTAACAAGCATCATTCAGCTGCTCGTAGAGAATAGCTAGAGCAGCTGGACCCCAAGCCCACTGGCCACACAGGTCAAAGTCAGAAATAAGAGTCACCCACTTGACAGGGACAGATGTGTGACTCTTGTCGGCAAAAATGGTGCTGCCCAACATGTGTAGCAGATAGCGCCGTGCCGTCTGATCAAGATGGCCGCGCTCCATGTTCTGTGTTCTTTTGTCCCAGATCATGTTACACCGACCCTCCCAGCTAATGTTGATTATATTTCCATTAAATGATTGTATTATATTATATTATATTATATTATATTTTATTCATGTTATCTTTAAATGGAAGGGGTATCTGCATTTATACGTCGAAACCAGAAGGACCGTAGCTGAGATCCTTCATCGTTTCACTCCACCATCTCAGTAGTTTCTATTATGTTTTCGTTTTGTTTGTTGTTGCAATCTGTTATTTTAGATCAATGTAGAAGGCGTATTTAATTAATCAAATAAATGTTTCATTTTTTATTTTTGCACTCCGGAAACACCATATTATATGATAAACGCGGAAGGCAATTTTAAGGGATTTCCGGAAATACATGAAATTGGGATAAATTCGGAAGGCACTATTGAGGGATTTCCGGAAATACGTCAAATCTAGATAAATCCGGAAGTATGTTTTTTTGATTTCCGGAAATATCGCATTTTACGGTATTTCCGGAATGTAAAATGTGTTCCGGAAATACCGTAAAATGTGATATTTCCGCAAAAATAAAAAAAATATACTTCCAGATTTATCTAGATTTGAGGTATTTCCAGAAATTTTATGGATTTAAGGCGTAGTTTCGTCCGTTTAGTCATTTAGGTGGTATATGGTATAAGGGGGGGGGGGGGGTTTTTAAAAAAAAACATCCTTATACAAATAGTCTATTCAGGAAATGATGAATTTTGAGATTTGGGATAAAAAAAATTCGGGGTTTGTAGGTTGAGGAAGAGGATGATTAAGATAATGGATTTTTCGGTTGATAGCGCGTTTTCTTCCCAAATTTTGTATTCCCATCTAAACATCCAAAGCGGGTTGTCACTGCCGCAGACTTTGGCGCCAACTTTTTTTTTCTTTACTTTTATATTTTAATAAAGTTCTATTTTTTTTTTATCTTTTTTATACTTTCTTTTTTTTTGCTTTTTTCATATTTAAAATTTGTATCTTTTATACTTTCTTTTTATTTTTAGGAGTAGTTTACTATATGAAAAAAAATTTAGATGTTTAAATACGCGAACTTTGTTCCTCAATAATTAGTTAGGTGAAAAATAGATCTAAATACATGACAAAATATGTAAAGTGAGATGCTAGATAATGTGTTTTGATGTACTTTGTGGTTTTGAAAAATTTTAATGGTTCAAATACACAAACTTTATTCCTCAATAACCGGTTTGGTGAAAAACAAATCGTGTCAAACTACGTAAAGTGCGATACTAAGTAGTATATTTTATGGAGTATTTTATATATTTTTGTTTTTATATATTTTTAAGGCTAAAGTGCTCCCGGGGTCCCTTATCTTTATTTAAAGTAACGAATTAGTCCTTTATATTTTTTTTTGTCCCAAATAAGTCATTTATCTTTCAAATTTTTGACACGTAAATCCTTTTCTGTTAACAGTGCTGATTTATGTGTCAAAAAAAAGGATTTATGTGTTAAAAATTTGAAACATAAAGGACTGATTTGGGACAGAAAAGGATTTATGTGTCAAAAATTTAAAACATAAAGGACTGATTTGGGACAAAAAAGAGATAAAGGACCAAATCGTTACTTCAAATAAAGATAAGGGACCCCGGGAGCACTTTAGCCTATTTTTAAAGTGTACTTTACAATCTTAAAAATTTTAAGATAATTAAATATGTGAAGTTTATTCTTCAATAATCGTTTGGGTTGAAAAAAGTTACATTTTATGACAAAATACGTAAAGTGAGATGCTAAATAGTGTGATTTGGTGTAATTTATGGTTCGGAAAAGATTTTACTTGTTCAAATACACAAAGTTTATTCTTCGATAACCGGTTTGGTTAAAAAAATAGTGACAAAATACCAAAAGTGCTTTATGGTTATAATTTAATTTTTATTCACGGGAACTTCAGCCACATTTACGAAAGAACCCCACATCATATTTTTTCAACTTTCTATCTTCGAGTACCGCGTTTCTTCTATTTTATTGGTGATTTTCATCCAACCCTGCATAATACTCATGTGTTTCACTTTCTAATTGTGTTGTATTCTTTTATTTTTTATTATGTGTTAAGCTTTTATATTTCCATTTGATAAATAATGATTATGTTATTAAAGTTTTTAGACATTTTCTTCTTCCTACTAGATCTATGGATGTTTAATTTCAACTTTTTTGTTAGTATTCTTTTTAAATTTTATAATATTCTTATTTAATTTATCGTTATAATTTAATTTTTATTCACAGTTATTTGACTATATATTCTACAAACCAACACCATTAGTTCACTAGCATAAGCTACCCTAGGACACGAGGTCGACTTAGTGCTCCCGAGTTCGATTCCCGTGGTGGACAAGCTTTGTATAGTTAAAAAAAAGAAACTGAACATGAATGTTTATAAGGAGCTTTGCTAATAATTAATGCGTAAAAATTTTATTACTCATTTACACAAAGAAATTTAGCCAACCCCATCCATCGCGCGGGTTATGGGACTAGTTAGCATAACACCTTGTTTTATTATTAGTGTGTCAATATGGTCATCAGAACTAGTTGATAGCTTTGGTTCAGTCAGTAGTGTAATACACCAACTTTAAGAATGCAAATCATGGTTGTGTCAAGCCAGTGATGGTATGGCCCTCATACTGGTTGATAACTTTCTCTGTTAGTATTTTCTTTTTCCATAAAAAGAGTTTTGTATTAAGATTTTTAACGACAATCGTACCTTTCTATTGCTTAGAGAAAAAATGGAGGCACTACTAGATATACGCGCCGGTATTTCTGGCGGAATTTAGAACTTTCCGGCAGATTTATTTCACCGGTATGTTTCTGGCGGTTTTGCGTAACATCCCTAATTTTGGTTAATTTCGTTTTATGAAATTAACTAGCGAATTGTTATTCGATAAAATAATAATTCAAGTCATGGACATGTTAAAAGGGTGAAAGCAACATTTAGTTGCTAATAGTATGAATTATGTGATTGTTTTGAGGTAGAAATAGAATTATGTGAGGATTAGGGGACCAAGGGCGTTTCGGTCATTTCCATATCTTTCGAATCCCTAACCCAAATTACACGACACAAACATATTCCTTAACTCCATAAGACCACAACCACAATTTAATTAGAAGTTAATTATGAGTTAGTGGTTAATTAGAAGTGAACTAAGGTGAGGAGCTAAGTGGAGGGTATTTTGGTCATTTCCCATCCACTTAAAGCCTTACCCAGCTGAAAACACAACCAGCGCCCTCATTTCATCAAAACTCAGAAACTAGAGTAGTGAGAGAAGAGAGAGAGAGAGAGAGAGGGCGAGAGGTGAGGAAGAAGAGGAAGCTCAAAGCTCCACCATCATCCATTGCATGTAAGCTTTTTCTACTTCCTTCTTCACCATTTTTCATTTCCTTTCCAATAATACCAGGCAAGGTGATATGACGGTGGGTGAATTCACCGCCAAGTTTGAAGAGTTATCTCAATTCTATCAGTTAGCAAGGTATGCTCCGAATGATGAATGGAAGATGCAGATGTATAAGGCAGGTCTCCGTGATGATGTTGCCAGAGGTCTTAGCTCTTATGCTATGACCAACTATGCTGCTTTGGTGCAACAGGCCTATGTTGCCGAAGCGGATCTCAATAGAATGCATAAAGAAAGAAGGGAGTATTGGAAAGGAAAGAAGAAGGTGGGTGAATCATCAACCCCGCAGACAAAGTCAAAGGGTAACTTCAACAGAGGAAAACAATCCCAATCATCAGATTCCTCAAAGTTCAGTACTTGTTCAAAGTGTGGTAGGCCTCATCTTGGTGAATGCCAAATTGGGTCTAATACTTGTTACTACTACAAGAAAGAGGCCCATTATGCTACCCAATGCCCTGCAAGGAAGAAGCGTGATGATGATCGTGTAGGAACTACTCAAGGAAGGATCTACACTTTGGATGCTGAGAGTCAAGTCTTCAGATAATCTACTGAGGGGTATGGGATCTCTTTTCAATAACTCCGTCAGTATATTATATGATTCAGGTGCTACTCATTGTTTTATTTCTCAAACATGTGTTGACCAGTTGGGATTAGCCTTGTCTTCGCTATCCAAACCAATAACTATCTTAATTTCTGCCAAGGGTCGCGTCCAGACCCAGTCTTTATGTCAGAGCTGTCTTTTGGTCATAGGAGACAGAAACTTTGTTATAGACTTTATTTTTTTTACCTATGAGAGGTATGGACATCGTTTTGGGCATGAACTGTGTAACACCCCTTTTCTACCCGTTAATTTCATTGTAAAAATCAGAGTTTCAAAATTTCTTTTCATCGCAAGGAATGTTACACACACTTCAAACAAAACACCGTACTTCAATAAAACAGTTCAACGTCAATAAATGTGCAATACGTAACACGCCCCAATGGGGAAAAACTCAAACATCAGTCATCGTCACCACAACCGTAACATCAATAAAACCAACTACGCAGCGGAAAGTATAAATAAGAGAAAAACCATCACATAACAGATAACAACCAAAATAGTCTTAAAACATCGAGTTCGTTTCCCCCCTGAGTGCTACGTATCAGAGCATGACGACCCGACTCATAATTAGTGAAGATACCTAGGTCTTCACTCGTGATCACCTGCACGTTACCGCATAGGGGTAACATTCAAACAGAAGGGTGAGTCCAATTCAATCCATATAATAAATCACATGATAAGCAGTAAGTCAAGTCACAGCACTAGAGTAACCACATCACAAATCATCAATTACGTCATTACAACAACTCATCACGATGTCATGTGACTATATGAAATGCAACCCACTCGCGGGCATATGCATGAGGTACCTTTCATCATCGTCGCTTAGCCTTTATGGCCTCATCGTCGCTTAGCCTTTATGGCCTCATCGTCGCTGAGTTCATGCACATGGAATACATGAGACACTATGACATGCACCACACACAAACACACAATCACAGTCAACGTCACTTACCAATTTGCCAAATAAGAGGCACAGCACCTGTCAATTTATAATTACACACAACAACGTCGCTATATTTCATCGTCGCTTATTATCATCGTCGCTTATTATCATCGTCGCTTATTATCATCTTCGCTTATCCACAAACGTCACCGGACAAACAATAGCCACTAAGGGCAAAACAGTCATTTACACATCATCATCAATAATATTGGCCACTAAGGGCAAAAACGTCATTTAACTAGCCACTAAGGGCATCATCGTCATAGTCACCCATTTTGACACTAAAGCGTTAAAACTGTTGGTTATAGGCAAAAGGATTTTTAAAGAACTCGACACGGCTTTACAACGTCACCGTAATGACCATCGGGGACAGCCACTTGGGCGCCCAGAAACCACCAGAAAATAATAAGTTTTTATTTTAAAAATAAAACACACAGGTAGACAATCGAAAAAGCTTCCCAACACTTTTTGAAACGTTCAAAACGGATGCCCGAGTCGAAAAATATAGCGAAAACAGTTTTTATAAAAACATTGGGGACATCCTGAAAATGGCGCCCTTGGCGCCCAGCGCCTGGCACCTGGCGCCCAGCGCCCAGCAACACAACACACACGCAACACAGCACACACACACACACACTGGCGCACATAAGCAACACCCACCGAGACAACTCCAAAATGACACGTGCAAAAATAAAACCACTCGAGCCAAAATGTTTAAAATTGAATTTGGGCACGTAAATACAAAAGATGGCACGGTAAAATATGCCCAGAATTCGAAGTTTCACCCAAAACACCCCATATACGCACACAAGCAACACCCACCGAGACAACTCCAAAATGACACGTGCAAAAATAAAACCACTCGAGCCAAAATGTTTAAAATTGAATTTGGGCACGTAAATACAAGAGATGGCACGGTAAAATATGCCCAGAATTCGAGTTTCACCCAAAACATCCCATATGCGTACACAACACACACGCAACACACGCACACAGCACACACTGGTGCCCTTGGCGCCCAGCGCCTGGCACCTGGCGCCCAGCGCCCAGCACACGACACACGCGCAGCACAGAACACACGCACACTGGCGCCCTTGGCGCCCAGCGCCTGGCGCCCAGCACAACGCAGCAACAGAAAATTCAGCAACAATTCCAGCAACACAAAATCAAACCTATGGCGCCCTAGGCGCCCATGCCACAACCAAAAATGGATTTTCAGCCACAACTCATGAAGATCACATATATATCACTAACCAAACATGAAATTACACACAAATCAAGGACATGAATAGATCTAGGGTAACCCTAACTTACAACCTATCATGAACATCTATTATATAGAAAGATAGAACTCCCCTTACCTCGGATTTGAAGAACGGAAGCCCTAGAGACAATCACGAACAAAACCACAGCAACAAAATCACGTCCCTTAGCTCCTTGAACTTCGCGACCTCTTCTTCTCTACCTTCTCCTCTCTCCGGCGCTCTCCCCCTCTCTATTCTCCTCTCTCAATTCGCAAATGACAACACAAAACCCTAACCCCAAATGACTTAGCCACTTCGCATATGACATGGATCATGGGCTTGGGCTTTTCACTTAAGCCCAAGTTCACTCAAGTGGCGCCTCCTTTTCCTAATACCACCAACATAAAAATTAATATAATTTTAATTAATTAAATTATATTCACTAAATTAAAATAAATTCCTAAATACTTAATTAAATAAATTAATTAAATATTTAGGGTGTTACAAACTGGATGACAACAAATCATGTAACCATCGACTGTTTCAACCGGACTGTCAGTTTTGCCTCGGAATCAGTTGAACAACCAAAGTCAAATTCTGAAGCAATTATCTCCTTCACGTCGGCAATCAATCTCTATTTCAAGGTGCGGAAGCTTATGTTATTATGTTGTCTGCATCGACTGAAACTGGTTTAGATTTGTCCTCTGTACAAGTTGTAAATGAATTTCTGGATGTTCTTCCGGATGAAGTTTCCTCTTTACCTCCGGATCGTGAGGTGGAATTCTCAATAGAGTTGGTTCCGGGCACAGGGCCAATCTATATTGCTCCATATAGAATGTCTCCTTTAGAATTAAAGGAATTAAAGTCTCATTTGGAAGAGTTGATATCGAAGAAGTTTGTCAGGCCTAGTGCTTCGCCATGGGGTGCTCCGGTATTGCTTGTCAAAAAGAAAGATGGGAGCATGCGATTGTGTATTGATTACCGCCAATTGAACAAGATAACTATCAAGAATAGGTATCCTCTACCAAGGATAGACGATTTACTCGATCAACTTTGAGGTGCTATAGTATTTTCTAAAATTGATCTAAGGTCGGGTTATCATCAGATAAAGGTGAGAGCCTTAGACATTCCGAAGACAGCTTTCCGTACTCGGTATGGACATTACGAGTTTGTAGTGATGCCTTTCGGTCTAACTAATGCTCCCGCGGTATTCATGGATTACATGAACAGAGTTTCTTCTACCCGTACCTGGATCAGTTTGTAGTGGTGTTCATCGATGATATCTTGGTGTACTCAAGGACCGTTGAGGGGCATCTTCAACATCTCCGAATTGTTCTGAATGTACTCCGAGAGAAGAAGTTGTATGCAAAGCCCTCAAAATGTGATTTCTGGATGCCTGAAGTAAAGTTTCTGGGTCACGTGATATCTCAGTCGGGAGTTGCAGTGGATCCTAGTAAGGTAGAAGCAGTGTTGAATTGGGAACAAACAACGTCTGTGATCGAAGTAAGGAGCTTCTTAGGACTAGCTAGTTACTATCAGAGGTTTATTGAAGGATTCTCACGGTTAGTTCTTCCACTTACTCGGTTAACTCGCAAGGATCAGCCGTTTGAATAGAGTTCCGATTGTGAGGAAAGTTTTCAAGAGTTGAAAAGTAGGTTGACATCTGCTCCGGTCCTAATTCTTCCAGATCCGTCACTGGGATTCCAAATTTACAGTGATGCCTCTGGGAAGGGTTTAGGGTATGTCTTAATGCAGCATCAACAAGTGGTTGCTTATGCCTCCAGACAGTTGAAGCCTCATAAAGAGAATTACCCAACTCATGACTTAGAGTTAGCAGCAATTGTGTATGCTCTAAAGATTTGGAGACATTACCTATACGGTTCTCGTTTCGAAGTCTTTAGTGATCACAAGAGCCTTAAGTATCTGTTTGACCAAAAGGAGCTGAATAATAGGCAAAGAAGATGGGTTGAGTTTCAGAAGGATTATGATTTTGAGTTGAAGTATCTTCCCGGGAAGGCCAATGTTGTAGCTGATGCGTTGAGTAGCAAATTTATTCACACGTCAGAATTAATGATGCATGAGATGAAGCTGTTAGAGTCTTTAAGGGATTTAAAACTGAATGTGAAGCAAAGAAGGAACCGGTTAGTATTAAGTCATATCCAGATTTCGAGTTTATTGAGAAATCTGATTCGCTCAGCTCAAGAAATTGATGTTGAGTTGCAAGTTCAAAGGAGGTTACCAAATTTTACCGAAGATAGCGATGAAATTATTTGTTTCAACGGTAGGATTTGTGTGCCAAGGGATGATGACATTAAAAGGAAAGTGTTAGAGGAAGCACATCGGAGTCAATATTCCGTACATCCTGGGTCTACTAAGATGTATCGGGATTTGAAACAGATGTACTGGTGGCCAGGGATGAAAGTAGAGATTGCAGAATTTGTGTCTCGATGCCTGACTTGTCAGAGGGTTAAGGCAGAGCACCTGAAGTCTGCTGGTCAGTTGTAGCCGTTGAATGTACCAGTATGGGAATGGGAAGATATTTCTATGGACTTTGTCATGGGATTACCAAGGTCCCAAGCCGGTAACAATTCCATCTGGGTAGTTGTGGATCGTCTAACCAAATCAGCTCATTTTATTCCTGTTCGTTTGAATAGTAAGGTTTCCCAGTTAGCAGAGGAATATCTGAAGAGTATAGTAAGGTTGCATGGAGTTCCTACAAGTATTGTGTCAGATCGCGATCCAAAGTTCACTTCTCGATTTTGGAAAGCTTTAAACCAAGCTTTGGGAACAAAAGTGTTGGTTAGTACTGCTTATCATCCACAGACAGATGGTTAGACGGAGAGGACTATTCAGACTTTAGAAGATATGCTTCGGGCTTGTGTGCTGGATAACGGAAGAAAATGGGAGGATCATCTTCCATTGGCGGAGTTTGCTTATAACAACAGCTATCATTCGAGTATTGGAATGGCTCCATTTGAAGCCCTGTATGGGAGGAAGTGCAGAACGCCACTGTGTTGGTGGGATGTCGGTGAAGATTGGTTGTTAGGGCCCGATTTGGTCCTTGAGACAACCGAAAAGATTCGACGAATCAAAGAAAGAATGAAGGCTGGCCAGTGTAGGCAGAAAAGTTATGCGGACAAGAGAAGAAGGCCCCTAGAGTTTGAGTTTGGTGATCATGTGTTTTTGAGAGTTTCTCCAACAATTGGTACCGGTAGAGCATTGCGGGCGAAGAAACTCAATCCTCGGTATATTGGACCTTTCCAAATTATCGAGCGAATTGGGCTAGTAGCTTACCGTATTGCCTTACCTCCAGCTTTGCCCAATCTTCATGATGTATTCCATGTGTCTCAGCTAAGGAAATACACTTCCGATCCGAGTCAGCCGTTGAGTTTCGAGACGATTGACCTTAGGCCGGATTTGTCTTTTCAACCTCATCCTAGTTACATCATGGAACATGGCAAGAAGATGCTTCGGACGAGGACAATTCCCATTGTCAAAGTGGTTTGGGATGGATTTTCGATCGAAGAAGCTACATGGGAATTGGAGGACAACATGGGGGCTAGATATCCGTATCTATTTTCATGAGGTATGTTTTGTTCAATTTTGAGGACAAAATTTTAAAAGTTGGGGTGATTGTAACATCCCTAATTTCGGTTAATTTTGTTTTATGAATTAACTAGCGAATTGTTATTCGATAAAATAATAATTCAAGTCAAGGACATGTTAAAAGCGTGAAAGCAACATTTAGTTGCTAATAGTATGAATTATGTGATTGTTTTGAGGTAGAAATAGAATTATGTGAGGATTAGGGGACCAATGGAGTTTTGGTGATTTCCAAATCTTTCGAATCCCTAACCCAAATTACACGACACAAACATATTCCTTAACTCCATAAGACCACAACCACAATTTGATTAGAAGTTAATTATGAGTTAGTGGTTAATTAGAAGTAAACTAAGGTGAGGAGTTAAGTGGAGGGCATTTTGGTCATTTTCCATCCACTTAAAGCCTTACCCAGCTGAAAACCCAACTAGTACCCTCATTTCATCAAAACTCAAACTAGAGTAGTGAGAGAAGAGAGAGAGAGGGCGAGAGGCGAGGAAGAAGAAGAAGCTCAAAGCTCCACCATCATCCATTGCATGTAAGCTTTTTCTACTTCCTCCTTCACCATTTTACATTTCCTTTCCAATGATACCATTTATACAAGCTGAATCTTTCTCCTCCTCATCTTGCCATTTTTTATCCTTGAAGCTCAAAGTTGAGTTTTCTCCTCCTTGAAGCATTGCATGTATCATAGGAGCCTTGGGAGTGATTTTTAGCAACTTGGTGAAGCTACATTGTGACTAGGAACACCTTGGGGAAGAAATTCAGTAGCCAAGGAGCTTAGGTTTAGAATAGGAGCTGTTGAGTTTCAAAATTAGAAGTGTGGAAAGTTCAGTTTCGAAGTCTAGACCCGTTCGGTGTGAGTTCGCGATTACATGGATTGTTCGAGAGGTTTTGATTCGGTCGTTTTGCGTGAGGACGTGATTTCTCGCGAGTTCGTCAAAACGGTGAGTTCTACTCACGCTTAGGATCATTTTTGTATTTCTGAAATGATTGTTATGTGACCGTTTTGTGGCTGTTCCATGGTTTCGAAAATTTTAAGAGTCAAAAACCGTTTTCGGGAAAATTACGTTTTACGGTTTGTTTATCAAAATATATGTCAATATGTGAATGGTTGATTGCTATTGTTTGTACTGGATTGACCGGAATATTGTCTGTGTTTATGTTGGATTTTGATCGGAATACGGTATGGCACACGGATCGTGCGCCAGCTTCGCAAATGGTTTTAAAAATAATGTTCAGTGCGCACGGGTCGTGCGCCCAGGGAACACGGACCGTGCGTGAGCTTCTGTTACCGGACACCGAATTCTTGTTTCGTGACTCCGTTTGATTCCAAACCTCTTCTAATCTCCTTTCCAACCCTTTGTGATGATTTTTCACTTTTAAGACATTGTTTTTGACATGTTCAAAGATGGTTTTGAAAATTTCCCTCAAACCTATAAATGTTTCAAAAACCGAAAGGTAGTACACGTGAGTGGACATGGGTTATGTTTAAAGTTATGGAACTATATGTTCGATCGAGTTTAGGTTTATGTATTAACATGAATGGCATGTAATAAAAATGGATGAATAAACATTTTCATCAAAGACTGTTGAGGTTTAAATTTATAAATTATATTGAATACAGGAGACGGCCCAAAGCGGGTGGATATATAAATTATATCAAAAGGATGGGTGACGACCTAGTAGATTAGTATACTAGGGGAGGGGAAGTCATGGGCCCCAAAACCTAGGCCTCAGAAGGTTTGAAGCTAGTGTAAACTAGTGGAGAGGTTCGACGGTAAATGCGTGGTCATTACCGGAGATGTACTATGGCATGAAAGGAAAGGATATATGCACGTAGGACCTATATTGACTACGATTAAAGGAAAAGGAATAAATGGATCGAGAGTTATTGTGAGGGGTTACAGTAGGACTCACTGAGATAATGTTTATCTCACCCTTTATATGTTGTTGTTTTACAGAGAAACAGGGAAAGAAGAAAGCGACGGAGCACGAGTAGGTGACGTGCTTGAGGAGAAATTAGAAGACTTGGTTCTTTTATCTTTGATATTGAGTTCCCTTGTTGTCTTTGTAACTCGATTGTATGACTTGAATTTGTTTTAAGTTATGTAATCGTTTCCGCTTTTCTTGTGATGGTATTGAACACTAAGTTGTGAGGATACTGAAAGACATGGAACCTATATGGTTTTTAATTAAGTTATGAATGTTAAGAGTGTTGATGTTAATCATCGAGAAAATTTTTAGGTGTGTTCAATATCTAAACAGAAAATATCACCCTGATGTATGCCATTCATGCATCTTAGCATTTCTATTCGATAGAAATATTAGGGTGTTACATTTTCTGTCCGTCGGTACGTTTCCGGCGGAATTGTTGGGATATTCACGCGAAAAACAAATTTTTTTTCAAAAAAAAAAGCAAAACCGCTGGTAACATACAGTTCCGGCGGATCCTAAAACCGGCACAAAAACCGGGGGGAATTTTAAAAAACAAAATCCGCCGGTAATGTCCGCTTGTGGCGGAACTAAAACCACTGGTAAAGGCACATGGGAAAACGGGTTCGAGATCCGCTTGTGGCGGATTTTGATTTCAAAATATGAAATCTGTCCGTTGGGGGTACCAAGGAAAAATCCGCCGGTAACGATGCCAAATCTGCTGGTTCGGAGTAGTTCTGGCGGAATGGATCCGCCGGTAACGCGCCTTAGGAAACCACACCAAAAATCTACCGGTAAGGACCGGTTCTGGCGGAATTGATTTTCGAAATTCAAAATGTAACCGTTGTATTGTTCTCTTCTCTCACCCAAACTCTATAAATTCCGAATCTCTTCTCTTCTCAAACCTCTATCTGAATCCTTCCTATCCCTGTTTTTCTCATTTTCTCAAATCTCTTCTCTTCTCTCTACGAAAATCATTTATCCGAAATCTCTTCTCTTCCTATCCTCATTCTGGCGTATTCGATTTGAAGATATGTTTCTAATTAATATTTGATAGTTTTAATTAATATTTTGTTTTAAAATATGAGTTAGTTAATATTTTTGATATTATTTGTTTATCATTTGCTGGAGTTTGGTTGAAAGTTTTATTCGAAAGAGTCCAAAATTAGCATCAAACCAGACACTTATCTTCACTACCGGTTAGTTATCAAGTTATTTGTTATTAAACGTGTTAATGTAGCATATTGATAACATTTGTTAAATAAAAAATTATAGTTTGGTAATAACATAGAAAATTATAGTTATTATTTAGTAAAAAACATTATTTGATGTTATTAGTTGAAACTACTATATTTGAAATTTAATTTGGTGTATAATAATTAGATTGTAATTACTGTTTGTTGTTTATATTTTAGTTGGTGTTAGATTGTAACTACCGGCGGTTAGTTATCGAGTTATTTATTATTAGTAATTACTGTAATTAGATTGTAACTTGATGTTATTAGTTGAATGACAAATGAACTGAGTTAGCATATCTCACATGACTTCAATTTATACAAATGTTGGTGTGATCACAATCATTTTCAAATTGTCGTCGAGAACTATATTTACTTCACCCTTGGAGGACATGCATGATTACTTACCAAAGACAATACACGCATATTATTATATTCTTAAGGGTTAAATATGTTTTTGGTCCTTATAAAATTAAAATTTTTTGTTTAAGTCTTTCAAAAAAAATTCACTTACTTTTGGTCCTCAAGTTTTTCTTTTTCGTCAATTTTGATCCCTCTGACTTTTAATAGCTCTTCGTTACATTTACTAGTGCTTAGAAGCTCTAAAAAACGTTATTAAAATTCATGAAGCGTATTGCGCCCGAAAAAGTCCTTGGGAGAGAACTGTTCTCGTTTACAACTTTCTTTAAAACAACGGAGTCGCCACCAATATTTATTTAGGAAAATATTAGGAAAACCTTTTTTGGAAAGCGATTGGCCTTTGAAAACTGAAGATTTGGGTTCGGGGGTCGGTTATGCGTGGGGAAGGTACGAGCACCCCACACATCCTCTCTACTGAGAGGGAACCTTTAATTAAAAGTGTGGTTTTAGTGTGTTGGTTTGAAAATACTTTAATCTTGCCTCCCTACTTCTTATTAAAAAAATGCGTTGAAAGAGACTTGGTGAGAATCTTATTTATGGGAAAGAAAGGAGAAACACTACAAGAATGTCTTAATTTACCTACCACATATTTCCGAGGGATTTTTTTTGGTCGCTAATATCTTCGTTTCCGACGGATAGTTCCCTCGCTACGTGTTTAGTGCATTTCCCGCTTATATTTCCGAGGGAATTTAAATCCCTCGGAAATTTCCGAGGGAAATTTCCCTCGGAAATGAACCTTTATCCGTCGGAAACTGTTTTTCCCTAAAACTAAAACCCGTGCATCAGTTACGCATTGCTTCCTCTATTCACAACCCTCACCCTCTCACTCTCTCTCAGTTACGCTACCACCGTCCTCCTCCCTCCGCTCTTTCTCTCCCACTTCACGGATCTCCTTCTTCACTTCCACCACCGGAGACTTCCGCACCACCACACGGTTCTCCTCTTCTTCACAACCCTCTCACTCTCTCTCAGTTTGGCTACCAACACCACACCCTCACGCCGCCGCCTTCCAGCGCGATCTCCACCTCCCTCTCAAGCTCCCTTCTTTGCGAGCACCACCTCCAGAACTCTCAAGCTCTCAAACTCTCAAGGTCAGAAATCAATTTTTTTTTGAAAACCCTAAATCCCTAATTCTTACTCTCTTGAAATTGAATCTGTTGATTGTTGAGCGTGAATGTTAATGATTGCCAATTATTTGTCTATACACTCTTAGTAAAGCATCCTTTTTTTATGGTTGTGATTGAGGCACTCGGCTCACTCAAGTATAAAGCAAATGGAACCATTGGATGGTAAAGGCCAAATTAGTTGCTAAAGAGTTCAATCAAATTCAAGGTATGGTATTGATTTCTTTGAGACATATTCTTCTGTTTCTGAATTGATTCTTGCTATTGCATCTTCACTTGCTGATTTTGGATTATGAGGAAGAGCTTTTATTACTCTTGATTGGTTTTCGACTTGTGCGTTTCCATCTTCTGATGATGACCTAAATGTTGGTGCCACTGGAAACAAAGGAAGTACATCACCTTTCATTCTTTTAGATGGAGGAATATCTGTACTTATTTGTAGTTCTTTATCTTCCAATGTTGTGTTATAACTTGGAATATTTCTTGTTGACATTACTTGGCTGATTTGACTTGACATGTTAGATGGACTTTGGTAAAATATTGCAGAATTAACTTCTCCAAATGAGTGATGATTTTCAGGAATTTGCTCAACAGCTGAAGCTGAATAGATCTATTATGCAAATATGATGATGCAACAAATGGTGGTGGTAATAACTGAGGTAAAGATGAACCAGAAAGTATACTAAACTTTTGAGGAATAGCTGCAGCATCTAAAACTTCCTTGTTTCCTGGATTGAAGTTCATTGTATTACAAGAACCATATAGTTGTGTCAGGTATTTCAGGTTTGATTGGCTAAATTATTAATTCTGTTGAAGTTGTAATGGTCTTCTCATGCGTGGGTTGTAATCCTTTCATGTTTGCACTTTTTAGGACTGAGGAGCGTGCTGCTGGGTGGTATCGTTTGACCAGGGAGATTCTCAAGTTACCAGATGCATCATCGAAGGAAAGTTCAAAAGATAAATCAAAGAAGACAAAATGGCCACATCCTCTTATAAAACTCGTAATGAGAAGGTGTGGAAGTCCAAGACTTCCTTCTGCACTGATCAATCAAGGTATTAATCCACTATCTGTTTTTTGAACATAAAGTCAAGTAAACAATTTAATTGAAATGATAAATTTGTCAATGTTTGTGAAAATTGATCTTTTGGTGCATCTATATATAGCATTACATGACTGAAGCTGACTTTCTCTCGAAGGCTACTGGGACTGCTGTTGGATTTCTGATGGATTTCTTTGTTACTAAAGGTTTCACTTCTATTCAAAGCATGCTTGCTTGATCAAACATTTTTCAGTTATTGTTTTTTATTCATTCTTGCTTATTTGTGCAGCCTGGTCCGGATTCCATTGGAATCGTTGCAATTTCTCATGGCTGCCCTGGTGTGGCAGCCAGAGCATGTGGCCTAGTGGGGCTAGAACCTACAAGGGTAAGTGCTCTGGATTTATTGTCTTTATGCTAATTGTCTTCCCACAGCAAATGGTGGAATTATAGAGCTGCTTTACATGCAGGTAAAGCAACTCATACTCAATGTGAATTAATGGCTACTCTCTGTTATTTCCTCATGGTTCAAGTCTGTGTATAGTACTGAGATCGAATCAGGTGTGTAAATTCCCTGTAATGTACATAGTTCTTTCTTCTAATTCATGTATTATTTTTGTAGCTTTTCAATCCTTAAACTCAGCTTTCATTTGTGTCCTTGCAGGTTTATCAAATATTACAATATGTGGAATTGTATTTGTATCAGATAGAAAACAGGCTCAAATATGATATTGCTCTTGCTACTGGAATCACATGTCCACAAATTGTATCTATAAAGCTGTTTCATATCTTCTCTGTTGCATTTAGCTATTTCTATCCTACTAGTGATAATCTATTTCTGGCTGCAGGTATCAAATGGGCGTGTGAGAAGGCAGTTATTGGAAGATGTATTCTGATAGGGACTACGAGGATCTGGTAAGTTATTGTTCTATTTGTAGTCGAGTAATTATTAACTTAGGTTGATGTGGGTTTAGTGGGCGTGGGTTTAGTTTTATGATAACATTATTCAAATGTTAATGTATGCAGTTTTACTTTGTTTTATCAGTATGCCTATTGAGATTATTTATAACACAACTTTTTTTCATTTTTTCTTGTATTACTTTCCCAGCTGGCACAAATGAGAACACAATGTTTAAATTGGAGCTGTTGCTAGCATTGGTGGTGGACTAGAATTAGTGCAACAGTTGGATTGCCGGTAATTGTCTCATTCGTTAAGACTTCTTTTAGATCCATCATCAACAAGCAAAGAAAACCACATAAAGACAACAAATACTACATATTGAACAAATCTCCATGGTATAATGTATTTTGTGAATTCTAAAGGTGAGCTATCAGGTAACATGCATGCTTAATCCATCTGACGTGTTTCTTCTACCAAGATTTGAGATCATAAGATAAGGCTATGGACTCATAATGAATTATCCTTTGCTATTTGAACAAAAAATAATATCTGTGAGGCATGCCCTAGCAGAATTATACAAAGCTTGTTTAAAACCATACAAATAGACATTAGACAATATGATACTCAAAATAAAAGTTATGGATTATATGAAATGTGTATTTACTTCTATATGAAGGACTCGGGAGCATATCTAAGAATTAAATGTGAGTTTGAACTGCCAACTCTAATGCTAATCATTTAAACAAAACTTTGTCCACTGCATATGCTGATGTTGAATTTTGGAATGAAGGTTGGGTTGCTGGGAGAAAAATTGCAAATCTATACAGCCAATGGATTAAGTAAAGTTCACTGGGAAAGTTTCCAAAGTTCTAGTAAACCACTCACATGGTATCAGGTAATCTATTATCATTAATGCGATTTTGCACAAAGTTTGGTAATCTATTATCACCAAAGTTCTAAGCGATCAAATGCGATTTTGCACAAAGTTTGGTTTCAGCTTGAGTGCCCTTTTATTCAGCTTTTTCTTTTGTGATCATGATAGAATAGTGGAAAGAGTTTCCTCTAGTTGACATATTTCTCTCCTAAGATAGAAAGCATCTAAATTGATTTGGTCTTTTGAAGAAAAATTGTTTAGTCGGGCTAGCTATTTGGCTAAGTTCAGCTCAATAATTTGAAGTGGAAACATTCCCATCATGTTGTGGATCTTGGCATTCAATTATGGGCTTTTTTTCTTACGCTGATTGGTGATGTAATCCTTCTTACAGGACTATATGAACTATAGAAAATATAGGTATTTTAGACTTGATGGATCATCTACTATTCAGGACCGCAGAGACATGGTCAAAGACTTTCAGCATAGGTAATGTATTCTTTGTAATGTTTACTTTCTATACTCTAGTTAGACTCCTAAACATTATTTGATTATGCAGCTTTTTATGATATTTTTTATTAATTTGTTGTAGGTCTGATATTTTCGTGTTCTTACTGAGTACAAGAGCTGGTGGATTGGGTATCAACTTGACAGCGGCTGATACGGTCATATTTTATGAGAGTGATTGGAATCCAACATTGGATCTACAGGCAATGGACAGAGCTCATCGTTTGGGTCAGACAAAAGGCAGCAACAAACTTGTCTCTCAGATCAAGAGTTCCACCAAAATTCCTCTTTGGCTAGGCAACACAACTAGAACTTGTTCTGATTTGTTTGAATCTTTTTAATTGTAGCTTTTTAATTTGATACTAAGCCATTAATTGTATCTATCTCTAGGGGATTTGATAAGGTTGCTTTATAGTTTCAATTGGAGAGTGTATGTTCCTGCTGTAACTATTATGAATTAATCAAAGAAGCTATTAATTGGTTTGAAATTATTTGGTTTGAAATATATAGTTTATTTTTTTTGCTGTGAATTAATATTTCCGAGGGATTTCCGACAGATATTTGTGAGGTATTTCCGAGGGATTTGCGAGGGATATTTCCGAGGGAGTTTCCGAGGGATTTGCGACGGAAACGTTTCCGAGGGAATTTTCCGTCGGAAATCGTTTGCGAGGACCGTTTATCCCACGGAATTTTGTCCGTCGGAAATTCCGTCGGAAATGAATATTTCCGACGGATTTTCCTGCGTTTGCGAGGGATTTTTCCCTCGGAAAGTACCGAAATTCTTGTAGTGAAAAAAAAGGGTTTTTTAGAGAAAAAGTGCTTGACGGGGGTTACGACCCGCTCTTACGTATCTCCCGGTGCGATGGAGAACTCAAAGCTTACGTAGTTCTCCTTCGTCTTTTTCTGAAAGGTTTTTGTTTTTTTTAATCTTTTGGTGAGTTTTCGCAATAGGACGAGCATTAGCGAGTGATTAAACTAACAAAGGCTATGAGTAATCACTGCTAAATACTCAAAAGGAGTTGTTACCTCTAGTCAGACGAACAAAGGCTCTGATTGACTATTAGTAACAACTTGCTTTTATTATATTTTCGAAAAGGTTTTTGAAGTAGGACGAGCATTAGCGAATGATTAAACTAACAATGGTTATGGGTAATCATCGCTAAGTACTCATGTGAAATTGAAGAATGTTCATAGAGATCAAACTAACAAAGGTTATGGGTGACCTCCACTACTTGCTCATTTTTGTTTATTGAAAATGCTTCGAAAATTAATTGGTTTGGAAAAGAGTTTTAGAAAATAGGTAAATCATTTTCAATAGAATTCTATGTCCAAAACCAAATGCAAAATGAATGAATGAAGCTCAAACATACTCAACAATCAAGCAGTCATAAACATGTAGATCACTAACTAAGATTAAGCATGCCAATATAATCAAAGAATTCAATTGTCAAAGATGCAAGACAAAATTCTCAAAACAATTGTGTTTGTGTGTGAAGGGGAATTGCTACACAAGTTGGAAGCAATCTCAAGAGGGGGCACATATGCCTCTATGCTACACATGTTGGTAGTCTTATAAGGGCACATGATTGTGTAGAAGGGTTTGTACACAATTAAGTCAAGACATTTAAATGTCATCAAGAACAAAGGAATACAATTGATCATAGGCATAGAGTATTCTAGGTTAGGTGAATGAACATGTGAGCAATGAGGCATGATTAGGCAAGCATATCTATGCATGAGCATACAAGAATGAATGTATGAATGAGTAGACAAAAGGATGCACGAGAGTGTCGCATAGAATAGGGATGAATGAAGATGCATGAGGGTGAAAATGTTTTGGTAAAAGGTTTAGGTAAGAAAGTGGTAAAATGTTTTTGGGTTTTGGTGTTTTGGAAATGAGATGAAATGTTTTTGGTCTTGACAATGGTGAAAGTATTTTGGGGTTTATTTTATAAAGTTGAAAAAGTTTGAAATGCAAGTGAGAAAATGTTTTGGGGTTTTTATGCAAAGATGCAAGTGGTAAAATGTTTTGAATGAAGGTAAAAATGTTTTATGAGATGAGATGAAAATGTTTTGGTAGAAACTAAGTGAAATGGTAAAAACCAAAGTGGTAAAATGTTTTTATGTTTTTTGGTAAAAAGTTAATGAAGTGGTAAAGTAAAATGGTAAAAAGTGAACAAACACAATTGCACAACTTGCATTTACTCAAACACAATCAAAATGACAATTTTCAAGCAATCAAAAGGGCAAAAACCCTAGTCATGGCCGAATGCAATTGTGCATTGAATCACCAACTTATTACATGCAAATCTTGACAACTAACACATAGAACAAAACAAGGTAAAACCTAATCTATCATGCATATTCCTAAGGTAAAACCTCAATTAACTCATGCTTTTATTCACACTAAATCAAAGATTGCAAAAGAGGAGTAAGAACCCTAATTCTTGATGTTAAAACCTAGGAACATACATACCCTAAATCAACCATTATTCATCCCCAAATCATGAAATAAACAAGAACACACAAGAACTCTAAAAATGAGCTCATGGCCGAATGTCAATCAAGCATGAAATAGGTTTCTTATTTTGTGAAAACTATGCAAACAAGAGTGAATATGCAAGGAAATATGAGAAAACACAAGAACAACTCCTTCAAAGCCAAGGAGCCACCTCAAACACCCAAGCCTCCCTAAGTGCTTGTCAATAGTGTTTGAGATGGCTCCTCAAAGCAACAACAACAATATATGAAGGAGTTGAGATGAGGAGAGATTATGCAAAAATGAAGAAAATGCAAGAGTTTTGAAGTTTTACCTTGAATTCAAGCTATGAAGGGAGTGATATGAAGAACAAGACCACAAATCAACTAAATCCTCCACAAACCTCAATGAAACTTGCGCGCCTTTCCTTGATTCTTGAGGTTAGATGATGAACAATTAGGTTTTAGTAGAAGAGAAGGATGATATGTGAAGTAGGAGTGGATTTGAGATAGAAAATGAGAGTGAATTGAAAAAGAATGGAGGAGGAATTGGGGGGGGGGGGGTAGGCTATGGCCTAGGGGGTCTTTGGAGGAGAGGAAGGTTGTGTGAGGGTTGTGTGAGTGAGGAATGAGGGGCCAAAGATCGTGATGTGTGGAAGTGAGAAGGTATTTATTAGGTGCTCTAGGATTGGGTTTTAAATTTGAATGAAGGGCTAGGATTAGAAATCACTTGGAGTGTGGGCAGTGAGAAAACACAAAATGAGAGTGAGGGAGAGTGACTATGCGCATAAGGAGAGAAAGAGAGAGAATTTGTGTGAAAAGAAAAACCTATTTTGGGAATAGAGGCTCATATGTGATGTAGGGTAAAAATAGGGTTAAGGGTATAATTGAGATGGAATGTTAGCAAAGAAGTAATTTTGTATTTTTTGTGAAGAGGTGAGTGTGAGAGGGTGGGGTTATTTACCAAAGAGGGCATGAATCTTCATGAGAGTGAGTGAGAATTGGTGATATGCACCAAAGGAGAAGGTTTAAGGATGGTACAAGGCATATTCCTTCAAGATAAGGAATAATAGTACAATAGAAGAGTGTGGAAGAATTTTGTGAGAGGGAGAGAGAGAGAATTCGTATGAAGCAAGGGAGAGGAGAAAGAAAAAAAAAACTTGTTTTTGGTCTTTTGTCTTATTGAGGACACTTCCTTCTTTTTGAATTTTGAATTTTGAATTTTTGGGCATGGAGTGAAAATGCATCTATTAAAAATGTGTCATATATATTTGAGTACCATAAAATATTCCCTCTAATTATTCTAGACAATAAAAATTGTCATTTGGTAATCGGGGAATATTTAATGGTCTTTTTTGGTTTTTTTTATGCACTAAAAATGGGGAAAATGCATTTTTAATTATTTTGGACTAGGATTTTCTTTCCAAAAATTATACAAAAATTACCCTTGGTAGAGTAACATGTATGCCACGTCCTTGACCTGGTCTTGGTCCAAAAATAATTAATTTGCCTTTATTTAAAAGCCCAAAAATGCAAAAATATGCACTATTTTATTTTCTAAAATTCCTAAAAATTAAGAAAAATGTTTTTGGGTGCCAAAAATTAATAATGATCAATAAATGGCCTATTTTGATGAAAATTCAGACACGTGCCAAATGACGGGGGCACAGGGCAGCTCACGCAGTTACTACTGGCGCGCGCGCGTAATTGAAATAAAAATGCGAAATAGGGGACGAACACACAAAAATGCACCAATCCACTGTTTTCCACACATTATGAATTACCTTATTGCTTCTATTTTTCTGAAAAATGTTTTTTGACTTGGGCGGACAAAATTGGGGTATTACAGCTGCCCCACTTTATTTCACATTTCGCCAAGAAATATGAATTGGCTTTTTCATATTTGTTGGTGAAATGGAAATAAAGATATAGAAATAATACTAATTTTGTCCGCTTTAGAAAAGTTCAAATTTTCTTTTTGTTATTTTCCTTTTGAGAAAGGGGGTTAACACTTGTCGCATTAACGTGAAAACAGTAAATTGGGAAAAGCGGTAAATTGGGAATTCGGAGGTTGCCTAAAACCTTCTAACGGACTCTTGCCGAGTCCGAGCTCTGGTGGTGGCCTTTTCGAGCGGCCGATCAACATCAGGTCCGGAACTGATTCGATCAATGGATTTACGCTATGCCTTAGGCTGACACAACTAATCCGAAGGACTTAACGAAGTCGGATGGATCCATCGCGCGCTCGTACACGATGTTGTGATCTATGGAAGGAGTTCACTAACTCGGTGGGAGTTCACTAACTCTGTGCTGATGGAGTTTACTAACTCGGGGTTGATGGAATTCGGAGGTTGCGTAAAACCTTCTAACGGACTCTTGTCGAGTCCGAACTCTGGGGGTGGCCTTTTCGAGCGGCCGATCACAAGTGCTGTGTTCTTTTTGTTCCGTCTTCCGTTGTTTTTTCATTTTGTTTATTCTTTTTCTGAGCAGCTTTCTTTTTTCTGCTCGTTTGTTGTTTTCTTGCTGAGCAACTTTCTTTTTTCTGCTCGTTTGTTTTTTCTTGACATTCCTTTTTTTTGCTGGTTAAATCAATCCGCAGGACTTGTGACACTTAATACGAAGACCACTCCGGGGCGATGATTATTCACTGGCTTGCAATGATTTTGTTACTTTTAAGTGCTGGTGCATGCGGCTGTTTTGTTTTTCTTGCAGCTTTATTCGCTGGGGAGAACACTTCTTTCTGTGATTTTCAAAGATTTCGCAATGCTTTGCGATGCTATGAATGTATGCACATGTTTTCAATTCAATTTCATCAATCATAAAAGTTATTATTTTGAAAGAAACTGAATAAATGAAAGCAAAGACACGAAAAGCAAGCATATGAAAAAAAGTTGAGCTTTTATCGATTGGAAACTGGTCGTGCAGAATGTCACGCCAATTGAAAATACATTTCAACTTTCTTTTAAACTAAAAAAAATACAAGAAAAAGGAACAGATCTTGCAATTCTATCCTTGAGGTAACGGCGCCCACCGTTCATACTCATGATCTTGATCATCCCCTTATCCAAACCTTCGGGAGTGCTGATTGCCTTTTCTTTTTTCAAGCCCAAGTTTTCTGACCCTACTTTTTGCCTGGATCGCCCTTTGCAGGTTTTCAATCCACCGGGTCGCTCTGATTTTGCCTAGGCCGCCCTTTAAGGGTTTTCAACCTAGCGAGCTTATTTTTTACTTGGCTTATCTTTCTCTTTTTTCTGTTTATTTTTCTAGGCATAGTACTTCTTTACCACATCCGAGTTGACCGGGTTTGGGATTTCATCTCCATCCATGTTTGCAAGAATCAACGCTCCTCCGAAGAATGCCTTCTTCACCACATAAGGTCCTTCGTACTTGGGAGCCCACTTGCCCCTGGGATCTGTCTGGATCGGCAAGATCTGCTTGAGTACGAGGCCTCCTTCTTGGAATTCTCTGGGCCGGATTTTCTTGTCGAAAGCTCTCGTCATCCTCTGTTGATACAGCTGTCCATGGTACATAGTAGCTACCCTCTTCTCGTCAATGAGATTCAGTTGGTCAAAACGGGATCGAACCCACTCTGCTTCTTCTAATTTGGTCTCCATCAATACCCGCAACGAGGGTATTTCCACTTCAATGGGGAGTACAGCTTCTGTCCCATAAACCAGTGAGTAGGGGGTTGCCCCTGTAGATGTACGCACCGAGGTCCTATACCCATGCAAGGCGAAGGGGAGCATCTCATGCCAGTCCTTGTAAGTCACTACCATCTTCTGCACTATTCTCTTAATGTTTTTGTTAGCTGCTTCAACTGCCCCATTCATCTTCGGGCGGTAGGGAGAAGAGTTGTGATGCTGGATTTTGAAGTCCTTACATAAGTCCTTCATCATTCTGCTGTTCAAATTACTGCCGTTGTCTGTAATTATCTTGTTTGGCAGACCATAGCGACAGATTAGATCTTTCCTGATGAATTTTACAATCACTGAACTCGTCACATTGGGATATGAAGCAGCTTCCACCCACTTAGTGAAGTAGTTGATAGCAACAAGGATGAAACGGTGACCATTTGAAGCTTTGGGTTCAATGGGACCAATGATGTCCATGCCCCACATAGAGAATGGCCAAGGCGCACTCAAGACGTTCAGAGAAGTCAGCGATACATGGATGTGATCTGCATAAATTTGGCACTTATGGCATTTTCTGACAAAACTGTAACAATCAGACTCCATCTACAGCCAATAATATCCAGCTCTCAGGATCTTTCTAGCCATTGTGTGCCCACTGGCATGAACTCCGAATGAACCCTCATGAACATCTTGCATTATCTTTACTGATTCCTCTTTTGTTACACATCTGAGGAGGACCAAGTCATGGTTTCTCTTGTAAAGGACGTCTCCACTCAAGAAGAAACCCGCTGACAGTCTCCGAAGTGTTCTCTTATCATTTTCCGTAGCACCGGGAGGGTATTCTCTGCTGGTGAGGTATTGCTTAATGTCATGGTACCAAGGTTGACTGCCGGATTCTTCTTCAATTGCCAGGCAGCAGTCATAAGCAGATCGATCTTTGTGTTGGATTCTGACAGTTGTCAAGTTCTTATCACAATTGACGTTGAACATAGAAGACAGAGTTGCTAAGGCGTCAGCCAATTGATTCTCATTGCGAGGTATGTGCTGGAAGGTGATTTCCTCAAAAGGCTTGATTAGCTCTTGAATGTAATCACGGTAGGGGATCAAATCAGGGTTTCTTGTTTCCCAGTCACCTTTCACTTGATGGATAACCAGAGCTGAATCCCCATACACGTCGAGCCTTTTGACTTTCCAATCTAAAGCTGCCTTTATGCCCAAGAAACACGCTTCATACTCTGCGATATTATTTGTGACGTAGAAACTTAGCCTTGCAGTGAATGGTATGAACCGATTATCAGGAGAGATCAACACTGCTCCAGCCCCCGTGTCCCCACATATTAGAGGCACCGTCAAACAGCACTCTCCATCTTTCATCCTCCTGGGATTTGCCTTCGTCAAATAAAGCCATAATGTCCTCATCAGGGAATTCACATTGCATGGACTGATAATCTTCAACTGGTTGCTGTGCCAGATAGTCTGCTAATGTGCTACCTTTGATTGCTTTCTGAGTTACATACACGAGGTCATACTCTGACAGAAGCATTTGCCAGCGAGCAATTCTACCTGTGAGCACAGGTTTCTCAAAGATGTACTTGATTGGATCCATTTTGGATACCAACCATGTAGTGTGACTCAGCATATATTGTCTTAACCGGTGCGCAGCCCAGGCCAAGGCGCAACAAGTCTTTTCTAATGGTGAATACCTGGTCTCGCAATCTGTGAACTTCTTGCTCAGGTAATATATTGCATGTTCTTTCTTTCCTGACTTGTCGTGTTGCCCCAGCGCGCAACCCATTGAATTGTCCAGCACTGTGAGTATAGAATGAGAGGTCTGCCCGGCACAGGTGGCATTAGGACAGGAGGGTTCTGTAGGTACACCTTGATCTTCTCAAAGGCTTCTTGGCATTGATCATTCCACCTCACCTCCTGATTCTTGCACAGCAGTTTAAAGATTGGCTCGCAAGTTGCGGTTAGCTGGAAGATGAATCGAGAGATGTAATTCAGTCTCCCCAGAAAACCACGTACTTCTTTCTCCGTTCTTGGTGCTGGCATTTCAAGGATGGCTCGCACCTTGTCCGGGTCCACCTCTATTCCCTTTTGGCTAACCATGAAGCCCAACAACTTCCCTGACCTAACCCCAAATGTACACTTGGCGGGATTCAGTCTGAGTTTATACTTTCTGAGACGTTCAAAAAGCTTCTGCAGGTTAATGACATGCTCTTCATCGGTCTTGGACTTAGCAATCATATCGTCGACATACACCTCAATTTCTTTATGCATCGGGTCATGGAACAAAGTTACCATTGCTCTTTGATACGTTGCCCCGGCATTTTTCAATCCGAAAGGCATGACCTTGTAGCAGAATGTACCCCAAAGGGTTATGAAGGTGGTTTTCTCCATATCCTCTGGAGCCATCTTGATCTGGTTATAGCCTGAATAACCGTCCATAAAGGAGAACATTGAGTGTTGCGCAGTGCTGTCCACCAAAACGTTAATGTGAGGTAGGGGAAAATCATCTTTAGGGCTTGCTTTGTTTAGATCACGGTAGTCGACGCACATTCGAACCTTGCCATCTTTCTTGGGGACCGGAACGATGTTTGCTACCCACTCAGGATATTTTGCCACAGCCAAAAATCCTGCATCAAACTGTTTCTTGACTTCATCTCTAATCTTTAGAGACATCTCAGGCTTCACCCGCCTCAACTTTTGCTTCACTGGAGGACATTCTGGTTTTATCGGCAGTCTATGCTCAACAATGTCTATGTTCAACCCTGGCATGTCTTGGTACGACCAAGCGAATACATCCATATAGTCCCGCAAGAGCTGAATTAGCCTCTCTCGCTCACTGTTCTCCATCGCTATACCAACTTTGATTTCTTTCCTGTTTTCCTCGGTACCCAAATTAACCATTTCTGTGGGCTCCCCATGCGGCTCAATGATCTTCTCTTCTTGTTCTATCATTCTCATAATCTCCGGAGGAGTATCCCAATCATTCTCAACATTTCCCTCGGTTTGGTTAACCGGGTAATCAAAATCAAAGTATGAATTGTGGGCGTTGTTATCATCAAGAATTTTATTTGATCTGCATCGAAATTAAGTGACGAATAAAAATAAAGCAGAGACACGCAAAGGAAAGATGAACAAAGAGAATTTTATTCAAAATAAAACTTTATTGGTTGATGAAGTTTGATAAAACATGCACGCCCGAATGAAAATATCCCAAGGCCTTGGGCAGAGCCGAGGGATTTGCATTACAATGAAGCATTACTCTAAATTAAGAATCACGGGAAAGTCCATGGACTCCCAGTTCTGCAGTTCTTCTCCTGTAGCACAACGACGCACCAAACCAGCAGCACCGCCACTTGCACTTGATTCCTCTCCAACAGCATTGACCTGGTCAGGGTACAGCACACCAGCACTTATGAAATTCTGACTGAGATCCCCAATGATCATCCTCCTCTGGCTAGGGGTCCTTCCTCTAAGTTTGAGCAGCCATTTCTCTCTTCTGTCAGTTGCCAGCTTCTCCCTGTCAGCAAGGGTTGGAATGTAGCCAATTCCGAACTTCTCAGAGTTTCCACTCAGCTGAACTGGTGCTACAATCCCTTGGGCAGCTTTCTCCAGGCCTTTCCCAACTAGATAGCCGTGTCTCAGCATTACTTTTGCCATCATCAGGTCTGCTTTAGACCACTTGGGCTTCAGTATAGGTTCACTAACAAAGACAGCATTTGAGATTTCCAACCCTTGGAAGGCAGTCTCGAAGGACTCCTCCGCTGATTCAACATAGTACTCAGGTGGTGATCTATTTATGAGTGTTTCCTCCTCTCCTGATACCACTATCAACTTTCCCTCAGCCACAAATTTGAGTTTTTGGTGAAGCGAAGAAGGTACTGCCCCGGCAGCATGTATCCATGGATGTCCCAATAGGCAACTGTAAGAAGAACTGATATCCATTACTTGGAAGGTGACGTAGAACACTTCAGGTCCTACTTGCACAGGCATCTCCACTTCTCCATATACTTCTTTTACTGAGCCATCGAATGCTCTCACCAAGGTAGAACTGGGTTTCAGATAAGAACAGTCTACATCCAGCTGGTCCATCGTAGACTTGGGCATCACATTCAGTGACGAGCCGTTATCAATGAGTACCCTTGCTAACATGCAATCCCCACATTTTACAGAAATATGGAGGGCCTGATTATGGTTCTTCCCTACAGGAGGTAGTTCGGCATCTGTGAAGGTTAGGTAGTTGGAAGCCACGATATTCCCGACAATACCATCTAGCTGGTTGACGGTGATATCATGAGAAACGTGAGCTTCGTTCAAGATTTTCAACAACGCAGCCCGGTGTGCTTCAGAACTAAGCAGCAAAGAGAGCATTGAAATTTTGGCCGGCGTCTGATTTAGCTGATCAACCACCCGGTATTCGCTCTGTCTCATCACCTTCAAAAATTCTTGGGCTTCTTTGTCAGATACCTCTCTTACCTCTACAGTTTCTTTGCCCTTGCGGGCTCTCTCCTCAGCTTCCTTTGGTGTTTCTTTCCTGAGATTCTCAGGGGCATACAACCTCACGCTCCTGGTAATACCACTGCTCCCAGCTATGTTGATCACATCCATAGTACTTTTAGGAATCTCTGCCTTCATCTGCACGTTGCAGCTCCGTGGGATTACCCTAGTTTCTCTGCTAGGGGTAGTTGCCGGTACTGGAACAATAAGGGTATGAGGCCTAGCCGCAGCTGGGCTTAGACCGCAAGGAATTTCAATTGTCCTTCTGAAACCTCGTTCACTGGAGTGCAAAGTAGACACAGTAGCTTCTTTCTCTTGGGTACCAACTTGGACCATGCATCTGTCTAACAAGTCTTGTAGAATGAGCTCGAAATCTTCGCAAGCTCCCACACAGCAAGGATCACTACAGGTCTCTTTTCTGGCACAACCCTCTTCTATGATGCCACAATGACATAAAGCAGCATGAATGACTTTCGAAGGTGTCTGGATATCCTCAACCTTTCTGATCAAGCATTGTCCTCCCTGATCGTCAATTGCATTTGCAGAAGGTCCACCATGCCCCGGTAATGGGTTAGTGGTCACATTAGGGTTCTGGAATGATATACTCTTAGCATCAAGTAAATCTTGTACAACATACTTGAAGGCTTTGCAATTTTCTACTACATGACCCACTGCCCCAGCATGGAAAGCACAAGTAGCGTTGGCATCATACCCTCTGGGATAAGGAGGTTGGTAGGGCTTCATCTGTCTGGTGCTGATCATCTTGTTCGCAAGGAGATAATTGAACAAGTCCGTATAGGACATAGGGATTGGCTCAAAGACCACTGTCTTCCTCTCATTGTAATTTCTGAACTGATTGTTGTTGTTGGACTGGAATAGTTGTGCAGGCGGCGCCTGAGCAGGGATTGGAATAGCCTGTGGGGAATTGCCATGTGACGGACCACTGTTACTGATGATCGCATTGGTCTCACCTTCCTTTTTCTTATGAGGTCCGGAAAAATGTTTCTTCTGACTAGGAGGAGGTGTTGAGCCCTGGGCTATTCTACCACTGCGCAAACCGTTCTCTATTCTTTCTCCTGTAATCACTGCATCTGAGAAACTGGAGGCTGCACTACTGATCAGACGTTCATAGTAAAACGGTGATAACGTCTCCATAAACATGGATACCAGTTCCTTGTCTAGAAGGGGAGGAGTGACCTGTGCCGCCAATGCTCTCCAGCGTTGAGCATACTCTTTGAAAGATTCATTATCTCTCTTTGACATACATTGAAGTTGAGTCCGGTCTGGAGCTAAGTCACTATTGTACTGGTACTGACGGATGAAAGCGTCCGCCAGATCTTTCCAACAGCGAATATAAGTTGGCTCTAATTTCTTGGAAACAATGTATCATTAGATTGTCGTTGCGAGCATGGGCAGTCATCTTCCGACAGTACATCGTGACATGGCTGCGAGGACAGGTTGCCCCTCTGTATTTGTCAAAAACTGGAGGCTTGAATTTTGGTGGCAGGATTAGATTAGGAACCAAGCATAATTCATGGGCATTTCTTGCTTGAGAACCTGACCCTTCTAGGGCTTTCAATCTCTCTTCTAGCAGCTGGAATTGGTTTCTGGCTTCTTCAGGGTAGTTCTGTGGAAAGCCACCATAATGAGGATTGTTCACGGATACAACAGCTGGAGTCACATGTGGGTGAACAACATTTTGAGGAACTGGGCCTTGAGTCTGTGGATGCATAGTAGCTGGAGAGTTGAAACCTGCCGGAGTTCTTGGAGTAGTTGAAGGGATAGGGATCTGGATCTGAACTTGAGGTGTGCCTACCCCGACATCATTCATAGCTGGATTAGGCTGAGCTTGCCCTGCGGTTCCCGAAGGACCACCCTCTGGGTTAGCATCAGCAGCTGGAGGCGTATAGCCTAGTGGTAGACCATAGGGAGGCCACTGCACATTCTGAAGAGCCTGAGAAATCCCGGGTCCTGGGGGAAGAGGAGGATGGTTCACTCCTGCAGCAGTAGCACCCTCAGTAGGACCAACATCCCTTAAGGCACTTATCACTCTGATGACTTCAGCTAACTGACCCCTTATGACGTCCATTTCAGCCCGGATAGCTTGGTTCTCTTGATTTGGATCGTGCTGACCCTGACCATTTGGACCCTGAACAGCGTCATTCTGGTGCGGCGGTGCATTGCCCGGATTGGCATTGTCTGGCTGATTTTCCATGTTTCTTGCTTGCGAACGCGTCCAGTATCTGTGATTAACCAGCTTGTCTTACCTCTGCGGACGGAACATTTTATGAGCACAAAAGAGATGATTGGATGCAAATGCAATGCAATATGTACATTATTATGTTAATTGCCGGGAATCGTGGTATAACTTGCTTCTTGTCATAGGCGTATATTTAAACACATTTCCCCGAGCATTAGCAAAGTTGGGATCAACAAACGAAGTAAGCACTTCATTCAAGCATCATAACTTTAATCATTCGAAGAGAATAAAAAGGTACAATACAATTAATTATTGAAAACAAAGCTTTCGAGAAGAACAATTACAATATCCTTAAGAAAATTACAATATTGCAAAAGAGAAATTACAATTTCCTAGAGAATATTCTAGAAGGAAAAATACATTGCAATGAAAATCTAAAAACCTATTGCCTTCAACTTCTCTTCTTTCTTCTTTTCCTTGCCAGTTGCAGCCGCTTCTCTTGCCTGGCCCATGAGTTCCTCTGTCAGAGCCTCGTAGAACTTCACAAAATCATATACTTGTACCAGAGTATTGAAAGGAAACATCTCAGCTTCAGCCCTCCTTAACCTTTTGGGGATATCTTTCACTGCCTGATTCGCCAACCATGCCAACTTGGAGAACTTGCTCTTCCAGAATTGGATGTCCTCCCTCAGATCCTTGACAATTTCTTGGTCTTCTATCTTTCCAATTAGGGCCATGAAGCGCTCGTGCCAGTGTTGACTCTCCGCTCGGACCTGCCTGTAAGCTCCTTCTACACAGCGAAGGTCCCTTTTCACTTCCTCAGATATTTCCCGCTCGTCTATCAAAGCTTGCTGATACTCCTTGAGAATTCCTTCCATGGATACCCTTTCTTGCTCAATGCTTCTCGATTGCCTTCTCAATTCCATTACTAGGTGAGATTCTTGTCTGGATTCGGTCAGGGACTTCTTTGCGGCTCTCTCACTTGCCAGAGACTTCTTGCATAATTTTCTCCACTCATTTGCTTCTGCCATGGCTTCACCTGTCTTCGCATTAGATCTCTTCAATTCATCTTTGGCCCCCTTCAAATATTTTTTCATCTCTTGTTTGCTTTCTTCTTCTTTTTTGAGTCTCTCGTTAGCCTCTTCAAGAGCTTCCGCCTTGCGCTTATTCTCACCCTCTAGATTTTTTCTCTCAGCCATTACTTTCCCCAACTTGCCTTGCAAGGCTTTCTTTTCTTCTTCTACCTTAGACAAGGTAGACTTGACCTCACTCAATTCTTTGACGATTGGGGCATTAGGCTCCGGTACTTCCTTTTCAACTGACAGCACACCCTGATGAGGAATACTAGCATCTTGCATTCTCTCGTGAAGCCATTGATAGAAAGAGATCTCACTAGTCTTCTTGGTGATCTCATCCTTATCCTTATACACCGGATTCTCCCAGGCTTTTGCAATTTTCTGAAGCAGAGCTTGATTCTTGGAATCTTCCTTGTCAAGAAAGACAGGGATCAACATGTCCAGAGTGGGTGCATTCTTCATGGGATACCCAAGTTGTCTGATTGTGAGAGAAGGATTGTAATTGATATAACCTTGGGTTCCCATCACAGGCACATTCTGGAAATTGCCGCACTGGAACTGTGTTTGTGTGTGAAGGGGAATTGCTATAACCTTGATTGAATTGTGTTTGTGTGTGAAGGGGAATTGCTACACAAGTTGGAAGCAATCTCAAGAGGGGGCACATATGCCTCTACGCTACACATGTTGGTAGTCTTATAAGGGCACATGATTGTGTAGAAGGGTTTGTGCACAATTAAGTCAAGACATTCAAATGGCATCAAGAACAAAGGAATACAATTGATCATAGGAATAGAGTATTCTAGGTTAGGTGAATGAACATGTGAGCAATGAGGCATGATTAGGCAAGCATATGGATGCATGAGCATACAAGAATGAATGTATGAATGGGTAGACAAAAGGATGCACGAGAGTGTCGCATAGAATAGGGATGAATGAAGATGCATGATGGTGAAAATGTTTTGGTAAAAGGTTTAGGTAAGAAAGTGGTAAAATGTTTTTGGGTTTTTGTGTTTTGGAAATGAGATGAAATGTTTTTGGTCTTGACAATGGTGAAAGTATTTGGGGTTTATTTTATAAAGTTGAAAAAGTTTGAAATGCAAGTGAGAAAATGTTTTGGGGTTTTTATGCAAATATGCAAGTGGTAAAATGTTTTGAATGAAGGTAAAAATGTTTTATGAGATGAGATGAAAATGTTTTGGTAGAAACTAAGTGAAATGGTAAAAACCAAAGTGGTAAAATGTATTTATGTTTTTTGGTAAAAAGTTAATGAAGTGGTAAAGTAAAATGGTAAAAAGTGAACAAACACAATTGCACAACTTGTATTTACTCAAACACAATCAAAATGACAATTTTCAAGCAATCAAAAGGGCAAAAACCCTAGTCATGGCCGAATGCAATTGTGCATTGAATCACCAACTTATTACATGCAAATTTTGACAACTAACACATAGAACAAAACAAGGTAAAACCTAATCTATCATGCATATTCCTAAGGTAAAACCTCAATTAACTCATGCTTTTATTCACACTAAATCAAAGATTGCAAAAGAGGAGTATGAACCCTAATTCTTGATGTTAAAACCTAAGAACATACATACCCTAAATCAACCACTATTCATCCCCAAATCATGAAATAAACAAGAACACACAAGAACTCTAAAAATGAGCTCATGGCCGAATGTCAATCAAGCATGAAATAGGTTTCTTATTTTGTGAAAACTATGTAAACAAGAGTGAATATGCAAGGAAATATGAGAAAACACAAGAACAACTCCTTCAAAGCCAAGGAGCCACCTCAAACACCCAAGCCTCCCTAAGTGCTTGTCAATAGTGTTTGAGATGGCTCCTCAAAGCAACAACAACAATATATGAAGGAGTTGAGATGAGGAGAAGAGAGATTATGCAAAAATGAAGAAAATGCAAGAGTTTTGAAGTTTTACCTTGAATCCAAGCTATGAAGGGAGTGATATGAAGAACATGACCACAAATCAACTAAATCCTCCACAAACCTCAATGAAACTTGCGCCCCTTGCCTTGATTCTTGAGGTTAGATGATGAACAATTAGGTTTTAGTAGAAGAGAAGGATGATATGTGAAGTAGGAGTGGATTTGAGATAGAAAATGGGAGTGAATTGAAAAAGAATGGAAGAGGAATTGGGGGGGTAGGCTACGGCCTAGGGGGTCTTTGGAGGAGAGGAAGGTTGTGTGAGGGTTGTGTGAGTGAGGAATGAGGGGCCAAAGATCGTGATGTGTGGAAGTGAGAAGGTATTTATAGAGTTATTTTAGGTTTAGGGGTAATTGGGTCATTGTTTTTATTAGGTGCTCTAGGATTGGGTTTTAAATTTGAATGAAGGGCTAGGATTAGAAATCACTTGGAGTGTGGGTAGTGAGAAAACACAAAATGAGAGTGAGGGAGAGTGACTATGCGCATAAGGAGAGAAAGAGAGAGAATTTGTGTGAAAAGAAAAACCTATTTTGGGAATAGAGGCTCATATGTGATGTGGAGTAAAAATAGGGTTAAGGGTATAATTGAGATGGAATGTTACCAAAGAAGTAATTTTGTATTTTTTGTGAAGGGGTGAGTGTGAGAGGGTGGGGTTATTTACCAAAGAGGGCATGAATCTTCATGAGAGTGAGTGAGAATTGGTGATATGCACCAAAGGAGAAGGTTTAAGGATGGTACAAGGCATATTCCTTCAAGATAAGGAATAATAGTACAATAGAAGAGTGTAGAAGAATTTTGTAAGAGGGAGAGAGAGAGAATTCGTCTGAAGCAAGGGAGAGGACAAAGAAAAAAAACTTGTTTTTGGTCTTTTGTCTTATTGAGGACACTTCCTTCTTTTTGAATTTTGAATTTTGAATTTTTGGGCATGGAGTGAAAATGCATCTATTAAAAATGTGTCATATATATTTGAGTACCATAAAATATTCCCTCTAATTATTCTAGACAATAAAAATTGTCATTTGGTAATCGGGGAATATTTAATGGTCTTTTTTGGTTTTTTTTATGCACTAAAAATGGGAAAAATGCATTTTTAATTATTTTGGACTAGGATTTTCTTTCCAAAAATTATACAAAAATTACCCTTGGTAGAGTAACATGTATGCCACGTCCTTGACCTGGTCTTGGTCCAAAAATAATTAATTTGCCTTTATTTAAATGCCCAAAAATGCAAAAATATGCACTATTTTATTTTCTAAAATTCCTAAAAATTAAGAAAAATGTTTTTGGGTGCCAAAAATTAATAATGATCAATAAATGGCCTTTTTTGATGAAAATACAGACACGTGCCAAATGACGGGGGCACAGGGCAACTCACGCAGTTACTACTGGCGCGCGCGCGTAATTCAAATAAAAATGTGAAATAGGAGACGAACACACATAAATGCACCAATCCACTGTTTTCCACACATTATGAATTACCTTATTGCTTCTATTTTTCTGAAAAATGTTTTTTGACTTGGGCGGACAAAATTGGGGTATTACAAAGCACTGTTAAAAATCATGAAAAATTAAAACTTACGAAAAAAAACTTGGGAGATCAAAATAGGTGAAGAATTTTTTAGAGACTAAAACTAAAAAACTCAAATCTTATAAGGATTAAAACATAGTTAACTCTATTTTTAAAAGCAAATTTTAAAGTTGTTATATGAAAATAATTGTATTGTAGTCTAATCTAATCTAATCTAATCTAATCTAATCTAGTCTAATCTAGTCTACTCTAATCTATTTATCTATTTATACAAACAAACATCTATTTATACAAACAAACATCCTATGAAATTACCAATTTAGATTTCTTATTAACAAGACACATATCTAATTTACGAGTAAAAATATCATTACTCTCTTTTTTTCTTTTTCTTTTTACACTCTATTTCTTCCTTTTTTTTCTCTTTCTTCTTACACTACCTTTCCTCTTTTTCACTTTTCCCTTACACTCATTTCTTCCTTTTTTCTTTTTACTTTACTTTTACTTTTCCCATAAATAATTCTTCTCTTTCTCTTATCTATTTATCTATTTATACAAACAAACATCCAATGAAATTACCAATTTGGATCTTTTGTTAACAAGACACGTATCTAATTTAAGGGTAAAAATACCATTACTCTCTCTTTCTTTCTTTTTCTTTTTACACTCTATTTCTTCCTTTTATTTTCTCTTTCTTCTTACACTCTATTTCCTCTTTTTCACTTTTCTCTTACACTCTATTTCTTCCTTTTTTATTTTTACTTTACTTTTACTTTTCTATTTATACAAACAAACATCTTATGAAATTACCAATTTGGATCTCTTATTAACAAGACACATATCTAATCTATTTATCTATTTATACAAACAAACTTCCTAAGAAATTACCAATTTGGATCTCTTATTAACAAGACACATATCTAATTTAAGGGTAAAAATGTCATTACTCTCTCTTTCTTTCTTTTTCTTTTTACACTCTATTTCTTCATTTTTTTCTCTTTCTTCTTACACTCTCTTTTCTCCTTTTGACTTTTCTCTTACACTCTCTTTTTTCCTTTTTTTTCTTTTTACTTTACTTTTACTTTTCTATTTATACAAACAAACATCCTATGAAATTACCAATATGGATCTCTTATTAACAAGACACATATCTAATTTAAGGGTAAAAATGTCATTACTCTCTCTTTCTTTCTTTTTCTTTTTACACTCTATTTGTAACACCCCGGTATTTCTAACGTGTAGATATACCGTAACGCACAACTTCAGTAATAACCAGAGGACACAATTCCTGCTTAAGTATTGAACGTACAAACTTTTTCCGAATTAAAACATAATATTTCGAGTTGAGCCGTCTTAATCCCATACACAAATCCAAGATCCAAAAAGGAATACAACACTGTGTTCAATACTTAATAAACAGAAATCAGAAGGGTTCATACAACTCATAACAACTACAAGTTATATAACCATACAGAGACAACAAATTAGGAAAATAAACATCAAGACTATCAACCCCTGATATCTCTACGAGCACGCCACCTATCCGTGCCGGTTACTCTTCCTCTTGCCCTGCTTTTCTGTGAAAACAACAAATAATGATTGGGTGAGACAACTTGTCTCAGTGAGTCCTACCGTGCCCCCTCGCTATCACTCGGTTTATTCATAAAACCGATTGCAACATAGTTATAGTTATAAGCTATTTGCGTCAGTATATACCTAGCCCATTACCGACTGTGCAAAGCCCACAATCCCGGTAAATGAAGTGCTAGTATATATTATTAAGCCTTGTCAATTAATTTATAATTACAAGCTTTTCCAAACGAAACATCGACTGTGCAAAGCCCACAATCCCGATGAGTCGAGAACTTAACTTAGCATAAATCGACTGTGCAAAGCCCACAATCCCTATAACCCACGAATTGACCACGCCAAAACGTATCCAGGGCCTAGGTAAGGGATGATGACTTCCCTCCCTAGTATGCTACTTGTCGGGTCGTCACCCACCGCGATATATAATAAAATATACATCATGTCCGCATTGGACCGTCTTTTAAGTTTTAGATATCTATATCTATTATCGATCTATAACCCGTTTTGATGAATTCAAAGTTAGACATCCGGCGTTATAATCATAGCATCGAGAAGGATCCACGATCCGGTTTGTTATGCCAAAAACATTATCTCACACACGGTCTAAGTTTCGGTTTTTCAATAATTTAAACCTTCAAAAACCCTTTTTCCAAAATAATATCGAACGTACTCAAAACATTTCTTTTATTAGGGCAATATCCTTAAAATTGGTTGGGAAGAAGATTAGAAGTGGTTTGGGATCGAAAGGAGCGACGAAACGAGAAATCGGGGACCGGTAACAGAAGCTCACGCACGGTCCGTGCCCAGGGGCGCACGACCCGTGCGTGATGCACCAAAAATCACTCAACCAACCCGAAGAGGACGCACGGTCCGTGCCCAGGGGCGCACGACCCGTGCGGCCTGTTCTGTTACTGAATTCCAATTTCTCATTCCGCTTTCTGTTTCTCGCCCAAATCAAATTCTGATCGCTCTCCAACCTAAAACAGATTTAATAAACAACATTCCAGGCCATATTCCAGCGAAAACGTTTAAATCAAACAATTCATAGATTACTCAAAGTTTTCGATAAAAACCGTAAAACGCTATTTCTCTCAAAAACTGTTTTCGACCCGAAAATCGTTAAAATTCAGCTTTTCGCCGAGAACCAAAATATGACACAAGTTCAGAAATTATATTTCCCTAATCCGTGAGTAGAACTCACCGAAACGTAAAAATCCCGAGAGTTGAGCCGAGAGACGAAGTCACCGAACGAAATATTCTCGATTAATCCCCGCTAGAACCGAACCGCGTCTAACACAGCTACCACCTCCACTAGAGCATTGAATCAGGAACCAACTTGACTTAATTTCTTTCAAAATTCGAAATGCAAGGATAGTACTTCTTCTCCAACAGTTCGAATGAACATGTAAGTTAATGACAACTCAAAACTTCACCATTTCCAACACCTAGAGCTTCATGGTCAAAAAATGGAGATGAGAGAAAGAGTGGGAATCAGCTTCTGAAAGTTGAACCAATGAAAAGGAAATCGAAAATGGAGTGGATGAGTGGAGAGAACACTTACATGCAAGAGGCTTGGTGGAGGTGGTGGTGTCTCCTTCTTCCTTTCTCCCCTTCGCCTCCCTCTCCTCTTTCTCTCCTCCCCTATTCTGTTTTTTTGACAATAGATCAAGTGTGAGGGAGTGAGGCTGAGTAAGTGAGTTCAGTCCCTTAGTGGCTGAAACACTAAAAGGGTGTGAAAAGACTATTTCGTCCTTCAGCTTAATTTCTTCATTTAAATCACGACTAGGCCATAATTCAATGGAGAATACGAATTCTTGACTTTTTCCTCGACTATTCCTCACCGAGACGCGACTAATTATTCCTAACCAATAATTAAATCGGTCCTAGGCTTCATAGTTCGATATTTTAAAAATTAGGGATGTTACAATCACCCCAACTTTTAAAATTTTGTCCTCAAAATTGACAAAACGTACCTCAATTGAAAAGATATGGGTATCGAGTCCGCATGTCGTCTTCCAACTCCCAGGTTGCCTCTTCGATCGAGAAGCCATCCCAGACCACTTTGACAATGGGAATAGTCCTAGACCGCAGTGTCTTTTCGCCATGTTCCAATATATAGCTAGGATAGGGTTGGAATGATAAATCCGGTCGAAGGTCAATCGTGTCAATATTCAGTGGCTGTTCCGGATCGGGAACATATTTCCTCAACTGAGACAGATGGAACACATCATGGAGATTTGATAAGGCCAGAGACAATGCGAGGCGATAGGCAACTGGCCCAATCCGCTCGATGATTTGAAAAGGTCCAACATATCGAGGACTGAGCTTCTTTGCTCGCAAGGATCTACCGGTACCTATGGTTGGGGAAACTTTCAAGAATACATGATAACCAACTTTAAATTCTAACATTCTCCTTCGGTTGTCAACATAGCTCTTTTGCCGACTCTGAGCAACCTTCATTCTCTCCCGAATCAATCTAATCTTCTCGGTAGTCTCCCGAACCATATCGGGTCCCAAAAACCTATCTTCACCAATCTCCCACCAACACAACGGAGTTCTACACTTCCTACCATAAAGTGCTTCAAATGGTGCCATTCCAATACTGGAGTGGTAACTGTTGTTGTAGGCGAATTCCACCAATGGAAGATGGTCTTCCCATTTCGACCCGTTGTCAAGTACGCATGCCGCATCATGTCTTCAAGGGTCTGTATTGTCCTCTCAGTCTGACCATCAGTCTGAGGATGATATGCAGTGATAACAAGCACTCTTGTCCCCATGGCTTCGTTTAAGGCTTTCCAAAATCTAGAAGTGAACTGGGATCTCGGTCTGACACGATACTCGTTGGAACCCCATGCAGTCTGATAATGTTCTTCACATATTCATATGCTAACTTGGAAACTTTATAAGTCGAGCGAACGGGAATAAAGTGAGCGGATTTAGTCAATTGGTCCACTACTACCCAAATGGAATCATTACCGGTTTGTGACCTCGGCAAACCCATAACGAAGTCCATTGAGATATCTTCCCATTTCCAAACAGGTATATCAAGCGGTTGCAGTTGACCAGCAGGTCGTTGGTGCTCTGCTTTAACCTTCTGGCAGGTTAAGCATCGAGATACAAATTCAGCAACATCGGCTTTCATCCCAGGCCACCAATACATTAGTTTTAGATCTCGGTACATCTTGGTGGATCCAGGATGTACAGAATACTAACTCCGATGAGCTTCCTCTAATACTTGTCTCTTGACATCCTCATCGTCTGGTATACAAATCCTACCATTGAAACAGATAATACCACCACTGTCTTCGGTGAAGTTTGGCGATCCTTTCTGAGATTGTAGTTCCACATCCACTTCTTGAGCCACACGAATCTGATCTCTCAATATACTAGTGACCCGAATATTCCGTAACACTAATCGGTCCCTTTTTCTTGTTACCTTGAGGTTCAAATCCCTAAAAGACTCCAATAATGCCATTTCATAAACCATTAATTCTGCAGTGTGGAGAGACTTTCTGCTTAACGCATCTGCCACAACTTTAGCCTTCCCAGGATGATACTTCAACTCGAAGTCATAATCCTTCAGAAATTCAATCCATCTTCTCTGTCTGTTATTCAGCTCTTTTTGATCGAACAGAAATTTCAAGCTCTTGTGATCACTAAAAACTTCGAAACGAGAACCATAAAGGTAATGTCTCCAAACTTTTAGTGCAAACACGATAGCCACCAACTCTAAGTCATGAGTTGGGTAATCCCGTTCATGAGTTTTCAATTGCCTGGATGCATAGGCCACCACATGTTGATTCTGCATAAGGACACATCCTAAACCCTTCCCGGAGGCGTCACTGTAGATTTGAAACCCCAGAGACGGATCCGGAAGAATCAGGATCGGGGCAGAAGTCAACCGTTCCTTCAATTCGAGGAAACATTCCTCACAATCGGCATCCCAAGTAAATGGTTGACCCTTGCGAGTTAACCGGGTGAGTGGGAGAACCAACTATGAGAATCCTTCGATAAATCTCCTGTAATAACCTGCCAATCCCAAAAAGCTTCTTACTTTTGTTACTGACGTTGGTCGTTCCCAATTCAACACAACTTCTACTTTACTAGGATCTACGGCTACTCCCTCTTGGGAAATCACATGACCGAAAAACTTTATTTCTGACATCCAGAAATCACACTTCGACGGCTTTGCATATAACTTCTTTTCTCGGAGTATGTTCAAAACGAAACGGAGATGTTGGGCATGCTCCTCAATCGTCTTTGAATACACCAAGATATCGTCTATGAAAACAACCACAAATTGGTCCAAGTGGGAATGAAATACTCGATTCATGTAGTCCATAAATACAGCTGGAGCATTAGTTAGTCCGAAAGGCGTCACCACAAACTCGTAGTGTCCATACCTCGTACGGAAAGTGGTTTTCGGAATATCTAAGGCTTTTACCCTGATTTGATGGTATCCCGATCGTAGATAAATTTTGGAAAATATTCTAGCACCTCGAAGTTGATCGAGCAGATCATCTATCCTTGGTAACGGATACTTATTCTTGATGGTAATCTTGTTCAGCTGACGGTAGTCGATACATAACCTCATGCTTCCTCTTTCTTCTTGACTAGCAGCACCGGAGCACCCCATGGAGAAGCACTTGGTCGAATAAACTTCTTGGAAATTAATTTCTCAAGTTGGGAATTCAATTCCTTCAGTTCGAGAGGAGACATCCTATAAGGTGCTATGGATATTGGCCCTGCACCAGGTGCCAAATCTATAGAGAATTCTACCTCTCGTTCCGGAGGCAAAGAGGAGACTTCCTCGGGAAAAACATCTAAGAATTCATTAACAACTTGAACAGACGATAAATCCAAACCAGCTTCAGTTGATGCAGATAAAATAACAACAAAAGCTTCCGCACCTTGGAATAGAGACTGGCTGGCTGAAGCAAACGAAATAACACCATCATCTGCAGGCGGTGAATGTTCCGCTACTTCGGAAGGAAACTTAATTGCACGATTGAAACAGTCAATAGTAACATGATTGGAAGTCATTCAATTCATTCCCAAAACAATCTCCATCCCCCTCATAGGCAAACAGATAAAGTCAACAACAAAGTCTCTGCCCCCTATGGTAAGTAGATAGTTCAGACACAACAACTGGGTTCGAACACGACCCCTTGCAGCAGTGCGGATTGTGATCGGTTCAGATATAGGATTCTAATCCTAACCGTTCAGTACATGCTTCGGAGATAAAACAGTGAATAGCACCTGAATCATACAGTATATTAACAGTTTGGGTAAAGAGAGAACCTGTACCCCTAATGAGATTATCAGCTGGTGTGATGGTCTGGGCCTGTCTTAGAGCGTCAGGAGACTCCAAGAAAGCTTTCCTTGCCGGGCAGTTATTAGCATAATTGCCTTCTTCCTTGCAAAAGTAACACTGATTTGGTCTAGCTTGACATCTACCTCTGTGAATTTTCTTGCAGATAGAACATTTATTAGACCTTGCAGAGTCAGTAGTCTGCACTTGCTTTCCTTTATCGGAGTTACCCCTTTGTCTAGGGTTGGAAGAGGCTGATTCATTACTCTTTCGTTTATCCTTCCAGAAATCCTTCCTCTCAGCATACATTCTCTTGAGATCACTTTCAGCTGAATGAGCTTGTTGAACCAAGGTAGGATAGGTTGTCATGGAATAAGAACTGAGACCTTGATTCACATCGCCTCGAAGACCTTGCTTGAACATAACCATTTTCCATTTGTCATCGGGAGCATGCGTTCCCAATTCATAAAACTGAGATAACCTTTCAAACTTGGCGGCATACTCACTAACCGACATATCTCCCTGTTTCAGACTGACAAACTCCATCTGCTTAGCAAGCCTTTCAGTATCCGGAAAATAATGACCTAAAAATAGTTCCTTGAAATTACCCCACTCGAGAGGAGTTCCTTGGGTTTGCAACATTCTACGTGCATTTGTCCACCATATATGAGCATCTTCATTCAGAGCGTTCGCAGCACAAATTACTCTCTCTTCTTCATTTCACTGCAAAGTAACAAAGATCCTTTCCATGGCATCCACCCAGAAATGGGCTTTCATTGCATCGGATCCTCCTTTGAAGGTTGGGGGTTTCATCTTCAGAAACCGAAAATACACCCTGTTGGGATCCTCAGGTCGTGGTACATTGACTGGCTCAGTTGGTTGTGGTTGAGGCACTTGATGCATCTACTGCATTTGAGACATTTGAGCCATCTGTTGCTGTTGCATTAGCATCATTTCATTCATCATCTTCTGTTGAGTTTTGATGACATTCTGCATCCATTCCTAATGAGGATCAACAGGTGGGTTTCTCCTACCTCTTCCAGCCATGATTCTGTGAAATATGCACAAAGTATTAAGTTGATCAGGCTCAATGTCTAATAGCATACTAAGAAGAATCAGACTTAGAAGACATACGAGACTCTAAACATCTAAGTCCGACTAGGTCGAACCGCTCTGATACCAAATGTAACACCCCGGTATTTCTAACGTGAAGATATACCGTAACGCACAACTTCAGTAATAATCAGAGGACAGAATTCCTGCTTAAGTAATGAACGTACAAACTTTTTCCGAATTAAAACATAATATTTCGGGTTGAGCCGTCTTAATCCCATACACAAATCCAAGATCCAAAAAGGAATACAACACTGTGTTCAATACTTAATAAACAGAAATCAGAAGGGTTCATACAACTCATAATAACTACAAGTTATATAACCATACAGAGACAACAAATTAGGAAAATAAACATCAAGACTATCAATCCCTGACATCTCTACGAGCACGCCATCTATCCGTGCCGGTTACTCTTCCTCTTGCCCTGCTTCTCTGTAAAAACAACAAATAATGATTAGGTGAGACAACTTGTATCAGTGAGTCCTACCGTGCCCCCTCGCTATCACTCGGTTTATTCATAAAACCGATTGCAACATAGTTATAGTTATAAGCTATTTGCGTCAGTATATACCTAGCCCATTACCGACTGTGCAAAGCCCACAATCTCGGTAAATGAAGTGCTAGTATATATTATTAAGCCTTGTCAATTAATTTATAATTACAAGCTTTTCCAAACGAAACATCGACTGTGCAAAGCCCACAATCCCGATGAGTCGAGAACTTAACTTAGCATAAATCGACTGTGCAAACCCCACAATCCCGATAACCCACGAATTGACCACGCCAAAACGTATCCAGGGCCTAGGTAAGGGATCATGACTTCCCTCCCTAGTATGCTACTTGTCGGGTCGTCACCCAACGCGATATATAATAAAATATACATCATGTCCGCATTGGAGCGTCTTTCAAGTTTTAGATATCTATATCTATTATCGATCTATAACCCGTTTTGATGAATTCAAAGTTAGAAGTGGTTTATTAGGGCAATATCCTTAAAATTGGATGGGAAGAAGATTAGAAGTGGTTTGGGATCGAAAGCAGCGACGAAACGAGAAATCAGGGACCGGTAACAGAAGCTCACGCACGGTCCGTGCCCAGGGGCGCACGACCCGTGTGTGATGCACCAAAAATCACTCAACCAACCCGAAGAGGACGCACGGTCCGTGCCCAGGGGCGCGCGACCCGTGCGGCCTGTTCTGTTACTGAATTCCAATTTCTCATTCCGCTTTCCGTTTCTCGCCCAAATCGAATTCCGATCGCTCTCCAACCTAAAACAGATTTAATAAACAACATTCCAGGCCATATTCCAGCGAAAACGTTTAAATCAAACAATTCATAGATTACTCAAAATTTTCGATAAAAACCGTAAAACGCTATTTTTCTCAAAAACGGTTTTCGACCCGAAAATCGTTCGAATTCAGCTTTTCGCCGAGAACCAAAATATGACACAAGTTTAGAAATTATATTTCCCTAATTCGTGAGTAGAACTCACCGAAACGTAGAAATCCCGAGAGTTGAGCCAAGAGACGAAGTCACCGAACGAAATATTCTCGAACAATCCCCGCTAGAACCGAACCGCGTCTAACACAGCTACCACCTCCACTAGATCACTGAAATAGGAACCAACTTGACTGAATTTCTTTCAAAATTCGAAATGCAAGGACAGTACTTCTTCTCTGTAACACCCCGGTATTTCTTTAACAAAGAAATGCCTAAATATACAATTTGGTATAAATCAGAGTATAAAAGTTCCTGTTCAGATATACATCTTTACAAGAAACAGCGGAAACTACAAAAATATAACATGATACAAGTTCGAGTCATAAGACCGAATACAGAGACTATATCAGAAATAATCCAAAACATAGATGGAAGATTACATCTCCAACTTCTCCTCGAGCCTGACGACTAACTGTGCCGCCTGCTGTCCTTATAACATGTTCTCTGTAAAAACAAAAAATATGGATTGGGTGAGACAACTTGTCTCAGTGAGTCCTACCGTGCCCCCTCACTGACACTCGGTTCAATTTATTAAACCGTTACAACAAAAGCTGACATAACAATGTCTTATTCATTAATCGAATGCCGACCGCACAACGACTGCTAATCCCGGCAATTCGTGAATTTTATTTGTTAATCGAATGCCGACCGCACAACGACTGCTAATCTCGGCAATTCGTGAATTTCTTAGCACAAACCGGCCGCACAACGCCTGCTAATCCCGGTAACCCGTGAGTTGACCACGCCAAAACACATTCAGGGCCTAGGTGAGGGCTCATGACTTCCCTTCCTAGTATGCTACTTGTCGGGTCGTCACCCAACGCAATACATATGACAATATGCATCAAATTCTCGAGAGTTAGATAATTTATATCTTTTCGATCACCAAAGGATCAATTACATAATAATCGGATAAACAATATCCATATCGATCTATAACCCGTTTTGAGGAATTCATAAGTTAGACCTCCGGCATTATAATCATTTTCATTTGACATATATAAACATATATATTTAGTCAGTCCATCAGTCGGTGTACTCACACGCGTACTAGGGTTTCGGTTTTTCAATCAAATGGGCTTTCAAAGCTCTTTTTCAAAATCATCAGTTGAACAAGTTCAAAATACGGTTGTCAGTAAGGCAATATCCTTAAAATTGGTTGGGAAGAAGATTAGGAGTGATTCGGGATCGAAAGGAGCGACAAATGAGAAATCGGAGTCCGGTAACAGCAGCTCACGCACGGTCCGTGCCCAGGGGCGCACGACCCGTGCGGCCTGTTCTGTTACCGAATTCTAGTTTCTCATTCCGCTTTCCATTTCTCGCCCAAATCGAATTCCGATCGTTCTCCAACCTGAAAACGGATTTAATAAACAACATTCCAGACCATATTCCAGTGAAAGCACTTAAAATCACAATTTTGTAAATTGTTCAACAATTCAATAAAAACCGTAAAAACGCGATATTGCTCAAAAACGGTTTTCGGTTCCAAAATCTTTCGAAAATTGATAATTTCCTTATGACTCAACCCGATATAATTTCAAGACACGAAAAATATCCCTATCCGTGAGTAGAACTCACCCGGTTGACGATCCCGCGAGAAATCACGCCGTAACACGGACGGCCGGATTGTAACCGCTCGAACAATCCGCGTAGTCACGTACACGCTCCTAGTGCCTCCACATCTGAACTCGATGGGTCCCACATGCACCACCAGTAACTCGATCAAATTCTTGCTACTGAACACTCATCCGGTACTTGAGTTGACGACCCTCGAGAATTATGACGAATCGAACTCAATTTTGACGAGCGGGCATACTAGCTTCAAATTTCCATTTCCCAGCATCAGGATCCAGTTTTGCAATAAGCATAACTTGGTCAATCCGTGACCAAATATACTCAAATCAGTGCCCATTGTGAAGATAATTTCGTCTACTTTCAGATGGTCAAGGATTCACACGCATGCATCCAGTGGTTTGGGAGATATTAACAAAACAAGATGACTGGTCCAGGACAGTGCTTGATTTTGAACCCGAAACTTGTGAACAGGATATCTCTCTCATTTCTCCATGAAATCATACGGTTCTTGTGCCCAAAATGAAGAGCTTTGTGTCTAGTTGCTAGAGCGACAAGAATCACGATCATCGGAGTAGTGTACAGTGAGATACGATGAAAATACCGAAGGTAGGCAATACGGGTTTTCTGCAGAGTTTTTTTCCCAGCAAATCCTTCTTCTTCTCCAAACTTCATCTTCACGAATTTGATACCATTTACTCATCCACAACTCCAGCTTTGACTCCAGTCTCTAAACCAAATCTTTCAGAACTCTTAATCACAGTGTATCATCCAGTACCTGTCTCACCTCCCAACATCAACATGCATCCAAAATTCTGAACTTTTCTCCTTTAAAACAGAAATGAAGAGGTTCCTGGTTGGGGATGGTGGATTCGAAAGAACTCAGAACAAAAGAGGTATGAATTGATAGAGGAGAAGAAATGATGGAAAGAGGTGGTGAGAAAAAGTACATGCATCAAGGATTGAGGAGCTTCACTCTCCCTCTCCTCCTTCTCCACTCTCACGCTTTTTCCTCCCCCCCTTCAGCCCCCTTCTCATTTTATTAAATATGTTTTCAGCAACTGAGGGAGTGTGAGGAGGAATATATATATATAAATCCAGCTGAGGGTTTAATGGGGCTAATCTACCAAACTACCCTTATTTCAAATTTCACTTAACTTTTACTTTCAATCAAACAACCAATCTCTAATGCCCATTCTCCTATTGTTAGCGATTGATTAATTTAATTACATTAAGTCGACTAACACCTATATACATGACCACTTACTAGATTGGTCCAATGATACTTAGTGAAATGACTATTTTACCCTTCAACTTAAACTCTTCATTAATTCACGGCTAAGCCATAATTAATTAGAGAATGTGATTTATTTGACAATTTCCTCGACTAATCTTCACCGAGACACGACCAATTATTCCCATAAATAATTAAATCGGTCTTGGGCTTCATAGTACGAGTCTTTAAAAATTAGGGATGTTACATTCTCCAACAGTTCGAGTGAACATGTAAGATGATGACAACTCAAAACTTCACCATTTCCAACACCTAGAGCTTCATGGTCAAAAAAATGGAGATGAGAGAAAGAGTGGGAATCAGCTTCTGAAAGTTGCACCAATGAAAAGGAAATCGAAAATGGAGTGGATGAGTGGAGAGAACACTTACATGCAAGAGGCTTGGTGGAGGTGGTGGTGTCTCCTTCTTCCTTTCTCCCCTTCGCCTCCCTCTCCTCTTTCTCTCCTCCCCTATTTTGTTTTTTTGACAATAGATCAAGTGTGAGGGAGTGAGGCTGAGTAAGTGAGTTCAGTCCCTTAGTGGCTGAAACACTAAAAGGGTGTGAAAAGACTATTTCGTCCTTCAGCTTAATTTCTTCATTTAAATCACGACTAGGCCATAATTCAATGGAGAATACGAATTCTTGACTTTTTCCTCGACTATTCCTCACCGAGACGCGACTAGTTATTCCTAACCAATAATTAAATCGGTCCTAGGCTTCATAGTTTGATATTTTAAAAATTAGGGATGTTACACTATTTCTTCCTTTTTTTCTCTTTCTTCTTACACTCTCTTTCCTCCTTTTTACTTTTCTCTTACACTCTCTTCCTTCCTTTTTTCTTTTCACTTTACTTTTACTTTTCCCATAAACAATTTTTCTCTTTATCTTGAGTGATTAAACATCGTTTCCACGAGATTGTCATATCCATGACCCGATTTATTATCTAATCGAATAATAAATCGTTAGTTAATTTCGTAATCCGAAATTAACAAAAATTAGGGATGTTACATTATTTGAGTTGACTAGTAGATTATAGTAGATTATTGCAGTTATCCCGTGTTTTTTTAGATAGTAGGTTTATAGTAGTTTTCCAAAATTATAATTATCAATGGTAAATACTAATTATAAATTGTCAAAAAAAATTATAAATATCAATGATAAATATTAATCCTGTGTTTTTTTAGTTATAAATTGTCAAAAAGTATTGTAAATATCAATGGTAAATATTAATCCCGTGTTTTTTTATATATCACTATGGTTATCCCGTGTTTTTTTAATTATCAGTGCAGTTATCTCGTAGTTTCAATTGATTATTTTAGTTGATTAGTAGATTATAGTAGATAATAAAAGTTAGATATTAGATTATCAATAAGAAATATTTATTTTAAATATTAATTACTAATTTAAATAATCATTAAGTCTTCTTGTTTTTTAGATAGTAGGTTAATAGTAGTAGTCTTCAATTTTTTTAATTAAAGTAGTGTTTGTATAAATTTAGAAATTTAGTTAAAAGAATTAAAGTGAAGTGATAAGAGAAAGAGAATAATTATTTATGGGAAAAGTAAAGTAAAAAGAAAAAAAGGAAGAAAGAGAGTGTAAAAGAAAAGTGAAATGGAGGAAAGAGAGTGTAAAAAGGAAGAAAGAGAGTGTAAAAAGAAAGAAAGAGAGTGTAAGAGAAAAGTGAAAAGTAAGAGAGTGTAAGAATAAAGAGAAAAAAAAGAAGAAATAGAGTGTAATGACATTTTTACCCTAAAAAATTTGAGGTAACTTTTAGATAGAATGGGGGTATTGGTAAAATCATATGTGGTTTAGTTGTATAAATATAGTGTAGATCTACTATAATTTAGTAATCAACTAAAATAATCAATTGAAACTACGAGATAGCTGCAATGATATATAAAAAAACACGGGATAACTACACTGATATTTAAAAAAACACAGGATTAATATTTGTCATTGATAATTAAAATTTTTTAAGACTAAACCTACTATCTAAAAAACAAGAAGATTTAATGACTATTTAAACTACTGATTAATATTTAGAACAAATATTACTCCAATGATATATATATATATATATATATATAAACACGGGATAGTTGTACTGGTATATAAAAAACACGGGATAACAACACTAATATATAAAAAAAAACACTGCAACAGTATATAAAAAAAGACGGGATAAATGCACAGATTGTTTTTAAATGATACTTTTACATTTTTAGATTTTAATATTTATCTATTTTTTATTTGAAATCATTTTTATCGATTTTAAATTTGTCTTTATTTTCATGGGGTAATGTTCAGACTATTTAAATACTATCTAAGTTTATTCATAAAAAGAACACGACAGCACCCGTGCATTTGCACGGTTATCCTACTACTTACAACTAAAGCAACCACTTTACGTAAACAATAAAAAACCATCGGTCGGGACAATTGATATATTATTTTAAATTTTAAAGTATAAAATCCATGATGATTAATTAAATACAAATTATAAAACACCCAATAATAATATACTCTTTTTGATCAAAACCCAATAATAATGGGGTTGAGTTAGGCCTTAACCACATTATAACGAGAATCAGGATTAACCAACAATGCGAGAGCGAGAAAGGGGGAGAGAGAGGTGGAGGGAACGGCGGAAGAGGACGGTGGGATAGGGGAGATCATCGTGTGGGGGTGGCAACACATGAGATATGGGGACAGAGACAACAGAAGGGGCTTCCGGAGTAATGCTAGACATGTGGCGAGATTTGAGGATAGGGTTTTTCCTAGGGAAGATCCAGGAGGATGGCAAGTTGTCCGTAGAAGAAGGGAGAGGGTTGGATTCTTGAAGACTGACATTGCTTCTAGACCTAATAAGGAGGGGATGATAACATTTCATCTTTCTACTTCACTAACTTCCCTGTTAGGTTTAGGGCACAAGATCTATTTGATGTATTCTCGAATGATGGGAGGGTGTTGGAGGAGGTGATTCCGGCGAGGAGGAATGGTAGTGGGAATCGTTTTGGCTTTGTGCGACTTCTAGACGTGAAGGAACCGGAGAGATTGGCCACTTATCTTGACAACATATTCATTGATGATGTGAAGCTTTTCGTGAATATGCCTAGATTTGAACGTGATGATCGCAAAGGTGCAAAACTTCCGGAAGTCACTTGCGGTTCATTTATTCTTGTTCATTTAATCATAGTCTATTTAGGTCCTACGTGCATATAGCTTTTCCTGACATGCCATAGTACATCTCCAGTAATGACCATGCCTTCACCGTCGAACCTCTCCACTAGTTTACACTAGCTTCAAACCTTCTGAGACCTAGGTTCTGGGGCTCATGACTTCCCCTCCCCTAGTATACTAATCTACTAGGTCGTCACCCTTCCTTTGATATAGTTTATATATCCTGCCCTTGAAAGAACATTTAGTTCCATGACCTTAAACAATTGCTTGAATATTTAGTTTCATGACCTTAAACAATTGATTGAACATTTAGTTCCACGACCTTAAACAATTGATTGAACATTTAGCATGCGGGTTTTCACAATGATTTTCCTCTATCAGATTTTATTAGCCTCTTGATTCGTTCCCAAAATTAACTTTAGCATGCGGGTTTTCACAAAATGATTTTCAAAACACATTTTCGCAATTACGGTTTTCGCAAAACAACGGTTTTCGCAAAACAACGGTTTTCGCATGCGGGTTTTCAAAAAATGCAATGTTGACACAATAAAATTGAAAACCCTAAGCGAGTATAGAACTCACCGGAATGTGATGAAAATAACATAACCACAAACGAACGGAAATCGACACCGACTCATCTACTCGAACTTTTCCTCATCTTGAATTTCTCGCTTCCACGAACATCAAATCGATCCAGAATGAATACCCAAACATGTTCAGCTACTGAAGCTTCCTCAAATTCATCTCAAATCAACAATGTAATCCCCTTTTTACTCCGATCTAATACCAACTTCTAGAACGCGTCAACTAACTCCAAAGATTGGTTTGGCAGCATCTGTGAGCTGTTTTGCAAAAAACATAACTAATTCTATTCTTAACCAAACCCTTTCAAACCAGTGCCTAATGTGTAGATAATGTTGTCTAATTTCATATGGTTCAAGTCTCACACTGATACGATGAGTATTCAGGGAGTTATGGCTAAAACACTGTGACTGATTCAAAATCGTTACTGTTACAATAGTGAAACTTGTAACTGGATTTTCTCCCTCAATACTCAGTCAAACCAGGTGATTCTTGTGCCTAACATGAAGGATTTTATGTCTAGTTTCTAAAGAAATAAAAATGGACTTCAAATAATCTTTATGTGGTGAGTTACGAAGAAAGTACCAAAGACTGCTCAAACATGATTTTCTGCAGAATATTGTTACGAGTTTGCATCTTCAATCCCACCACAAAGTACCACGAATTTGAGATCCAATCTTCTAACCATGACTTCAATCTACCAGCTTACATCTTCTCCTAACTTCCTCTGAGTCACCAAGTCACCATTCAACTCCTAGCTAGGGCATGCAAAGCTTCTAAAGTGGCTAAAACTCTTATTTTTCTCTGAAAATTTCCAGCAACATACTCCCTTCTTCCATCCTTTATGTCTCCACGAATTTGGACTCTCAAACCACCAATCTAGCTTCAATATAGTAGATTTACGTCTCCTCTAACATTATGCAAGAATCCAGACCTTGAATCCGCTCTTAGCATAGACATGCAAAGCTGCAAAGTTGACAACCCGGCCAATTGCTCCCCTTTTTGGTGTGTATTTTGAAATGGAGCTCAAAGGGAGGGGGTTTGAGACTAAACTCTCTTGAGTTACAGAAATTGAAAGAAGAAATGATGAGGAATGAGTGTTGTTGATGATGGTGTAGGTTTGGTCTCCCTCTCCTCTCTTCCCTCTCACAGTTCTCTCCTTTCTCTCTCTTTTCCCTCTTTCTAAATTTTCTGTTTTTGCACATAATGAGTGAATGTTGTGTGGGTCTTTTGTGTTTTGTGAGTTTGAGGAATGGGTGGGTATTTCCATCAACTGAAGTATCCATAAATAATGGTGCATTTCCTATCATACCCTTATGTTAATTACCCCCCCCCCCCTTTATTACTAATGCACCACCCCAATGCATTATAATTCCACAACCAACAATGGTTCATTTAAATCCAATACATCACACAATCAATTATGCTAAATTATATAATTTAACTAATCAATTATCTCATAACCTCTTGCTAATTTTATTTAATGAAATTAGCTAAATTGGGGATGTTATATTCGCAACCTACGACTGTTAGCGTAACATCTGAGAGTGATTCTCAGAATTCTGACGAGGATTGACAGGACAATTTTGGGTTCATCGGAGAGGAGGTCGGCGTCGGTGACGTGGCCGGAGTTTTGGTAGTTAATGATGCATTAAATCAGGCTATTAATAATCCTGATGATTGTAGGAGAGAAGTTAGGGAAGTTGTTGAGGAGAAAAACAAAACTATTAATACTTCCCATGATTGTAGGAGCGAAGTTAGGGAAGCTGTTGAGAAGAAAAACAAAATCGTTAATACTTTCCATGATTGTAGGAGAGAAGTTAGGAAGTTGTTGAGGACAAAAACAAAACTGTTAATCACGTAAATTTGAATAGGAAGGAGATGATTCCTTGTCAGGCTGGATATTCATCAAATGTGGGCCGAGTCATTAACTCCTCTTCTAATGATGGTCCGGTTCCTGATTCCTTGTTGGGCCTATCTCATCAAAATAATTCTTTGCTCGATGTTAACGGGTTGGGCCGTGATTCTCTGCTGGGTCGTGGTACTCTTTCATTGTTGGACTTATCTCATCAAACTAATTCAAAACCTCTTGTAGAAACCGTTGGAGCGAATTCTCCAACTACTATTCTTTCAAGGCCTGCGTCGTTTTTCCCTGGCCCGACTGGTCGAAAGAAACAACGCAAGCTTCGCAAGGTGGGAGTTAGGAGACCCCCCTCATTCTGGTAAATTATGTCGTGTTGATCATGAGTTGAAGGAAGTCTCTGTTAAGGAAGTCACAGAGGGTATGTATGGTGGTGGTGACGGTGAGTCAGACAACCGTATGAATAGTTCTTCATTTTTCTCTGCAGGGGCAGTCCTTTGTGATGATTCCATCAATAGCTCAGATATTGTTCGGGTGAATAATAGGTTTTGGGCTCTCCAAAACAAAGCGGTGGCTAGGAAGGTTTGGGAGGAGGCCAAGAAGTTGGGGGTGGAGAGTAATCAGGCTGACGAGCATTATAATAATTTGATTGAAGCTGGTGAACTACGTGATAAAGAAGTTTGAAATAAGGGGGTGGCTAAAAATGGTGTCTCATGAATATTCTTTCACTAAACTTAAGAGGGTGGGGCGATAGTGAAAAACGTCGTCAGTTGGCTTTCTTGATCCGTACGGGTAAGTTTGATTTCATTTGCTTACAAGAAACTAAGAGGGAGTCTTTAGATAATAATCAAATTGGACAACTATGGGGTAATTATCAGTTTGATTGGTCGTTTATGCCGTCTCGGGGACTGTCAGGTGGAATTTTGTCTTCATGGTTGGTAGATTCTTGGTCAGTTAATTTCTCTTTTAATGGTGTTGGTTTTGTTGGGGTGTGCGTTGTGTCTCTTGGCATTCTAATCTATGTGGTGAATGTGTATGCTCCTTGTTCTTTGATTGAGAAAAGGAAGGGTTGGGAGGAGTTGAAGAGGTTAAAAATGAGTTTTGCTAGGGGTGAGTGGTGTGTGGTTGGGGATTTTAATTCCGTGACTAGTGTTGAAGAAAGAAGAGGTAGGAGTGGGGATGGGAGCAACTTCCAAGATATTGTTGAATTTAATAATTTTGTTGACGACATGGACCTTATTGATGTATCTGTTTCAGGGGAAAAGTTTTCCTAGTTTTGCTCTGATGGTATTTCTATGAGTCAATAGGATCGTTTTCTTATAACGGAAGGTCTTGTATCTATATGGAATGTTTCGGGACAGTGGATTGGTGATAGAGACATATCGGATCACTCCCCGATATGGCTCCTTTGTTCTCTAAAGTATTGGGGTCCCAAGCCGTTTCGCTTTATTAATGGGTGGTTAGAACATGGTGAATTTTGCCCTTTTGTGAACTCTTGTTGGACTGGTTGTGGCATTCATGGCAATAAAACTTTGGTTTCGAAGGAAAAATTCAAATTTCTCAAAGCTAAATTGAGCGATTGGAACAAGGAGGTGTATGATGTTATTGATTTGAACATTGGGAAGGAGGTTCAGGACATTAATATGTTAGATGATATGTTGATTGACTCTTTTAATACCGAAGTGCTCCTACGAAGGAAAGAAGCCACTACTAAGTTTTGGAAAGATATTAGAATGAAGGAAAGCTTATTATATCAAAAATCTAGATCTCGGTGGATTAGAGAGGGCGATGCCTGTAACATCCCCAATTCATTTAATTTTTATTTTCGAAATTAACTAGTGTCGCTTAATGGTTTGATTGCTTAGTTAGAAATTGAATTAAGTGAAAATTAGAACAAAGGGTATTTTGGTCTTTTCCACGCCAATTAAACTTTCCGCTCATGGTCACATTGATTAACCAATTGAGTAATTTAGTTAATTTGATTATTAAGGAAATAAGAATGTGTATGATTGTTTGATCACTTGTTGAGAAATAGATTTAAGTGAGAATGAGATATAAGGGTAGTTAGGTCATTTTCCTCTCATTTAAACCTCAGCCCTTTAAGTCACCAAAAACAACACTCACACTGATAAAACATGATTCAGAAATTGAGAAAGAAAGAGGGAGCTAGAAGAGAGAGGAAATGCGAGAGGAGAGGGAGAAGGGGGGAGAGACCACCTTCAAACTTCCATGCATGTTAGGAGTTTCAGCACCATTCTTCCACATTTTCTCTCCTCTTTCCAATGACACCATTTTCTCACAAAGATTCAGCTCAAATCATCTTCATCCATCTTTTCTTTTCATTCGAGTTTGAAGAGAGAATAGAGAGCTTGAATTCTCATTTTCTATAAACAACTACCAAGTTCATCTTCTTCATTTTCACCCTTTTCTGAAAAACCAAGTGAGTGAAGTTCCATTTCACTTCTCCTTCTCTAATTCGAAAAACAGCAGCAATGGGGAAGGATTCAGTTTGACATGTGAATTGGTATGTTGCTGAAGCTGGTCCTAGAAAGTAAATAAGTGGTTGCATGTCACGATTAGTGTTGGATTCGAACACTTCCTAAGTCACATTATCGTTTGCAAGTACTTGGGTGAAGTTTTGGTAGCTAGGGTAGCCTTGGGACGAGTCTTGGGCGTGATTGGAACATTTTTGGGGCTAGAGTTCGTGATACTTGGTGGTGGAGTTGAAGAAATCAACTCACAACAAGTTCTACAGAAAACAGTTTTGAACATTTCATGGTATTTCCTTCGTATCTCACTGTACCGACCTCCTTCTAAGTTCATTTTGTTTGCTTTAGAAACTAGACACAAAATCCTTCAGTTTAGGCAGAAGAACCACTTGATTTGACTGAGTATTGAGGGAGAAACTTTAAGTACAAATTTCACTTTTGTCATAGTAATATTTTCGAACCAGTCTTTGTATTTTCGCCGTAATTCCCTGAATACTCGTCATATCAGTGTGGGACTTGAACCATATGAAAGTAGACAAAATTATCTACACATTAGGCCGTAATTCTCAGATGCTGTCCCCAAAAGTATTTTTGGATTCGGGATTTTGGGAAGTCTAGTGGCGTTGAGCACTGTTCATTGTGGTTATGTGATTTTCATCACATTCCGGTGAGTTCTATACTCGCTTAGGGTTTTCAATTTTATTGTGTCAACCTTGCATGTGACTGAGAATATGGTTTTGTTCTTCGTTTCGTTCGATTTTGTTGAAAGCCGTTGTTTTGCGAAAACCGTAATTGCGAAAATGTGTTTAGATATGAACGATTGATTGATTGATGAAATGTGATTGAATGACGTTGTTTGGACTGGAATATTGTCTGGTATTATCTGTTTTGAGGTTGGATTTTGATCGGAATACGGATTGGACGCGAACGGAGAAGCAAAACGAGAGAAACGGAATGGATTCGGTGTGCTGAACACAGCGCACGGATCGTGCGCCTGTAACACCCCGGTTTTTCTTACATAGAAAATACCAAGATATACAGCATAGCATACATCAGAGATAACTTCCTGTCATTAGATATTGAACACAAACTAAATTTTGATAAAAATTCATCAAGCGATCCCTCATAGCAATAATAAACCTCCCATCATCCTAGTATTCAATATCCAATACAGAAATAGTAGAAACGATTTATAACTTCTAATATCAATACAAGTCATAACATCGAAATTACAAAGACAACTGGGAAAACTCAGCATAAGCATATAAACTAAAACTTCAACATCTCCTTGGGACACCACGACTAGCTGTGCCTCTACGCCTTTGCATTTCCCTGTTTCTCTATAAAAACCACATTTATAAAGGGTGAGATAAACATTATCTCAGTGAGTCCTATCGAGACGCCTTACTAACACTCGCGGTTCATTATACATCATTCTAACTCGTGGCCCTAATAATCGGCCACGTGAAAACCTCTCCTCGACTTTAACTCGTAGTCCTGATAAGCGACTACGTGAAAACCTCTTTTACATTTCTTAACATATCACCGAGAACCATTTTCTATTCCCGGTGAACCCATTCCACTGGCCATTTTCTATCAAGCGGATTGACCATTTTCTATCAAGCGGATTCCACATGGGCCTAGGTTCATAGGGCTCATGACTTCCCCTCCCCTAGTACACTAACCTCATTAATAGGGTCGTCACCCTAGACCTCTATTTATATAATTTATATAAATACACCCGCATTGGGCCGTCTCATGAATAATCAGTATTACCCGCATTGGGCCGTCTCTTTTACTTGACATAAACATAGTGTTCTGTACCTAGCAGTATTTTGGTCGGCTGCTATTGGTAGGTCTCTTGCTGCCTTGGCAGGAGGTCAGTGAGCTCCCGGGGGGGGGGGGGGGTACTGCAAGCCACTCTGACGCTCAAGTCAGTATATCGAATATATGAGTGAAGGTACTAAGGATTAGAGATCGAACCTTTCTTAGGGCAAAATTTGCCTGTATTTATAGGAAATCGTGCCATCTCGTGGATCGTTGGATGGGTAGAGTCGATCTTGACCGTCCAAGCATGTTGGGCTCGCATGAGGTGGATATGGGCTGAATCGGTTGGGCTGACCCATATTACTTGCTAAGCGCACCTCCTGGTTTTGCTAATGGGACCCCTTGGTCCACTCCAGAACAGTTGCCCCCCAAGCCGAGATTATTCTGGTGGATGGTCTTGGCTTGACGGAGATTTGTCGGCTCGTCGGATTTGTGAAGTGGCCACTGATACTGCCTCTGTGATAGCTGCGTTTCAGGGCCTTCTCCTTCACCTGCTTGACCTACTAATAAATAGGTGGATAAAAATTTTGCTGAGGGGTGAAGAAAAATTTCTTTGTGGCGCCTGCTTGGAGAGAAAAGTCGGATCCTCGAAGCACTTATTTGAAGAGGAGACAGACGATCGGATCCTCTTGCTCTGACACCTTTTCTCCTTGGTAAGTGTTTGCTTCCCTTTCGTTGATGGTGCCCCATGCGCCTTGTAACTGGCGATTTGCAAATGGAGGGCGGTGCACTCAGGGGCGCCTTGTGCTGGGCGTTTTGCAAAAGGGGAGTAGCGCCCTCGTGGGCGCCTTGTGCTCGATATTTTGCGCAAGAGAAATTGGCACCCTCGTGGGTGCCTTGCACTTGATGAATCGCCCATCTGGGAGAGTGGTGCCCTCGTGGGTGCCACGTGCTCGAATATTTGCACAAGAGAGATTGGCGCCCTCGTAGGTGCCTTGCACTGTTGATGGTGCCCCATGCGCCTTGTAACTAGCGATTTGCAAAAGGAGGGTGGCGCCCTTAGGGGCGCCTTGTGCTTGGCGTTTTGCAAAAGGGGAGTAGCGCCCTCGTGGGCGCCTTGTGCTCGATAATTTGCGCAAGAGAAATTGGCGCCCTCGTGGGTGTCGTGCACTTGATGAATCGCCCATCGGTGAGAGTGGTGCCCTCGTGGGTGCCACGTGCTCGATGATTTGCACAAGAGAGATTGGCGCCCTCGTGGGTGCCTTGCACTTGATGAGTCGCCCATCGGGGAGAGTGGCGCCCTCGTGGGTGCCACGTGCTCGATGATTTGTACAAGAGAGTTTGGCGCCCTCGTGGGTGCCTTGCACTTGATGGATCGCCCATCGGGGAGAGTGGCGCCCTAGTGGGTGCCACGTGCTCGATGGTTTGCACAAGAAAGATTGGCGCCCTCGTGGGTGCCTTGCACTTGGTGAATCGCACACCTAGGGGAGTGGCGCCCTCAGGGGCGTTTTGCGCTTGATGATCGGCGAGAAGGGAACTGGCGCCCTCATGGGTGCCTTGTGGTGGGCGACTTGTGTTGTCTGACTTGGCACCCTGCCGGGTGCCCCCTTGGGCATCGGTTTCGACCTTAGGTTTCGCTTTGTACTTCCTTCTTTGTTGTTCGTTTTGTTGCTTGTTTTGACTTGCTCTTTGATTTGATATTTTCAGGCTTCTTGCCATCAAGGGGACTTGTTTTTTTCCCGATTGTTCGCCCGAACTTGCTGCTTCTCTATCACTTGGTAATTGTGGTGACACTTTGTTTCTTTTCTTAGCCTCTTGGCTTTCGAGTTCGTCTCGTTTCTTTGAAGCCTCCCACCTCGGGATAGGGTGTTGTTTGACCAGTACTTAACTGTTTGTGTTGCCCCCTGTCCAGCAGGTTGGGAGATGGCGAGGATGATGGAGACAGCCTTGACACATGGGGTGTCGACCTCATTCCGGTAGTCCTTTTTGGGTGATCTCTTGTAACTTTTAACTTATTCTTTGAGGTAGCCTTTTAACCTTGTTGTACTATGTAGGGGTGAATGAAGAGGGGAATCGGTTTATCTTGGATAAGAACCGGCTTCAGGTGGACCTACATGGAGCGTTGGAAACCGCTTGCCAAAGTGCCGGAGTGCTAAGTCATCCCGATGTTGGCGCCTTATGTCAAAGTTCTCTTGCTAGGCGCCCTCCTGCCAGGCGCCCTCCTAGGTTCTAGGCGGGGAGACTGTCAGATATCATCCCAATAGTGTTGACTTCGATGTCCTTGCCCCCTGACCATTTCTCTTTAGTTGATTTGCTTTTCACATGTACTTTTTTCTTTTATTTGCTGGATGGCTGGATTTTATTGTTTCAATAATGACTTCTATGCTATACATGATTTTATTTATTCACCCTTTCTTTTGGCTCGTTGAATTGTGCAATATCTCTTTGTCGTGACCGTGACTCATCTCCTGGTGTTGGCGCCTCCCTGGGCACCTTAAGCCAAAGTCCTAAGTTCTGCTGTTGGAGCCTCCTGGGCGCCTTACTGGACGCTTGTTTGTTCCTAAGAGTTGGCACCCTCTTGGGTGCCCTTGGTGTTGTTCCTTGCGTGTGTGTGCTGGGTGTCTCCTCGTGGAGCGGGATTCGGCGCCCTCATGAGCGCCATGGGGGCCTTGTCATGTTGTCTTGACTGCCGCCTCTTGGAGCAGGATCTGGCGCCCTCATGGGCGCCATGGGCGCCTTGTTGCGTTGATCTGGCCGCCGCCTCTTGGAGCAGGATCTGGCGCCCTCATGGGCGCCATGGGCACCTTGTTGATTTTGGAGAAGGATCTGGCGCCCTCATGGGCGCCATGGGCGCCTTGTTGCGTTTGGGGTAGGATCTGGCGCCCTCATGGGCGCCATGGGCGCCTTGTTGCGTTTGGAGAAGGATTTGGCACCCTGATGGGCGCCATGGGCACCTTGCGCCAGGACTCCTGATGTTGGCGCCCTCCTGCGAAACATGTTTTGGCGCCCCCTAGGGCGCCTTGGTGCCTTCCTGGATGTGCTTGGTGCCATCCTGCAGAAACATGTTTTGGGGCCCTCTAGGGCGCCTTGGTGCCAGCCTGGATGTGCTTGGTGCCATCCTGCTGAACATGTTTTGGCGCCCTCTAGGGCGCCTTGGTGCCAGCCTGGATGTGCTTGGTGCCATCCTGCGAAACATGTTTTGGGGCCCTCTAGGGCGCCTGGGTGCCGACCTGTATGCGCTTGGTGCCATCCTGCAGAACATGTTTTGGGGCCCTCTAGGGCGCCATGCGTCGGGTGTCTCCTCGTGGAGCTGATTTTGCGAGACAAGGTTTTGGTGCCCTCATGGGTGCCTTGCTTTGTTATTGGCGCCCTGCCAGGCGCCCTCATGGGCGCTGGCTGCTTCCTTGCCAGGCGCCCTCATGGGCACTGGTTCCTTCCTTGCCAGGTGCCCTCTTGGGTGCCGGCTTGTGTGGACGTGTGCTTGGCACTTTGCTTTTTTGTTACTCATCCTGTCTCTTAGCCTACTTTCTTCTTGATGAAATTTCAGGGCTTGCTTGGTGCCTGTTGCACCCCGAAAAATCCCCGGCTTGGGTTTCTCGATGTACAACGTGGAATAATTTTGGAGCCGCCACCAATATTTTAATTTTAAGACCAAAACATTGAAAAAAGGTCTTTTGGACAAGGCAGATGGTCTTTTGAAAACTAGAGATATAGGTTCGGGGGTCGATTACGCGCGAGGAAGGTGTTAGCACCGCGCACGTCCTTTCTACCGAAAGGGAACCTCTAATTAAATGTGTGGTTTTAACGTTTGATTTGAAAAATACCTAGATTTGCCTATTTATTTCTTGTTTGAAGACGAATGAGAAAACTTACTGGAAATCTTATTTGTTGCGAGAAAGGGGGGAAAAAGGGTTTTTAGGAAAAAGTGCTTGACGGGACATGGCCCGCTCCTACGTATCTCCCGGTGCGATGGAGAATTCAAAGCTACGTAGTTCTTGGTTGTCTTTTTGAAAAGTTTTTGTTTTTTATCTTTTTTAGTGAGTTTTTGAAATAGGACGAGCATTAGCAAATGATTAAACTAGCAGAGGCTATGATGAATCACTGCTAAATACTCAAAAGAGAGAGTTGTACCGCTAGTCAAACGAACAACGGTTCTGATGGACTATTGATAACAACTCGTTTTTTATTATCTTTTTTGAAAGTGATTTTCGAAAGAGATTGATTCGCATGATGATCAAACTAACAAAGGTTATGATGGATCATCGTTTATTATTTTTAGGAGAAAAGGACATTGTCACTAATAGCTAAACGAACAGAGGCTCTGATGAGCTACTAGCAACAATGGGTTTGAAAATGATTTTTGTTTGTTTTATGAAAATGATTGGTTTAGGGGGATGAAGAGAATTTTTATTTGTTGCGCTTGACGAGAACGTGACTCGCTCCTACGTATCCCAAACGGGAATCAAAGCGACGTAGTTCTAATAAATGTTTTTGAAAGGGTTTAAAAGGGGCGAGCTGAATCACCCGAGACCATCTTCACCACTTAGAACATGATGCACTAGGCATAAGTGGGAATCATATGGTTCGTCATCAGCGATGGACGATAATATACAAGAACGAGTAGATAAACGCTATAGCTAAGTTAAATCACATGGATCACAATAACTAAATATTAACAAATGAAAAGACTGAAATACCTCTGATGAAAACAGATATTACAGATCTGAAGAACGCAAACCCCGACTAACCCTTGCAGGAGATCAGCTCAGACGGACCAACGGCGCGAATAGAGCAAAAATGAAGCGTAGAACTGGAAAATGAGATTTGCAAGAGTTGTCTTCTCAGATCTCGTGAAAAATGTCCGGAGCAAATGTGTGTGTTTCTCTGATCTCGTGAGATGTGTGTCCGTAGCAATTCTTCTCTGATCTTGTGAGATCTGCCCCCGTTTCTCTGGTCTCGTGAAATCTCCTCCTCCTCAAATGTGATTTGAGGCTGCCTATTTATAGGCTTAGGAAAGCGTAAAATTTTTTTAAAAAAAACATTTATTGCAATGATGAATCGATTGTTTGAGCCTTTGGAAATATGTAGGAATCGATTCTTTATGTTTGGAAATGATAAGAATCGATTATATGGCCTATGGAAAAAGGTAGGAATCGATTTTCAGGACATTTGGAGATCCTGAAAATCGATTATGTGGCCTTTGGAAATATGTAGGAATCGATTCTTTATTTTTGGAAATGATAAGAATCGATTATATGGCCTATGGAAAATGGTAGGAATCAATTTTCAGGACATTTGGAGATCCTGAAAATCGATTTCATAGTCTTTTAAAATTTAAGGAAATCGATTCTTAGCTTTTGCATGAGTATGTGTAGAAATCGATTTCATACTTTAAACATAGGCAAGGGAAATCGATTATTGGCCTATAGGTGAGATAAAGAATCGATTTTTCATGGCTTAGGAAAAAGGTATAAATCGATTCTTGGCCATAAGAACAAAATAGAAATTGATTTTTGCTTTCCAAAAAAATGCTTTTAGGTCTTTGCCCTGCATGCATAAAATATTTTCCAAAGCTTGCCATGCATGCATAACATATTTTTCAAAAACCCTAATTTGATGCATGAGGCCTATTGCAAAAATTATTTTCATAGACCCTTTTGTGAGAAATGACCAAAAATGCCCTTTTTGACTCTAACTTCCCAAAACGTGCATTCTAACTCTATAATTTATTTTTGTGTGGAAAATTAGGGTTTGGACCTAAGCCGGACAAAATTGGGGTATGACAGCTGCCCCTCTTTATCTGAATTTTAACGAGGAATATGAATTGGCCGAAACATATTCCAAGGCAAAATGAAGATAAAGAATTCAGAAATTATACCGATTTTGTCCACTTGGGGAAACCCGAATTTTCCTCTTTTTCTTTTTCTATTTTTGAATAGATGGGTTTTGAGAACAAACGGGGAACGGTTAACACTTGGCGCATTAACTGAGAGAGAAAATGACGGACCACTCGGGATCTGAAGGAGCACTAAGGCTCTGAAGGACCGCTCAGGGTCTGAAGGAGCACTAAGGCTCTGAAGGACCACTCAGGGTCTGAAGGAGCACTAAGGCTCTGAAGGACCACTCAGGGTCTGGAAGGTTGCCTAGGCCTTAATTGAAGGACCATCGTGGTCTGAAGGAGCGCTACTAGCTATGGTACTAGTAAAACGGTCTGAGGGGGCCCTTCGAGCGGCCATGATGGGTCAAGATCAGCTCCGGAACTGATATGTTGACTATGAAGGACGTCCATTGTGTCTTAGGCTGACACAACTAGTCTGAAGGACCACTCGGGGTCTGAAGGACTTACCCGCAGCTCGAATACGAGGTGAAGTCTGTTTTTGAAGGGACACTTGGGTCCTGAAGGGATTCACGAATCCTGTTGGTTGATTGATTGAAAAGTTCAACTAAAGCAGACAGAATAGTAAAATGAGCACTTGGCGTGCAGACAGAAAAGTAAATGGGCACTTGGCGTGCAAAAAGCAGGAAATAAAGCGGTAAAGAACGCAGTAAATAAGGAGCACTGAGGGCTCAGGATGAGCGCGGAGGGCTCAGGATGAGCACAGACGGCTCAGGAGGAGCACAGAGGGCTCAGGGGGGAGCACAGAGGGCTCAGGATGAGCACAGAGGGCTCAGGATGAGCACAGAGGGCTCAGGATGAGCACAGAGGGCTCAGGATGAGCACAGAGGGCTCAGGGGGAGCACAGAGGGCTCAGGATGAGCACAGAGGGCTCAGGATGAGCACAGAGGGCTCAGGATGAGCACAGAGGGCTCTGGGGGAGCACAGAAGGCTCAGGATGAGCACAGAGGGCTCAGGAGGAGCACAGAGGGCTCAGGAGGAGCACAGAGGGCTCAGGAGGAGCACAGAGGGCTCAGGGGGGAGCACAGAGGGCTCAGGAGGGAGCACAGAGGGCTCAGGATGAGCACAGAGGGCTCAGGGGGAGCACAGAGGGCTCAGGAGGAGCACAGAGGGCTCAGGATGAGCACAGAGGGCTCAGGAGGAGCACAGAGGGCTCAGGATGAGCACAGAGGGCTCAGGAGGAGCACAGAGGGCTCAGGATGAGCACAGAGGGCTCAGGGGGAGCACAGAGGGCTCAGGGGGAGCACAGAGGGCTCAGGGGGAGCACAGAGGGCTCAGGAGGAGCACAGAGGGCTCAGGATGAGCACAGAGGGCTCAGGGGGAGCACAGAGGGCTCAGGAGGGAGCACAGAGGGCTCAGGACGAGCACAGAGGGCTCAGGGGGAGCACAGAGGGCTCAGGATGAGCACAGAGGGCTCAGGAGGGAGCACAGAGGGCTCAGGATGAGCACAGAGGGCTCAGGAGGAGCACAGAGGGCTCAGGGGGAGCACAGAGGGCTCAGGATGAGCACAGAGGGCTCAGGAGGGAGCACAGAGGGCTCAGGATGAGCACATAGGGCTCAGGAGGAGCACAGAGGGCTCAGGGGGAGCACAGAGGGCTCAGGAGGAGCACAGAGAGCTCACAAATTCAGTTGATTGGTCGATTTGAAATGACCGATGCTGTTGTATTGGATTGAGGTACCTGCATACGTCAGTTGATGCAAGGAATGGTGCATGGAGTATGAGTGCAGGTTATGAGTGCATGTTATGCAAAGGCATGTTATGCATGTGCATGCAATGAGTGCACGTTATGCTAAGGCATGTTATGCATGTGCATGCAATGAGTGCATGTTATGAGTGCATGTTATGCAAAGGCATGTTATGCATGTGCATGCAATGAGTGCATGTTATGAGTGCATGTTATGCATGTGCATGCAATGAGTGCATGTTATGAGTGCATGTTATGCAAAGGCATGTGATGCATGTGCATGCAATGAGTGCATGTTATGAGTTCATGTTATGCAAAGGCATGTTATGCATGTGCATGCAATGAGTGCATGTTATGAGTGCATGTTATGCAAAGGCATGTTATGCATGTGCATGCAATGAGTGCATGTTATGCTATGATTTTGGTGTAATGATGAATGTAATGCATGACTGTGTTTTGTTTATTGCCTTCTTTTTTTTTTTATTTTTTTTTATTTTTGCTGGTTCAGCCAACCCGCGACACTCATGACACGAGACTGAGGAACCTGTTGGACTTGCGGGGCTCATGGGCCGAGTGCATGTTGGTCTTGACTTTGCTGGTTTGAAGCAATCGTGGATGTAGTTGCTCTCTTGCATGATTGACTGATTTTGAGGATGTGCTTTCTCTCAGGACTCTTAAGAATCTCGTAATGATTTGCAATGCTCTATGATATATGCACATGTTTTACAGTTCAGGACCATCATCATCATAAAACGTTTATTTTGAGCAGAAAAAGCAGAAAATAAAAGAGTGAACAGATACGAGAAATTTGAACTTTATTAATGTGGAAACCGGTCGCACAAGAAGTTACGCCGATTATTTATTACACTTGAAAGTTTAAACTGTAAAAAGACACGAAAAAGGAGAGAAGCTGAATTCTGACTGTCCGTCTCTGTGGAACAGTGCCAAACATCTATGTCCTTGACCTTGATCACTCCCTCATCCAAGCTTGTAGGAGAGTTGTATGCCTTTCTTTACTTTTCATGCCTAAGTTTTCAGACCCTAATTTTTGCCTGGATCGCCCTTTGCGGGTTTTCAATCCACCGGGTCGCTCTGATTTTGCCTAGACCGCCCTTTGTGGGTTTTCAACCTAGCGAGCTAATTCTTACTTGGCTTGTCTTTCTCTTTTTTTTTTTTATATTTCTTTCAGGCATAATACTTCTTCACTTAATCTGAATTGACTGGATTCCCGAGATCTTCGCCGTCTATGAGTATCGGCGCTCCTCTGGAAAAAGCTTTCTTGACTTCATATGGACCGTCATAAGTGGGTATCAACTTCCCACAGAGTCAGTCTGGATAGGTAGGATCTTTTTGAGTACAAGGTCCCCTTCGCCGAATTCTCGAAGGCGGACTTTCCTGCCGAAAGCTGCCTTCATCTTTTGTTGGTACAACTGGCCATGGCGCCGGGCAGCAATTCCTTTCTCTTTAATGAGATTCAGTTGATCTAGACGAGCTTGGACCCCCTTTTGCTTCTTCTAACTTGGCCTCCATGACTACTCGTAGAGAGGGTATTTCAACCTTGATGAGAAGAACTGCTTTTGACCCATACACTAGAGAAGAAAGGGGGTTGCCCCTGTATGATTTCAATGAGTGCGACAAGGGATGAGATAGGTGTAGGGTCAATTTCCCCAGTTGTAGGAGGGGTGAAGAGCGACAGAATTGCCCCACTTGGCATATTGTAAACAAATGAATTTACTTGTCCTTAAACTAAAACTTTGAGAAAACAACAGCAATCAATCATTGATCGGAATGGACCTTTCGGGATTGTGGTGTTTTGTGGAGGAGAGATGAGTAGGCTTAATGAGGTATTTGGGGCTAATGGCAGGATGGTTTTTATTTGGTGTTGGCTGTCGATCGATGATTTATGATGGTTAATTGGCTTGATGAGGTATTAGGAGGTTTTATTCCTGGCTAAGGGTCTATGGAGAGCGGGCTGTCGAGGTCAAAGGAGAGTGTTTGCGGTTTATGAGAGGAGGGGTGTATGGAAATGAGGAAGTGTTTGAAGGTTTATTGAGACAAGGACCTCTTGGGTTTTGTGGTAACATGTATCAACTCACTACTTACATTTCTTTTGTATTTTTCTTTTGGTTTTGGGATTTTCCTTTTGAATGATTTTTCTTTCTTTGATTTCTTCTTTTTCTTGAGCTTGGGTGAACTGATAAAGTACGATGCACTGTTTTTTTCTGAGGTGGTCCTTGTCTAAGGTGACTTTTGGATTTTTGGCTTTTTCTTGGCTTAAGATAGGTCGGAAAGGATTATGTTTTTCTCTTTGGGATTTTCTTGGCTTACGGTGGGTAGGAGAGGATTTTTGTTTTTCTCTTTGGGATTTTCTTGGCTTAAGATGGTTAGGAGAGGATTTTGTTTTTGGATATGGAATGGTAGTCCGACTTCCTTTCAAATCATGATTGCTTATTTCCTCAAAAATTAACTCCGGGACAATAATTCACTTATTTTCATGCACTTGCCCTTCTTCTTTATTTCCTTTTTGCGCTCTAATTTTCCTTTATTGAAGTACCCATCTTGACCTCTTTTCAGCGGTCCCCAAGTTGATCACTTCAGTGGATTCCCCGTGATGCTGAATAACCCCTTTTCTTTGCTTCATTAACCTTCTGGAGGATTTTCCCGGTCTTTCTCAACGTCCCACTTTGCTTGATTGATAAGGTGATCAAAGTCAAAATATGGACCGTTGGCACTGTTATTTTGAGAGACGATTGCTATGGATTTGCTTTTTGCCGAGGCGAAAAAGCAGAATGGAAGGTGAGACAAGCAAGCAAAAATAATAAAGAAAAGAAGAGACACATGAAATGAAAAGGAATTGATTTTTTATTGATTGGAATTCAAAAACAACATTTTTATTGATGATGATGATTTAGAAAATGAAAACATGTGCGCCCCTAACAACTGGTTCTGTGGCCTTGGGCAGAGCCACAGGGTTGCATTACAAATGACTACTTTAAATCAAAGGTCCCAGGAGGATCAACAGTCTTTCAATTCTTTAATTCTTTCACCAGCACTGCAGCGACAAACCAGGTTTGCACCACCCTCATTCTTGATGACAGCAATTTGATCGTGTTGTTCCTCTTCCTCATCCCATCCTGTGGGCTGGATGTCTTCTATTCGGATTTGAGCACTCTCGGGAGCGTCATATCTGACCAAGTAATCAAACTTTCCACTGGGCTCCCCTAGGGTATCCCAACATCCCTCTTTCGCAGGCACCGCTGTTACTTCCTCATTGATTTCTTCTTCACCATCAATATCAGGGGTTCCTATCTGAATCACGTACCGATCTATCAGGTCTTGCACTGCATGCTTGAAGGCTCTGCACTCCTCCACAATATGACCAACCCCGTTTTCGTGGAAACTGCAGGTAGCACTTGCATTGTACCTTCGGGAAAATGGCGGTTGAAGGGCCTTCATTGGCCGGGTGCTGATCAGGTTCTTGGAAGTCAGGTGTTTAAACAATTCCGTGCATGTCATCGGTATTGGATCAAAACTGGTTCGTTTCTTGTACTGATAACCCTGAGCCTTGTGACTGTCACCGCCTTGCTGGGATGGCACAGGAGCAGAGAATGGAACAGTTTGTGGTGGCGGAGGAATGAAAGAAATGACACCAACTGGACCCACGACAGTGACACCTTCAACAGCTGCCCCACTCTTTAAGCTCTGCAATATGACCATCATCTCATGTATCTGGGCCTCCATTGCCTTCAATCGTTCTTCTAGCAAGTGACATCTGTCTCTTGGCTGTGGGCTTTCAATCATCTGGCCCTGAGGGTAGCTCCTCGGACTGAAGTAGTAAACCCCATACTGAGCGGAGTTTCCCATTTGATAAGCAACACTTGGAGGATTCACAATAATCTCCGAAGCAAGAGCAGAAGAACTTCTGGGAGGTATAATACTGGGACTAGGGATGTGAATGTGTGGCACACCCGCAGCTCCACTAGAAGTAACCACAGCAGGCTGACTTGTCACCACGGGAATGGCTTCAGCAGTGGTCCCACTTCTCAGATTTTGCAGCATATTCATTATCTCGGCCCTCTGAGCCTCCATAGCCTCCACTTTAGTCTTCAAAGCTTGATTCTCTTGAGCCAGCTGCTCGGGGTTAAGAATTTCCACAACCGACTCATCTTGACCCAGGGGGTCCTCATTCTCGAGATGTTGATTGCTAGCCATTAGTCTTGTCTGTAGACGGATAGAGTATCGGTGTTGGCGAACCAGCTTGCCTTTTGTTTTTCTTTCTGATGATAGAACATCTTTTATGAGTACAAGTATGAATGCGTAAATGAATGCAATGCATATGCACATGGCTTTATGTTATTAGATGCATGAGGAATGCTGTATGAATTTTTTTTCAGAATTTTGCTTATGTAATGCATGCTGTTATGATGTAAAATGCGGATGATGAGGATGCTTGTTATAAAGACAGATATTTACAGGTGGGGGTTTTGAAATTTTAGGGCAGTATACCCTATATGCCACCTCATATAGGTACTCATGAAAGTGAAGGAAAAACATATTCTTTTTTTTTTTGATTTTGTTGTTTTTTCAAAAAAAAAATGTTGGCGGAAATGAACTAAACTAGATGCAATAATGCACACACAATTTTGGAAAAGCCCTTGTGACCTAAAAAGAGGTAAGACCTATGATCTAGGGCAATTAAAAGGGTAATCCTTCCATGTAGCTCTATTCACTCCCTTGCAAAGGCTACCAGAGCTAAATCTCTTTTATGATAACACCCACAACGATGGAATGCCATCTGGTGTGAGGTACCATAAAGAGCATACTCTGGCTGAAACTTTCGTGAGAGCAGAAGGACATCGGTCCAATTGGCAGTCACTACTCGTTTCCACTCTCCTAGGTGTTTTCAGACCTTGGGTTTTAGGCCTCTCTCAGAGCTCATAATCATAAGGGGGTGAGTGTGTGTAGCGGGGACATACCGCCTAAAATTACCCACATATACCCCACCTGCGAAGGAAAACCCAGAACAGTCCAAACAATAGCAAGCGATAACATGTTATCTACCCTAGGGTTCCATACCTAGAATATCTATAAACAAGGATATTGCTCACCTTAGGAAAAGGAGCCAAGAAGAGGGGATCATGAGGATAGAAAAAATGCATGGGCATAAGCGATAAAAGAAAGGAATAAAAGATGAGACAGGGAACAACATAGAAGAACACAAATGCGTACGCCTACAATTAATGATAAGAAAGAAAGGCAAACAAGGTTTTAATCAAATCAACAATACATTAAACCACACATTTTAATTAGTTAGGCTTGACCCTCGTCTTTAAAAAAAAAAAAAGGTCCCCAGTGGAGTCGCCAGCTGTTGCACCCCGAAAAATCCCCGGCTTGGGTTTCTCGATGTACAACGTGGAATAATTTTGGAGCCGCCACCAATATTTTAATTTTAAGACCAAAACATTGAAAAAAGGTCTTTTGGACAAGGCGGATGGTCTTTTGAAAACTAGAGATATAGGTTCGGGGGTCGATTACGCGCGAGGAAGGTGTTAGCACCGCGCACGTCCTTTCTACCGAAAGGGAACCTCTAATTAAATGTGTGGTTTTAACGTTTGATTTGAAAAATACCTAGATTTGCCTATTTATTTCTTGTTTGAAGACGAATGAGAAAACTTACTGGAAATCTTATTTGTTGCGAGAAAGGGGGGAAAAAGGGTTTTTAGGAAAAAGTGCTTGACGGGACATGGCCCGCTCCTACGTATCTCCCGGTGCGATGGAGAATTCAAAGCTACGTAGTTCTTGGTTGTCTTTTTGAAAAGTTTTTGTTTTTTATCTTTTTTAGTGAGTTTTTGAAATAGGACGAGCATTAGCAAATGATTAAACTAGCAGAGGCTATGATGAATCACTGCTAAATACTCAAAAGAGAGAGTTGTACCGCTAGTCAAACGAACAACGGTTCTGATGGACTATTGATAACAACTCGTTTTTTATTATCTTTTTTGAAAGTGATTTTCGAAAGAGATTGATTCGCATGATGATCAAACTAACAAAGGTTATGATGGATCATCGTTTATTATTTTTAGGAGAAAAGGACATTGTCACTAATAGCTAAACGAACAGAGGCTCTGATGAGCTACTAGCAACAATGGGTTTGAAAATGATTTTTGTTTGTTTTATGAAAATGATTGGTTTAGGGGGATGAAGAGAATTTTTATTTGTTGCGCTTGACGAGAACGTGACTCGCTCCTACGTATCCCAAACGGGAATCAAAGCGACGTAGTTCTAATAAATGTTTTTGAAAGGGTTTAAAAGGGGCGAGCTGAATCACCCGAGACCATCTTCACCACTTAGAACATGATGCACTAGGCATAAGTGGGAATCATATGGTTCGTCATCAGCGATGGACGATAATATACAAGAACGAGTAGATAAACGCTATAGCTAAGTTAAATCACATGGATCACAATAACTAAATATTAACAAATGAAAAGACTGAAATGCCTCTGATGAAGACAGATATTACAGATCTGAAGAACGCAAACCCCGACTAACCCTTGCAGGAGATCAGCTCAGACGGACCAACGGCGCGAATAGAGCAAAAATGAAGCGTAGAACTGGAAAATGAGATTTGCAAGAGTTGTCTTCTCAGATCTCGTGAAAAATGTCCGGAGCAAATGTGTGTGTTTCTCTGATCTCGTGAGATGTGTGTCCGTAGCAATTCTTCTCTGATCTTGTGAGATCTGCCCCCGTTTCTCTGGTCTCGTGAAATCTCCTCCTCCTCAAATGTGATTTGAGGCTGCCTATTTATAGGCTTAGGAAAGCGTAGAATTTTTTTAAAAAAAACATTTATTGCAATGATGAATCGATTGTTTGAGCCTTTGGAAATATGTAGGAATCGATTCTTTATGTTTGGAAATGATAAGAATCGATTATATGGCCTATGGAAAAAGGTAGGAATCGATTTTCAGGACATTTGGAGATCCTGAAAATCGATTATGTGGCCTTTGGAAATATGTAGGAATCGATTCTTTATTTTTGGAAATGATAAGAATCGATTATATGGCCTATGGAAAATGGTAGGAATCGATTTTCAGGACATTTGGAGATCCTGAAAATCGATTTCATAGTCTTTTAAAATTTAAGGAAATCGATTCTTAGCTTTTGCATGAGTATGTGTAGAAATCGATTTCATACTTTAAACATAGGCAAGGGAAATCGATTATTGGCCTATAGGTGAGATAAAGAATCGATTTTTCATGGCTTAGGAAAAAGGTATAAATCGATTCTTGGCCATAAGAACAAAATAGAAATTGATTTTTGCTTTCCAAAAAAATGCTTTTAGGTCTTTGCCCTGCATGCATAAAATATTTTCCAAAGCTTGCCATGCATGCATAACATATTTTTCAAAAACCCTAATTTGATGCATGAGGCCTATTGCAAAAATTATTTTCATAGACCCTTTTGTGAGAAATGACCAAAAATGCCCTTTTTGACTCTAACTTCCCAAAACGTGCATTCTAACTCTATAATTTATTTTTGTGTGGAAAATTAGGGTTTGGACCTAAGCCGGACAAAATTGGGGTATGACAGTGCCGAGGGGAATTGCTTCTTCCGTCTTCACCATTATCTGTTTGACATCTCCATGATCTTTTAATTTGATCAAGAGATTCTAGACGGGAGGATTGTCACATATCGCCCCAACGGGGTTGACTTCGATGTCATTGCCCCCTGATATTTATGTTACCTTTTGAAACGTCTATGTTTCTTCTTTGCCTAGCTTGTTTCTTATGTTTATATTGTCATGCGTTGGATGGCCTCGGGAACACGTTCTTGCCTTGCGCACCTGAATATACAATTTCATATCGCCTCGTGGCAACGGGTTGTGTTTTGAAGTTGGAGCCTTCATGGCAGCCTTGTGCCATGCCTCCTGATGTTAGCGTCCTCCTGGGCGTCTTGCGTCAAGGTGCATAGTCCTGACGTTGGCGCCCTCTTAGGCGCCTTCCTGGACTCATGCGCAAGTTACTGCCTTGCACATCTATATGTATGATCTCATACCTGCTTTTTTGTTCACGTGCTTGTGCACTCTTTTATGCACTCACATGCTCATGCACTCTTTAATTTTCTTAGTGCTTATGCACTCTTTTATTTTCTTACGTGCTCATGCACTCACGTGCTCCTGCATCTTTTAATTTTGTGAGACAGGGTTTGGTGCCCTCATGGGTGCCTTATGCGCCTTGTTGCACAGTGTTGTCTGCCCCCTAGCGAAGGATTTGCTTCCAGACCACCTTCTGCCAGGTGCCCTCTTGCCAGGCGCCCTCATGGGCGCTGCCTTCTTTTTCATTGGCGCCCTGCCAGGTGCCCTCAAGGGCGCTGGCTGCTCTTCACTTGGCGCCCTGCCAGGTGCCCTCATGGGCACTGGCTGTTCACTTGGGGCCCTGCCAGGCGCCTTCATGGGCGCTGGCTGCTTTCACTTGGTGGCCTGCCAGGCGCCCTCATGGGCGCTGGCTGTAACGCCCAAATAATTTAATTATTTATTTAATTAAATTATTTAGGTATTTTATTAGTATAGTCACTTTAAAATAATAATATGGTGTTTTATTTAAATCAGGGAGTGGTGTTTAGTAATTAAGTTGAGTAGTCAAAGGAGGCCCGTGATCCAAGGGCCCAAGGGCATAGGCGCATGAAGGAGAGCATTAGCTAGGGTTTGGCTCATTTGCGCATTTTTGAGAAAAAGAAAGACAGATTGCGAAGAGAGAAGAGAAAGGGTGGAGGCGCAACCAAGGAGAAAGAGGAGAGGAGCTCTTGTTGCTGTGGTTCTTTGGAGCTTCGTTCAAGGGGATCTCGTATTCGGCAAATCTAAGGTAAGGGTGGGTTTTACCTTTATAATAGGGTGTATGATGGGTGTTATGTGGGAGATAGGCTCTATGTTGTCCCTTTGACTTTGTTTGGTGTTTATTTGGTGACGTTTGAATGTACTCATGTTGATTTCAATTGGTGTTTGGTGATTGATCATGGTGTAAATAAAAAAAAATAGAAAATTGATCCCTAGGCGGCATGGGCGCCATTGATGTTGTCGCATGTTGCTGTCTTGGTTACTGGAAGTGGCGCCATAGGCGCCCAGTGTTGTTTCGGTGTTGCTGAGAAAGGCGCCTTAGGCGCCCAGCGTTGCTGTCTTGGTTGCTGGAAGTGGCACCCTAGGCGCCCAGTCATGGTGTCCTGTCTTTGGTTGTTGCTGGAAGTGGCGCCCTAGGCGCCCAATGTGTTTCTCTGTTGCTGAAAGTGGCGCCCTAGGCGCCCAGTGGTGATTTGTGCGGTTCTGTGTTGCTGTGAAGGGCGCCCTAGGCGCCCAGAATTTTCTCGTGTCGCTGGGAGAGGCGCCCTAGGCGCCCAGTAGCATTTCTGTGTTGTTGGGGAAGGCGCCCTAGGCGCCCAGTGTTGTTCCCAGTCTCTGTTGTTGCTTCTGTTGTGCTAGGCGCCCTGCTCTTGGTCGCCATATCAGTTTGTGTTGCTGTTGTGCTAGGCGCCCTACTCCTGGGCGCCATGTCAGTTTGTGTTGCTGTTGTGCTAGGCGCCCTGCTCCTGGGCGCCATGTCAGTTTGTGTTGCTGTTGTGCTAGGCGCCCTGCTCCTGGGCGCCATGTCAGTTTGTGTTGCTGTTGGGCTAGGCGCCCTGCTCCTGGGGGCCATGTCAGTTTGTGTTGCTGTTTTGCTAGGCGCCCTGCTCCTGGGCGCCATGTCTGTTGGTTGTTGTTGCCTCTTGGCGCCCTGTTGCTGGGCGCCAGTTTCTGGTTGTTGCTGTTGCCTCTTGGCGCCCTGTTGCTGGGCGCCAGTTTCTGGTTGTTGTTGTTGCCTCTTGGCGCCCTGTTGCTGGGCGCCAGTTTCTGGTTGTTGCTGTTGCCTCTTGGCGCCCTGTTGCTGGGCGCCAGTTTCTGGTTGTTGCTGTTGCCTTTTGGCGCCCTGTTGCTGGGCGCCAGTTTCTGTCTGCTGCTGTTGCCTGTTGGCGCCCTGTTGCTGGGCGCCAGTTCCTGCCATGTCCTATTTGGTTGTGGGTAGCTGGGCGCCTGGGTGGCTGTCCCGGTGGTTGTTGGCATTGGTGTTGTAAAATCGTTGTTGTTCCAGGTGATGTAAATTGTCGTTGTTCTCGGTGTCGTATAATTGTTGTTGCCATTGATGTTGTAAATCCATTGGTGTTTTTGGTGTCGGTGGTTGTTGATCAAGTTGTGAGATTGTCCTACAGGTGTTGGTATTATTGGTTATGATTGGTGTTATTGGTGATGATATAACAGGTGATGTGCCTATTTTATTGGCTAAGGTGATAGGTGATGGGTCTATGACCATTTGTTGATATTGGTGTTGTTGTGTCACTTAGATGACTATTGTTGTTGATTGTCTCTGGTGCATTGTTCATGGTGTCGCATACATTTCATATGCATTATTTTGGTGATGAAGGCTTCGGCCTTGGAGCTATAGGTGATGATATAGGTGATGATGCCCTTATTGGCTATTTTATTGGTGATGATTGGTACCACATGCATATACCCGTTGGTGTGGGTTGCATCTCATTCATTTACTCATGATATTGGTGATGATTCTTGGTGATTGCAATGTGATGTTGTTGTGAAGCGGTAGATATAGTTGTCATAACTCTAGCATGTTGCCTATCATATATGCTATTATAATGTTAGATATCTCACCCCTTCTATTTGAATGTTACCCCTATGCTGGTAACGTCAGGTGATTGCGAGTGAAGGCATGTCTACCTTCGCTAGTCGAGTCGGTGTCGTCGCTCTGATACGTAGCACTCGGGGGGATGAACGCTAGTTTTATTAGATGTCTCTATTATTTAAATTTCTGAAGTTTTATGGTGATGTTATGATTATTCGTTGAAACCTTTATTTTTATTCCGCTGCATGGTGATGGAGTTACTGTTATGTATCGTACTATTTTAATGATGAATTTTATTATTAGCGTGCGATGTTTTAATGGTGAAAATGTGGCATCCCTTGTGGGTGTAGTGAAAAATGTTTTTGAAACTTTGATTTTTGTCAAAATTTACCGGGTAGAAAATGGGTGTTACATTAGTGGTATCAGAGCCGTTTCGGTCTGTCTGGCCAAGTTGTCAAGTTATTGTGTCATTGACGATCGAGTATTGTCAATTAGTTCTAACTGTTGCTTATGATTGTAGTGATTAGTTGAGATGGCTGGAAGGAACGATGCTGCTATTGCTGCTGCGTTGGCTGCTATGGCTCAGGCCGTGGAGGGTCAGCAGAATGCTGGTGAGAATGCCGGGTCTCGTAGTTTGGCTACCTTTCAGAGAGAAAATCCGCCTACCTTCAAGGGCAGGTATGATCCCGATGGGTCTTTAGCTTGGTTGAAAGAGATGGAGAGGATCTTTCGTGTGATGGACTGCACTCCAGCACAGAAGGTCCGTTATGGTACGCATATGCTGGCAGAGGAGGCCGATGACTGGTGGTTAGAGGCTAGGCAGAGGTTGGAGACTGCAAACGAAGAGATCACTTGGGCTGTGTTCCGCAGGGAGTTTATGAGAAAATATTATCCGGAGGATGTCCGAGGTAAGAAAGAGATTGAGTTCCTAGAGCTGAAACAAGGGAATATGTCCGTGACTGAGTATGCTGCTAAGTTCGTGGAATTAGCAAAGTTTTACCCGCATTACAGTGAGGCTACTGCTGAGTTTTCCAAGTGCATTAAGTTTGAGAATGGGCTGCGTCCTGAGATTAAGAAGGCAATTGGTTACCAGAAGATCTGTGTTTTCTTCGACATGATTGATAGCTGCAGAATTTATGAGGAAGACAACAATGCTCACTACAAGATTATGAATGAGAAGAGGAGCAAATTTCAAAGTCCTGGTAAGCCGTATGATGTTCCTGCTGGTAAGGGTAAACAGAAAGCTGCTGTTGACAAGAAGACTAGTGGGGGAGATGCTTCTGCTAGCATTGTATGTTACAAATGTGGCAGAGCTGGTCACAAGAGTAACGTGTGCAAAGCTGAAGTGAAGAAGTGTTACCGTTGTGGTAAGGAGGGTCATGTGGTGGCTGAGTGTGAGCGTAAGGAGGTGGTCTGCTACAACTGTGGTGAAGGAGTGCACATTAGTACGCAGTGTCCGAAGCCGAAGAAAGAAAGGTCCAGTGGAAAAGTGTTCGCTTTAGCAGGTGAAGAGCCTACTGAAGATGATGGACTTATTAGAGGTACGTGCTTCATTAATGGTACTTCTTTAAAATCTATTGTTGATACTGGTGCTACTCATTACTTTATTGCTGCTGATTGTTGTAAGAGATTGGGTCTTGTATTGTCTGCTATGAATGGAGAGATGGTTGTCGACACTCCAGCTATGGGGTCGGTAACTACTTCTCTGGTGTGTTCTCAGTGTCCCTTGTCGATCTTCGACAGAGACTTTGTTGTGGATTTTGTTTGTTTGCCGTTGAGCAGATTGGATGTAATCTTGGGTATGAACTGGTTAGAGCATAACCATGTCCATATTAATTGTCGTAGCAAGTCGGTGAGTTTTGAAGGAGAGGAGTCTGGTCTGTTATCCGCTAGTCAGTTGCGGAAGTTGATGAAGGAAGGAGTTCAGTTATTCTCGCTGATGGCATCGTTGTCTGTTGAGAATCAAGCTATCATTGAAGAGTTGCAGGTGGTGCGCGAGTTTCCTGATGTTTTCCCTGATGAGATTCCAAGTGTACCACCAGAGAGGGAAGTTGAATTCTCTATTGATCTTGTACCTGGTACCAGACCTGTTTCTATGGCACCGTACAGGATGTCCGCATCCGAATTGTCTGAGTTGAAGAAGCAACTTGAGGATCTTCTCGAGAAGAAGTTTGTGAGGCCGAGTGTATCGCCGTGGGGAGCTCCTGTGTTGTTAGTTAAGAAGAAGGATGGTAGTATGAGACTCTGTGTGGATTATCGGCAATTGAATAAGGTGACAATTAAGAACAAGTATCCACTTCCGAGGATAGACGATTTGATGGATCAGTTGGTGGGTGCTCAAGTATTCAGTAAGATTGATTTGAGATCGGGTTATCATCAGATCAAGGTGAAGGACGGAAATATTCAGAAGACGGCTTTCAGAACCCGTTATGGTCATTATGAGTATTCGGTGATGCCGTTCGATGTTACCAACGCACCAGGAGTATTTATGGAATATATGAATCGTATATTTCATACTTACTTAGATCGGTTTGTGGTGGTATTCATCGATGACATTCTGATTTACTCTAAATCGGAGGAAGAGCATGCAGAGCATCTGAGGTTAGTATTGGAGGTACTGAAGGAAAAGAAACTGTATGCGAAGTTGTCAAAGTGTGAGTTCTGGTTGAAGGAAGTGAGTTTTCTCGGTCATGTCATTTCTGGTAGTGGTATTGCGGTGGATCCGTCGAAAGTAGAAGCAGTGGTGAATTGGGAAGCTCCGAAGTCGGCTACTGAAATTAGAAGCTTTTTGGGATTGGCCGGCTATTATAGGAGATTCATTGAAGGTTTTTCTAAGTTAGCACTTCCGTTAACTCAGTTAACCTGCAAAGGAAAGGCTTTCGTTTGGGACGCCCGTTGTGAAGAAAGTTTCGTGGAATTGAAGAAGAGATTGACAACGTCTCCTGTCTTGACGTTGCCCAATCCGGAAGGGTCGTTTGTGGTGTATTGTGAGGCTTCAAAAATGGGTTTAGGTGGTGTGCTTATGCAAGATGGGAAGGTTATTGCGTATGCATCGAGACAGTTAAGAGTTCATGAGAAGAATTATGCCACGCATGACTTAGAACTAGTTGCAGTGGTTTTTGTGCTAAAGATTTGGAGGCACTATCTCTATGGTTCCAGATTTGAGGTGTTTAGTGACCATAAGAGCTTGAGATATTTGTTTGACCAGAAAGAGTTGAATATGAGGCAGCGACGATGGTTGGAGTTGTTGAAGGACTATGATTTCGGTTTGAACTATCATCCAGGCAAAGCTAATGTCGTGGCCGATGCTTTAAGCCGGAAGACCTTGCATATGTCGGCAATGATGGTTAAGGAGTTAGAACTGATTGAGGAGTTCAGAGATATAAGTCTGGTGTGTGAAGTGACACCTCAGAGTGTTAAGTTAGGGATGTTGAAGATTGGTAATGATTTTCTGGACAGCATCAGAGAGGCCCAAAAATCAGATGTTAAACTGGTAGACTTGAAGGTCGGGATTGATCGATCTGAGAATGAGGACTTCAGGTTGGATTCCCAAGGTGTGTTGAGGTTCCATGATAGGATTTGTATTCCTGATGATGCAGACATGAAGAGAGCCATTCTTGAAGAGATTCACAGAAGTAAGTTAAGCATTCATGCGGGAGCTACAAAGATGTATCAAGACCTGAAGAAGTTGTTTTGGTGGCCTGGTATGAAGCGAGATGTGGCGCAGTTCGTTTATGCATGTTTGACTTGCCAGAAGTCAAAGGTTGAGCATCAGAAGCCTGCTGGGTTGATGCAACCGTTAGAAATTCCAGAATGGAAATGGGATAACATTTCGATGGACTTTGTGACGGGATTGCCTAATACTGCGAGAGGGTATGATGCAATTTGGGTGATTGTTGACAGATTAACGAAATCGTCTCATTTTGTTCCTATCAGCATCACGTATCCGGTGTCGAGGTTGGCAGAGATTTATATCCGGGAGATTGTGAAGCTTCATGGAGTTCCTATGAGTATTGTTTCGGATAGAGATCCGAGGTTCACTTCAGATTTCTGGAAGAGTTTGCAAGAGAAGTTAGGGTCTAAGTTGAGGTTGATTTCGGCATATCATCCTCAGACAGATGTCATTCAGAGAGGACAATTCAGTCATTAGAAGATTTGTTGAGGGCTTGTGTTTTGGAACACGGAGGTTCGTGGGACTCCTACCTTCCACTGATAGAGTTCACGTATAACAACAGTTACCATTCTAGTATTGGGATGGCACCTTTTGAAGCATTATATGGTCGAAAATGTAGAACCCCGCTGTGTTGGTATGAGTCTGGAGAGAGTGTGGTGCTTGGACCGGAGATTGTTCGAGAGACAACTGAAAAGGTGAAGTTGATTCGTGAGAAGATGAAGGCTTCACAGATTCGACAGAAGAGTTATCACGACAAGCGAAGGAAAGATTTAGAGTTTCAAGCGGGTGAGCATGTATTTTTGAGAGTCACTCTGGTGACCGGTGTTGGACGCGCTTTGAAGTCGAAGAAGCTCACTCCTCGTTTCATTGGTCCTTATCAGATTTCGGAGAGGGTCGGGAATGTTGCATATAGAGTGGCTTTACCGCCTAACCTTTCGAATTTGCATGACGTGTTTCATGTGTCGCAACTTCAGAAGTACATTTCAGATCCATCTCATGTGATCCGCATGGATGATATGGAGGAACGGGATAATCTCACGGTGGAGACGATGCCTGTACGAATCGAAGATCATGAGGTGAAAATTCTAAGAGGCAAGGAGATTGCGTTGGTGAAAGTAGTCTGGCTAGGAGCTGCCGGAGAGAGCATGACGTGGGAGCTGGAGAGCAAGATGCGGGAATCCTATCCCGAGCTGTTTGAATCAGGTAAATTTCGAGGACGAAATATTCTAAGTGGGGGAGAGTTGTAACGCCCAAAAAATTTAATTATTTATTTAATTAAATTATTTAGGTATTTTATTAGTATAGTCATTTTAAAATAATAATATGGTGTTTTATTTAAATCAGGGAGTGGTGTTTAGTAATTAAGTTGAGTAGTCGAAGGAGGCCCGTGATCCAAGGGCCGAAGGGCATAGGCGCATGAAGGAGAGCATTAGCTAGGGTTTGGCTCATTTGCGCATTTTTGAAAAAAGAAAGACAGATTGCGAAGAGAGAAGAGAAAGGGTGGAGGCGCAACCAAGAAGAAAGAGGAGAGGAGCTCTTGTTGTTGTGGTTCTTTGGAGCTTCGTTCAAGGGGATCTCGTATTCGGCATATCTATGGTAAGGGTGGGTTTTACCTTTATAATAGGGTGTATGATGGGTGTTATGTGGGAGATAGGCTCTATGTTGTCCCTTTGACTTTGTTTGGTGTTTATTTGGTGACGTTTGAATGTACTCTTGTTGATTTCAATTGGTGTTTGGTGATTGATCATGGTGAAAATCAAAAAAAAAAAGAAAATTGATCCCTAGGCGCCATGGGCGCCATTGATGTTGTCGCATGTTGCTGTCTTGGTTACTGGAAGTGGCGCCATAGGCGCCCAGTGTTGTTTCGGTGTTGCTGAGAAAGGCGCCTTAGGCGCCCAGTGTTGCTGTCTTGGTTGCTGGAAGTGGCGCCCTAGGCGCCCAGTCATGGTGTCCTGTCTTTGGTTGTTGCTGGAAGTGGCGCCCTAGGCGCCCAGTGTGTTTCTGTGTTGCTGAAAGTGGCGCCCTAGGCGCCCAGTGGTGATTTGTGTGGTTCTGTGTTGCTGTGAAGGGCGCCCTAGGCGCCCTGTAGCGTTTCTGTGTTGGTGGGGAAGGCGCCCTAGGCGCCCAGTGTTGTTCCCAGTCTCTGTTGTTGCTTTTGTTATGCTAGGCGCCCTGCTCCTGGGCGCCATATCAGTTTGTGTTGCTGTTGTGCTAGGCGGCCTACTCCTGGGCGCCATGTCAGTTTGTGTTGCTGTTGTGCTAGGCGCCCTGCTCCTGGGCGCCATGTCAGTTTGTGTTGCTGTTGTGCTAGCCGCCCTGCTCCTGGGCGCCATGTCTGTTGGTTGATGTTGCCTCTTGGCGCCCTGTTGCTGGGCGCCAGTTTCTGGTTGTTGCTGTTGCCTCTTGGCGCCCTGTTGCTGGGCGCCAGTTTCTGGTTGTTGTTGTTGCCTCTTGGCGCCCTGTTGCTGGGCGCCAGTTTCTGGTTGTTGCTGTTGCCTCTTGGCGCCCTGTTGCTGGGCCCCAGTTTCTGGTTGTTGCTGTTGCCTTTTGGCGCCCTGTTGCTGGGCGCCAGTTTTTGTCTGCTGCCGTTGCCTGTTGGCGCCCTGTTGCTGGGCGCCAGTTCCTGCCATGTCCTATTTGGTTGTTGGTAGCTGGGCGCCTGGGTGGCTGTCCCGGTGGTTGTTGGCATTGGTGTTGTAAAATCGTTGTTGTTCCAGGTGATGTAAATTGTTGTTGTTCTCGGTGTCGTATAATTGTTGTTGCCATTGATGTTGTAAATCCATTGGTGTCTTTGGTGTCGGTGGTTGTTGATCAAGTTGTGAGATTGTCCTACAGGTGTTGGTATTATTGGTGATGATTGGTGTTATTGGTGATGATATAACAGGTGATGCGCCTATTTTATTGGCTAAGGTGATAGGTGATGGGTCTATGACCATTTGTTGATATTGGTGTTGTTGTGTCACTTAGATGACTATTGTTGTTGATTGTCTCTGGTGCCTTGTTCATGGTGTCGCATACATTTCATATGCATTATTTTGGTGATGAAGGCTTCGGCCTTGGAGCTATAGGTGATGATATAGGTGATGATGCCCTTATTGGCTATTTTATTGGTGATGATTGGTACCACATGCATATACCCGTTGGTGTGGGTTGCATCTCATTCATTTACTCATGATATTGGTGATGATTCTTGGTGATTGCAATTTGATGTTGTTGGGAAGCGGTAGATATAGTTGTCATAACTCTAGCATGTTGCCTATCATATATGCTATTATAATGTTAGATATCTCACCCCTTCTGTGTGAATGTTACCCCTATGCTGGTAACGTGCAGGTGATTGCGAGTGAAGGCATGTCTACCTTCGCTAGTCGAGTCAGTGTCGTCGCTCTTATACGTAGCACTCGGGGGGATGAACGCTAGTTTTATTAGATGTCTCTATTATTTAAATTTCTGAAGTTTTATGGTGATGTTATGATTATTCGTTGAAACCTTTATTTTTATTCCGCTGCGTGGTGATGGAGTTACTGTTATGTATCGTACTTTTTTAATGATGAATTTTATTATTAGCGTGCGATGTTTTAATGGTGAAAATGTGGCATCCCTTGTGGGTGTAGTGAAAAATGTTTTTGAAACTCTGATTTTTGTCAAAATTTACCGAGTAGAAAAGGGGTGTTACACTGGCTGTTCACTTGGCGCCCTGCCAGGCGCCCTCATGGGCGTTGGCTGCTTTCACTTGGCGCCCGGCCAGGCGCCCTCATGGGCGCTGGCTGTTCACTTGGCGCCCTGCCAGGTGCCCTCATGGGCGCTGGCTGCTTTCTACTTGGCGCCCTGCCAGGCGCCCTCATGGGCCCCGGTTGCTTTCACTTGGCGCCCTCATGGGTGCTGGCTTCTTTCACTTAGCGCCCTGCCAGGAGCCCTCACGGGCGCTGGCTGTTCACTTGGCGCCCTGCCATGCGCCCTCATGGCATTGGCTGCTTTCTTATTCTGGAGGCAGTTTGTCAGGGGGGTCTGAACCTAACTTGCCCATCAGAGGTTGCGATATATCGCTTCATGCCCCGTGGCAAAGTCAACTCCGGGGGCAGTTTATCAGAGCTCAGTCTGAATTTAACTCGCTCATCAGAGGTTGTGACACGTTTAAAGTCACTTCGCACCTCGTGGGACTCTAGGGGTAGTTTATCAGAATCGATCTGAATTTAACTCGCCCCTCAGAGGTTGTGACACTTTTAAAGTCACTTCGCACCTGATGGGACTCTGGGGGAAGTTTATTAGAATCGATCTGAATTTAACTCGCCCCTCAGAGGTTGTGACACGTTTAATGTCACTTCGCACCTCGTGGGACTCTGGGGGCAGTTTATCAGAATCGATCTGAATTTAACTCACCCATCAGAGGTTGCGACATGTTTAAAGTCGCTTCGTGCCTCGTGGCAATGTTAACTCTGGGGGCAGTTTATCAGAATTGATCTGAATTTAACTCGCCCATCAGAGGTTGCGACACGTTTAAAGTCACTTCACGCCTCATGGCAAAGTTCGATATCGACCTGCGTTGGTCGGGGGATCTCCTCGATGGCGATCCCCGGTGGTGCCCCTGGTGGATATTGACCTGGTTCCACCGTTACCCCCCAAGTCGAGATTATCCTGGGGAATAGTCTTGACTTGACGTTGTCGTTTAGGATGCCCTCGTAGGTTGGGTTTCCCTTATGGCTCGTGCCGTCATCGGGTCTGCTAATTTTGTCAGAGGGTCACAGCAATTATCCTGCTCGTCTATTGGTATTTTTCGCTGACTTGCCTTGATCGAGGTGATTGATGGTGTGTATGGGTGAGCAACACCACATTTTCTTTTCCTCTTTGCTCACGCGCTCGTGCACTATGTTTTTTCCTCACGTGCTCGTGCACCATTTGATTTTCTCACGAGCTTGTGAGTGCCGTCAGCTTGTTTCCCTTCCTGGGTGCGGAGACGTATGAACTGGCTTTCGAGCTTAACATGAGAATTGTAGCTAAGCTTCTTAGCTTTCCAACGCATGCTCACACGCCTCCATCGGATAAGTATGGATGAAGTTACGGACTACAAACTCGAACCCCTTCCTGCGTGCCGGGTAACAAGGTGCAACATCCCGAAGTTGGCGCCCTCCTCCTGGGCGCCTTGAGCCAAAGTGCAACATCCTGATGTTGGGGTCCCGCTGGGCGCCCTGTGCCATGTCGCTGCTTTCTGATGCTGGCGCCCTCCTGGGCGCCATGTGCCATATATCCTGATTTTGGCGCTCTCCTGGGCGCCTTGTGTCAAGATGCTGCGTCTTGATGTTGGTGCCCTCCTCCTAGGCGCCTTTCCTGGGTGCGGAGATGTCTGAATTGGATTTTGAGATTAACATGAGAGTTGTAGCTCTTCTTCTTAGCTTTCCAACGCATGCTCACACGCCTCCATCGGATAAGCATGGACGAAGTTATGGACTGCAGACTAGAGATCACCCTCGTAGGTGGATATCTCTGGTGTCTGTGATGGTCTTGTCATTTGCTTGACTTCCGCGCCTTTCTTAGCTCTTGCTACCCAAGACATCGTGGTCTCATACCTTGGGTCCCTTCCGGCTGGGTGCCGTGAACTTGGCTGCTTTGCTTTAGGAAGATAAGCGCGTCATCACACCCTTGACTCCCCTACTTGGAGAGATGAACTTGGCTTTGAGCTAATGTTGAGGTTGCCCCCTACGATCCAGGAAGTCCCTCCCTACATGGTATGTTAGGTCTCAGACTTGTCTCGCTCCACTACCGACAATGGAGTTGGACCTTTTTCCTTTCTTGATATTCTTCTTTTGTGCTCAAACAACAAAATTCATAACTAGGCCTAGCCTTAGGCCTGAGTCCTGATGCTCTGCTCCTTATTTGGAGTCGCGAGTTTCATCATCTTCTTCATTCACGTATTGGGTGAGCTTCCCTTCTTCAATGTCATCCCTGGGGGTGCTGCATTTGCTGGTACTGAGCCCATAGCAAGTCAGATCAGCCTGCATGCTGCCAACCTGGGCCTCCTCTTGGTAGGCCATGTTGTCTTCTTCATAGTCCATGTACTTTTGATGCCTGTGTCGGTCGGGGGATCTCCTCGATGGAGATCCCCGGTGGTGCCTCGAAGTCACCGTTGTTGGAGGAAGGGTTCCCCTGCCAGGCGCCCTCATGGGCGCTACCTGTGTTGCCATGGCGCCTTGCCAGGCGCCCTCATGGGTGCCAGGCGCCCTCATGGGCGCTGTCCGATGTTGCCAAGGCGCCCTGCCAGGCGCCCTCATGGGAGCCAGGCGCCCTCATGGGTGCCAGGTTGGGCATATCCTTAGCACTCTGCTGGTCTTCCTGATGCAGCATAGCTTGAGTGCGATTGGCCAGGAGATCCAAAAGCTGACTCATATTGAAGGCTAGCAGACTGACTGGTGCCCTCGTTAGGAAGGCTGGCGACGTTGCCCTCTTTAGGCAGGCTGACGATGTTGCCCTCATTTAGGCTGGCTGACGACGTTGCCCTCTTTAGGCGGGTTGTCGACATTCCCTCAATGGTATCCTCTGGTCGGGGTACTGGTATGGGAGCCATGGAGCAGCAAGAGAAAAGTTCGAGTAGTGATGATGTGAAAGATAGATAACCCCCACTGTGGTCGCCAATGTTCTGTACCTAGCAGTATTTTGGTCGGTTGCTGTTGGTAGGTCTCTTGCTGCCTTGGCAGGAGGTCAGTGAGCACCCGAGGGGGGGGGGTACCTGCAAGCTACTCCGACGCTCAAGTCAGTATCTCGAATATATGAGTGAAGGTACTAAGGATTAGAGATCGAACCTTTCTTAGAGCAAAGTTTGCCTGTATTTATAGGAAATCGTGCCCTCTTGTGGATCGTTGGATGGGTAGAGTCGATCTTGACCGTCCAAGCATGTTAGGCTCGCATGAGGTGGATATGGGCTGAATCGGTAGGGCTGACCCATATTACTTGCTAAGCGCACCTCCTGGTTTTGCTAATGGGACCCCTTGGTCCACTCCAGAACACATAGCATAACCTCAACCTCTTTATTATAACCTCAAGGGACATTTAGTCCATCAATACATAGGGTTGGGGAAAGGATTAGAATAGGTTTGGAATCAATTAGGAAGGCTTTGGACCCATTTTAAAATCAGGGATAGAAAGATCAACACGGGTCGTGCCAAAATCAGCACGGGTCGTGCTGACTTATCAGCATTTCTAAAAATCCTGTTTTCGTGTGAAATTCCCATTCAGATCGATTCCGAAACTTATTCCGATCAATACCCAAACATAACAACACATCGTTCAGCAACAACAATCATCATAAACATCATCAAACCTTCCATTATCAATCATTCAAATATTCATAACAAAAATACATTTTCGTAAATGACGATTTTTGACTCGAAACTTAACCAAACGAAAACCAAAACAAATATTCAGTCTCAACCAGTATTTAACACGAAATTTAATCCCTAAGCGAGTATAGAACTCACCATAGTGTGATGAAAATCACAACAACAACCAATACAAAATCCAAGCTATGCTCAATCGATCCAAACTCTCCGAAACGCTCGAAACGCTCTCCAATTCGAACTCGAACTAACCGAACTACTCCAAATCTGAATTCCAGCAGCTAGAATCCTTTCCTTGCTACTCCAATCTACAATGCAGCTCCTAGATGACTCCATCCAGCTCCCAATCACAAGTCTTTAACTTTACAACCGAAATTGCCAAAAACCGATTTCTAGCTCTCCAAGTGTCTCAAACTGAAACCCAGCAACCCTATTAGACTCTAGCTCAGCCTCCCAACCCTCTCCTAAGCTCTTGATGGTGCAATCCAACAAGAAAAGCTCAATGGTGCAGCTCCAAGGAAACAAATTGATGATTTGAGCTCACAAAACTTACTTTCCACACAAATACTCAGCTTTAATGAAGGAAGGATTGGTGGAGATTGAGACCCTAACTCAGAATTTCGATTGGTGAAGATGAAAGAGGAGATCAAGACGGATTCAACAAGCCCTCAAACAGCAACATGCATCAAGAATCCCCTTAGTTCTCCCTCCCTCTCTTGTTCACGGCTCCTCCCTCTCTTCTTCCCTTCTCTTTCGTTTTCTCCTTTCTTTTCTCAGCCAAGTGAAGATTGTGGTTTTGTTTTTGAGTGTGTCATTTCCCTTTTATAGGAGATCTTTAGTGAATGGCAATATGGGAATTTGGTGTTCAGCTGAAGGTAAGGAGTGAATAAAATAAAGTTCCTCAAATGCCCCCCCATCTACTTACTAGCATTCAATTTAATTAATTCATAACTCAAACACTTAATATTATTTAGTAACTAAACACATAATTACTCTATCCAATCCATGACAATCACCTCATCATTAATTAATTAAGCTAAATTACTCAAATTAGCTAAATTGGGGATGTTACAATCACCCCAACTTGAAAGATTTTGTCCTCAAAATCGTCCAAGTTACTCAATGGCCACTATCCTAAAGCTTCATCTATCTTCATGCCATCTCACAAGTCAAACCCTAACTTCTCTTCTTAGACACTTAAAGGGATTCACCCCAACTTGGATTGACCATAGTCAATTCTATCTCCACACATTAACGATCGAAGGAAATCATGATTGCATCAAAGAGTTTAAGAAAAGAAGCAAGATATATTTTTAAAAGTGGTTTCGCTCTTTAGTGCAATCAAGTTTCCATCCATACCAATTAATGTAACCTGTACTCTCTATATGATCCTTTGGTTGAATCGGTTTCAAGAACTAGACGGTCACCCATAGCTTCCTCGAACCATCACGGATGCCCATCTATTGTTCCGGAGCGTCATCCGTAGCCCTCTGCTTCTGCTGCACCCTCTGATCAAACGAGAAGGCTAGAAATCCTATGGTTTAGGGCTTCAGACATTTTCGGGACTAAGGAAACCAATAGTGATCATTCTCAGTAACTCACATGAAACATTGAGCGGATCCTGACTCAATAATTCACATAATTTACTGAAAGGTTCTGACATTTACTTGTCTAAGTCCCTAACTGACTCGATCTAGTATCCTCTTGACCGTAAGGTCACTAAGCCTGACTAGGTCGAACTGCTCTGATACCATAATGTAACACCCCAGTTTTTCTTACATAGAAAATACCAAGATATACAACATAGCATACATCAGAGATAACTTCCTGTCATTAGATATTGAACACAAACTAAAACTTGATAAAAATGCATCAAGCGATCCCTCATAGCAATAATAAACCTCCCATCATCCTAGTATTCAATATCCAATACAGAAATAGCGAAAACGATTTATAACTTCTAATATCAATACAAGTCATAACATCGAAATTACAAAGACAACTGGGAAACTCAGCATAAGCATATAAACTAAAACTTCAACATCTCCTTGGGACACCACGACTAGCTGTGCCTCTTCGCCTTTGCATTTCCCTGTTTCTCTGTAAAAACCATAATTATAAAGGGTGAGATAAACATTATCTGAGTGAGACTTATCGAGACCCCTTACTAACACTCGTGGTTCATTATGCATCATTCTAACTCGTGGCCCTAATAAGCGGCCACGTGAAAACCTCTCCTCGACTTTAACTCGTAGTCCTGATAAGCGACTACGTGAAAACCTCTTTTACACTGCTTAGCATATCACCGAGAACCATTTTCTATTCCCGGTGAACCCATTCCACTGACCATTTTCTATCAAGCGGATTGACTATTTTCTATCAAGCGGATTCCACATGGGCCTAGGTTCATAGGGCTCATGACTTCCCCTCCCCTAGTACACTAACCTCATTAATAGGGTCGTCACCCTAGACCTCTATTTATATAATTTATATAAGTACACCCGCATTGGGCCGTCTCATGAACAATCAGTATTACCCGCATTGGGCCGTCTCTTTTACTTGACATAACCATAACATAACCTCAACCTCTTTATTATAACCTCAAGGGACATTTAGTCCATTTAAACAATTATCATGACCTCACTCGTGGTTACTAACGTTCATTAACATGACTTAGGGAAACATTGCAATTCAATCCAAACATCATTATTTCAATCACAATCATAATTACCTCAATCACAATCAACATAATCATTTCAATTACAATCAATATCATAACATTAACCTCAACCTCATGGGACTTATAGTCCACTTATCATGACATAACATAATCACATTTAAACATAACATGACATTACCTCAACTTCCTGGTCATTCACATAGACTCTAGTTGTTCAAACCATTTTGATCCCACCAATAAGACCTCAATCAGATGTGCTAGCAACAGGTCCATAATGTCTAAAGGAATGGGGAATATTAGGTTCACTAAAGAAGATGGCCAGGTAATCTTAATTCAGAATGTATTTTATGTACCATGTATTAGCTGCAACTTAATTGGCTTAGGTCAACTAATTGAAAAGGGTTTTTCAGTAGTTATGAAGGACTTAAAGCTAAAATTGTTTGATACTAAAAAAACTAGTATTAACTACCCCTTTAGCCAATAACAGATTCTTCAAAACCAGCATTAGTATGACTGAGGAAAAATGCCTAAGTGCCACTGCTGATTTTGAAAATATGTTATGGCATAATAGGTTTGGACATTTGAACTTTAAAAGCCTATGTAATCTAAGTTCTAAAGGGTTAGTAAAGGGATTACCTAGGATTGATTTGTCTAGAGATACTTGTACTACTTGTCTAGTTGGAAAACAACCTAGGAAACAGTTTAGGACTGAAATGAAGCATAAGTCTAAAGATGTTTTACATGTTGTTTATTCTGACCTATGTGGACCTTTTGATGTACCCTCTAATGGGGGTAACAAGTATTTCATAACTTTTGTAGATGAATTTTCTAGGAAAATTTAGCTCTACTTACTCAAAACCAAAGGAGAAGCCTTTGGAATTTTCAAGCAGTTCAGGGTAATGGCAGAAAAAAAAAGTGGCAGGCAGCTAAAGGTACTAAGGACAGATGGTGGTGGTGAGTATACCTCAAAAGAATTTGAGGAATACTACACAACCCATGGTATCCTACATGAAGTAACCTCTCGTTATACCCCACAACACAATGGGATAGCAAAAAGGAGAAACAGAACCATTTTAGATATGACCAGAACTATGATTAACCTAAAAGGTTTACCTAAGAAGCTATGGACAGAAGTTGTTCATACAATAGTGTACATTTTGAACAGATGTCCTACAAAGGGGCTGGAAGATAAAGTTCCAGAACAAGAGTGGACTGGAGATAAGCCTAGTGTGGCTCATCTAAGGGTATTTGGCTCTCTAACCTACAACCATGTACCTGATAGCAAGAGAAAGAAGTTGGAGGATAAGAGCAAGCCTCTAATATTTGTGGGATACCGTCCTACAGGTGCTTATAGGATGCTAGATCCTAAGAATGATAAGATTGAGACATCAAAGGATGTTGTTGTGCTTGAAGACAAGCAGTGGGACTAGGATAAGGTTGAACAAGTGAGTTTAGTGGATACTACAGACCTAGAAGAGGTTCTAGACATTAGAACAGAAACTATTGGTGAAAATTCTGATGAAGAAGAACCTGTCCAACCAGAGGAAGATCCTAATCTTCATGATTTGGAGAAAAATAACTCAGAACCAGACCCTGAACCTGCTCTTCAGGCTCTACCTAGGGCACAATGACTGACACAGCCTCCTAGGATACTTGCAGAGTTTGATTTAGCCACATACAATGAGGTGAATGAGAATGGTGACCTCATTCACTTTGCAATGGTGGCAGATATGGAACCAGTTGACTTTAAGGAAGCCTTAAAGGATAAAAACTGGAAAAATGCTATGATTGAGGAGTTAAGCTCCATAGAAAAGAATAAAACATGGACCCTAACACCTTTGCCTAAGAATAAGAAGGCAATAAGTGTAAAATGGGTGTTTAAGCTGAAACTGGATCCTAATGGCAAGATAGTCAAGCATAAAGCTAGACTAGTGGATAGAGGGTTTCAACAGAAGCATCGAATTGACAATGAAGAGGTGTTCTCACCTGTGGCTAGGCATGAGACCATTAGATTGGTGACTGCCTTAGCCTGCAGTAAGGGATGAGACTTATATCATTTAGATGTAAAGTCAACATTCCTAAATGGTCCTTTGGAAGAGACTGTCTTTATCTCACAGCCTCCTGGCTTTGAGATAAAAGGCAAAGAGAACCTAGTATGCTATTTGCATAAGGAATTATATGGTTTAAAACAGGCTCCAAGAGCCTGAAATAAACGAATAGACACATTTTTTGTGGAAAATGGTTTCACAAAATGCACCAATGAGTTTGGTGTGTATGTGAAAGGCACTATATGGGTACTGATTTGCTACTAATTTGTTTGTATGTTGATGATCTTTTGGTGACAGGTAGCAATTCTATGGCAATCAAAAAATTCAAGGACTCTATGAAGAGTGAATTTGAGATGACAGATTTAGGGAGGCTCTCCTACTTCCTATGATTAGAATTGCTAAGGGTACCAGAAGGTCTAATCCTACATCAAATGAAGTATGCTAAGGAATTGCTCACGAAATTTGAAATGGCAGAATGTAATTCTGCTCTCTATCCAGGAGAAGGTTTTCTAAGCAAAAAGGAGGGTGAAAAAGGATCTAAAGTGGACTCTACATACTTCAGGCAGATTGTAGGTTCACTGAGATATATGTGCCACAGCGGGCCAGATATTCTCTTTGCTACAGGGATGATAAGCAGGTTCACGAATGAACCATTGGAGATACACCTTAATGCTGCTAAAAGGGTTCTAAGGTACATTAAGGGTACTTTGAATTATGGCTTATTCTTTCCTAAAGGAACTTATCTAGGGAAATTTGAGCTATTGGGATACTCTGACAGTGATTGGTGTGGAGACCACATAGGTAGGAGGAGTACTTATGATTTTCATTTTAAGTTTCAGGGCATATCTGTTTCCTAGAGTTCTAAAAAGCAACAAATAGTTGCTCTTTCCTCCTGTGAAGCAGAGTATGTCTCTGCATGTAGTGCTGCCACACAGGCAGCATGGCTGGAAGCATTGCTAAAAGAACTAAAGGTGGAGCTAACTCAATCTCTTACACTCCTAATTGACAACAAATCTGCCCTATGTCTTGCTAAGAATCCTATGGGGCATGGAAGGACCAAGCACATTGAGACAATGTATCATTATCCAAGAGAACAAGTTACCAAAGGTAACTTAGTGATGGATTATTGTCCTACTAAGGAACAACTTGTTGATGTGTTTACTAAGGCTCTAAAAGGTGAGTCTTTTACTAAACTTAGAAGAGAATTAGGTTTAGTTGCTTTCTAACCTAAGTAAGCAACTTCTATGGCTATTATCCAGATGCCTGTTCTGGATCATCTATGTTTTAAAGGTTAAACCAGGGGCCTGTCTTGTGTATCTTAGGTTTCTCTTCTATGTTTAGGAACTTAGTACATAAACCTAGGGTTTTATATTAAGGAAGGGTATTAGATTTATCATCCAAATACCCTACCATCATTGCAACAACTTTATTTCTCAACAAATAGTTGTTGCATTTTTAGGTAGTTACAATAACAGTCAAGTAACTGTCAAAACATTTTTAATACAGTTTTGCTAAAGTTTGTTATAAAAATAAACTTGACAACAGTTACAATAAACCTAACAATCAGCCGAACAGATTTACAGCTTTGTGTATATATACTCTATAGATTGTACAAAATCATACAGTGAATTGAAATAAAAAGTTTACAAGTTTTACATTCAGTTCTCTTGAAAATACTCTGATTTTCTTTGTTCTCCTCCAGTGTGTATGCTTAATGCTACGTTATTGAGTTCTTCATCTCCATCAACAAGCTTGGTTGAGCCTCACAAAAGAAAAAAGAAACTGAGTTAGGGTTTCTACTTAGTTGTGAGAAAGAGAAAAGAAAGTATAAACAGTGAGAGTGATGTCTACCTGTTCTTAGTTTTGCGAGTGGTAGTTCTGTGAAAGAGCTTCACTAAGTTGCCAAACAATTGCTCAAGAATACATGCAAACAGAAGAACAAAAGGGGAATTAGGGTTTTGTCTAGTTCTCTTTTCTCCTTCTTCACGTTTTCTTCTCTCCCTCTCTCCCTCACTTTTTCTGGTTTTCAGGAATGTTGTGGAATGAGAGAGTGAGTTGTGTTTTGCTTTAATGAGGTCAGCTGAGGGCTTAAAAAAAGGGTAAAAAGACCACTTAGCCCTTAAGTGATTTCATCACTTTGTTTCACTTCTAACTAACCGCTAACTCATAATTTTCTTCAAAAATCTTGGTTGTGGTCTTGTGGAATTGAGAAGTATGTTTAGTGTTGTGTAAATTGGGTTAATGGCTTGAAGGATATGGAAATGACCAAAACGCCCTTGGCTCCTTAATCCTCTCAATTCTATCTCTGCCCCCAAACAAACACACCAAATCACATATTTCAAACAATGATGCAATTAATTCATATGATTTAGCGATAACTCATAACCTCGATTAGATTTATTATTTAATCGAATAATAAATCACTATTTAATTTCGTAATCCGAAATTAACGAAACTAGGGATGTTACAATAGGAACTTACAATTTCTACTTGAGAATATGCAATTTTATATGCTACAACATTGATTCGCATCAGGCCAACAAGTTAGCACAACTCTTCCCCATTCTATTTGGTTTTTGGTCACGAACCTAATATTTCCCATCTTTGAATTTTTGGATGTGCAGTGTATGTTCCAATTTCTTCACTCACAATGCACTATGATGGGTGCTCAGAGAATTTTAGGAATATATATTGGATATAAATCTCCATGTATCATATAGTATCTTGAGCCAATAATTGGAGACTTGTTTATAGTCCAGTTGGATGATTATCATTTTATGAATTAAATTTCTTAACATTAGGGGGAGAGAATGAGCAGCTGAAAAAAAAAAGAGATCAATTGGAATGAATTATCATTGTCTCATTTGGATTCTCAAACTAAACAATGTGAACTAGAAGTTAAAAAGATAATTCATTTGCAAAGCTTAGAAAATCATCTACCAAATGCATTTGCTGACGAGGCGTGACCAAATCATACATATCAGCTGCTAATGCTCCAATAAAATGGATGTCCCTGCTGGACAATCTAATATTGCAAATGAGTCTCAACTGCGCCTGAAGCGTGGTAGACCAATCGGTTCCAAAGATAAAAATCCCCGAACAAGAAAAGGAGCTAAAAAGAAAGATGGTCTAAGCGAGGATATAGAAACTTTAAAAGAGTGTTCATACATAATTGACATTTCAGTTCCAGAAGAACTGATCAGGTATTTGAAAAATTCTGAAGTTAAAGAGATCTCAAAGAATTATGTCATGAATGAAATACAATGGAACCGAAACGAAGTCAACGTTGATGATGTTTTTACATATAATATAGCGCTAAATGAGATAAATGATAGTGAGGATCATGAACCAAAGTCTATTAAAGATTGGAGACAAAGTGAGAATTGGCCAAAATTGAAAGATGAAATTGAAGCAGAATTAAATTCGTTTTACAAAAGTTTTTGGACATGTAGTCCAAACACCATAAAGGTGTGAAACCAGTCGGATACAAATGGGTTTTTGTGCAATAACAGAATGAGAATGATGAAATTGTGAGATACAAAGCTCGACATGTTGCTCAAGGGTGGATGCAAGTACTTTCCAGTACTTAATTAGCCTTGTAGCACATGAAGAGCTCAATTTTCACAAGATGGATGTTGTTGCGACTTATTTGTCTGACTCATTTGATAGTCGTAATTATTTGAAGATTATTGAAGGATTTAATGTCCAATACACACTTTTTGGATTCTTGAGATGATTACTCAAATTGAATCAATCCCCCATGAGATAATATAGTTTGAACACATATGGTATAATCGTCTAAATTTATATTCTAAAGGAGGGATACAAGAATGACATCACTTGTATGAAAATATTTGGAAAAGAATTTGCTATAACTGATGTCTATGTTGATGACATAAATATTATCGAAACTCCTGAAGAGCTTCCAAAAACTATACACTTTTCAAGGAAAGAGCTCTAGATGAATGACCTCAAATTATATCTGATGATTTTGAGGTTGAACCTGTAGGTGACCTCTACATTGAAAATCCCAGAAAGATTTAAGATAAAAAGAAATATCTTGAAATAAATTCTTTTGAAAAACAAAGTCCCACATTGGTCCGCTGAAATTATTTATATTGAGTACATGAGTTGTGTGGTAAAATATATGAAATATCTCAGTCACAAAGACTATGAAAGCATGCATGCATATTACATTTTGTATCCCTTTATATGATAATATTATGTGATAATTAGTAGTAATATAGTTCATTACAAACCAATATGCATTAGAACAAAGTGGGATGCATATTTCATTTTTGACTATCCTAATGAATAAATCATTTTATATATGTTACCCAAATTAACCATGCAGATACAAAGTATTTTTCTGATGTAGATCAAGTCAAATCGCAAGTCAGCTATTATCTACATGTGGGAACATTGAAATATATTTTTAATCTACAAGACAATCTATGGTTCTTAATTGATTCTTCATTTAATGCTCAAATGTCAACAATTCAAGGAAGATGTTCTGAAGATAATATTGACCGCAAAACTCCATTAAAAGAGGGTATATCACAAGTGACAGAGCAGAGTAGATTGCTCCATATGAACTTGGGGAGAAACTACAGATGTTGGAATTCATATTCTTAAGTGATGCTTCAAACATGGGGAAAAAACTGCACTCTTTTTCCCTTCGTTGTGGTTTTGTCCCATTGGGTTTTCCTGGCAAGGTTTTTAATGAGGCAGTTCACATAGAATGGATATTGTACCCCTTTTCCTTCACTAGGGTTTTAATATTTATTTATTTTTTATTTGAAACTCCTTTTTTATCTACTTTAAATTTGTCTTTATTTTTACAGGGTAATGTTCAGACTATTTAAATACTGTCTAAGTTCATTCATAAAAAGAATACGACAGCACTCGTGCGTATGCACGGGTATCCAGCCACCTCCTAATTCATGCTAGTCACTTCCTATTTCATTATAAGTGATTAAGAATAGATAAGGAATAGGCTAGAAATGACTAGTCACTAGTTAAATGGCTAAAATAACCGAACCATATAATTCATTCAATCAGTTCCGCTTTTTAAAACACAAATTGAACTGCACCAGAAAGGAAAAAGAAAAATGGCTTAATTATCACTTACCCCCTGCAAATATCACTGTTATCCATTTACCCCCCTGCAAAAAAAAACTCTCCAAACAAACCCTGCAAAATGTAACTGTTTCCAGTTACCCCCCTACTGTTAAATTTTCTGTTAAAACTTAACAGTGATGACGTCAGTGCCACGTGTCACCATATTATTGGGCCTCTGTGCCACGTGGCACTGACATGCCACGTCAGACCCTATGTCACCACTGCCACGTCAGCAACCAATGGATGACTGCCACGTGGCAGTGTTGTTAATTCAAAATAAATCTTTTAAATGCCTAAAGTGAGACTTGAACCCATGACCCCTTACTCACACCCACAACTCCTAACTATTGAGCCAAATTAGTACTTGTGATTATTAACTCATCTACTAATATATATTACATCATTGCCAATTAAATTAAAAAAAAAATCTGGGTTGTTCTTCATCATCATCATCATCATCATAAACAAACCTTCATTTCAGTTACTGTAACCCAGATCTGGTAATAAATCTGTATTGAAACTAAACTCTCTCATTTCACTAAACTCAGTTAGTTAGTAAATGAGTTAATAATCACCCAGATTTTTTTTTTAATTTAAGAACAACCCAGATTTTAGGGCTGATTCCATCGTAGAGAAAATTATTTTAAGCTCCATCATCTATATAACAAAAAATCAACCCCCCAGGATGCCTATTGATGCACCTCCTATTTACTCAGCACCCCCTTTTCCAACTGCTCCATCAGTGAAGCCTTAGACAATTTCAACCTACAGCCCTAAAATTTAGGAAGAATGGATGCACTCTTCAGGTTTGTTGAGCCAGGATTGCATAAAGAATTTGAAATTGGAGCATTTAGCATTAATCCATTTCCACGCTCTGCGCTTTGTTTCTTCTACGAAGGAATCAACTCTAAAAAAATCTGATGATGATGAAGAACAACCCAGATTTTTTTTTTAATTTAATTGACAATGATGTAATATATATTAGTAGATGAGTTAATAATCACAAGTACTAATTTGGCTCAATGGTTAGGAGTTGTGGGTGTGAGTAAGGGGTCATGGGTTCAAGTTTTAACAAAAAATTTAACAGCAGGGGATAACTGGAAACAATTACATTTTACGGGATTTGTTTGGAGAGTTTTTTTTTGTAGGGGGTAAATAGATAACAGTCATATTTGCAGGGGCTAAGTGATAATTAAGGCAAGAAAAAAACATCCACCAACGCTGTTGACTGTGGTCAAACTCAAAGGATACGGCAATTATTTGAAACGCGTTGACCGAGTGGCTACTTACGGGGGAAGGTCATCCCCAAGATACAACAAGTCAAAAACAAAAAACAGGCTTTCTACTATGAACTTAGCTTTGATAGTATCACCACGCTTGAGCAACTATTTCTTGTCGCATAGGAGTAGGGGAATAATAGGTTGGGAGGAATTGGGTTTTGTAAGAGTTTGTCCTACGATTATAGTGTTAAGCCTAAATTTGGCCCGTGACTTATCGTAGGCCAATTTTTTAGGCCTGACCAGACGTTTTTGAAAGCTTGTTTTAAAATCTATTTCACTATTTTTTTTTGAAAGTTTACAAGTTTTTAAATGATGTATGCTTTTGTAAATAACCTAAAATGCTAATAGGTCAATGATATTAAGTTCTATTTTATATGACATCCTATTTAAAATATATTTTAAAATAATATTTTTAAATATGTTAAAAATTTATGTAGGTCAATATGTTTAGTTTAATAGATTTATGATTTAACAAAAGTATAAAATTTTAAATAATAATAATAATAAATATTATGTATATTTACTAAAATTGGTCGGTCTGATAGGTCTAAAAGACTTTTTCGATGATATGTAACATGACATTGGTCCCTAAATAGGTGTTAACACCAAAAATCTGCTAAGTTGTTGACCGAGAGAAAGAGCCTAGCCGAGGCTAGTGAGTAGTCGAGTAGACATAGGCCGAATCACTCATGCTTGGCACACAAGGAAGAGGCAGGTCGCTTAGCGGGCATAATTTACCCTATTCTCCTAGTTCCTCCTCTTTATTTCTAGTGAGTTTTTTTTAGAGAGATAGAGAGTGTGTGTAACAACTTAGATTTTAGTCGACAATAAAATCCGGAACATTACCTTTTAGACTTTCAGAGTACGCATTCATAATTTGGATTAACAAAACAACTATAAAGACTCACATTAATAGGATTTTCACAAAATAAAACTTAGTTCAAACTTATTCAACCACATGGTTTAAAATGCCCTATCGGAGTTAAACAACATAACTTAAATCCAAATTACTAGTGCATAAATACTTAGTACAACTTAGTTCATGTCATAAATACAGACAACCACAAAAGGTCTCAACAAATGAGACTAGCACATAACATATGCTGAAACTCTAGACTTCAAAGTCCTCCACTAACGGAATCCTTCATTGGGGTTTACCTTCCTTAACGTTCAACTTGGAATCTGAAAAACAACAACGAGAGGTGAGATTATATAATCTCAGTGAGTCCTTTCGAGACTTCTAACAATAATACGCTTTGTATATCTTTTAGTAATTTACCTAGAATGCCTCCCCCTAACGCAATAGACTTACGTATCTTGAATGCTATTAACGTACACTTTGGGGAACCCGTACCCAACATATTATTTGAGCACAACACCTTTGGGTCTTGAGATTAGGTTCATGACACCCACCCCAAGTACATTCAACCATTCATTAGTTCATTTATGGTGTACTTATATAGGTACTACATAGTTTACTCACACGAGTTTTCGAAAAGAATTTTTGACACAACACAAAACCGTTTAACCGTGACCTCCAAACACATTAAAATCATTGAAAATGAGTTCAAATACTTGAAATTGTTATCCCATATGATAAGGGTTGGGTTAGGCTTGAGAAACAATGGATTGGAAGAAAAAATAGTGAGCAAATGAGTGGCCATCCTGATGCTGACACGGGTACCCGTGGTAGACAACACGGGCCGTGTCAGTTGGTTGGCAAAAAAAAATTGCCACACCCAAAGTTGACACGAGTGGTCGTGGTGGCTGCCACGGGCCGTGGCAGTCCATCGGGTACTCTATTTTGCAGTTTTTATCTTTTGCCATTCAATCCAATGGTTCTCCAATCTTTCCCAACTCGAATCACAACATCCAAACAGACATAAAACACCAATTTAGGGGTAGTTTGAACTGATTTAAGACATCAAAACTTTATTTCAAATAACTCAATCATCTCTTCAATCACAAACACACAAATTGAATTATAAACTTGTTTTATGTACACAAATTCAGCAACCAAGCATTTCAAGTTAACATGCAATCCATTAATTGAAACCCTAATAGCCTACATCATAAATTCATCATTTCAAGGTAAAGGAATAGGTGAAGGACTCACCTTGTGCAGCTGGATTTCAAAACAATCAAAAAGTTGGTTCAAGAGATATAACTTCAAGCTCCTAATCGCCTACCCCAAGTTCCTAAGTTGCAATGTGAGCTCCAAAGCCCTAGGAGAAGTAGAATGTAGGTCCTATCTCAACTCCTATTACTCCCTAGACGTCAAAAACTGAACATGCAAGTGGATTCCTCATAGTTTCATGGTGTTTGTAACTTTGGACAGATTTGGGGATTTGTTTGGTGTGGGGTTTTCGCAAATGAGAGGGAAAGGAATAGAGGAAATTGTGAAGTGATGTTGAATGGAAGGTTTCAATGGATGCAGTGGGATGAACATGCAAGCACACCCATGGTTGCTCTCTCTTCTCTCTTCTTTGAGCTCTTTCACTTCTCTCCAACCCTCTCTTTTCTAAATTTCTGAAATTTGAAGTTTGTGAGAGAGAGAGAGAGAGAGAGTGTGTGTGTGTGTGTGTGTGTGTGTGTGTGTGTGTGTGTTGTACTTTCAACTCACATGTCTTAAGAGTAGTTTTAATGAGGGACAAAAGGGTCTTTTTTTGGGGTAAAAGGGTGAAGACAACTTAAATGAAGTTTTAATGTTCTAATAAGTCTCAAATTCACAGTCTATAAATCTCCACCTTCACTAATGTTCCTATGATTAATTGCTACAATCATGTTTTCAACAATATTAATTCTCAAAACACTTTAAATCAATCAATAAAATCACAATCAAGGCACTTAGATAGTCAAAGTAATTATAAATTACTTTGGATGTTACATTTCACCCCAACTTGAAAATTTTTGTCCTCAAATATTGTTCAAGTCATACCTTATTGAAATAAGAAAGGAAAACGAGAGATCATATCTTCCTCTAGCTCCCAAGTAGTTTCTTCGGTCAACGATCCTTCCCAAAGGACTTCGACCATCAGAATGTTCTTCGATCTAAGAGTCTTCACATTGCGTTCCAAGATACGAGTTGGATATTGCTGAAAGGTAAGGTCGGGACGGAGTTCAACCGTCTCAAAACTTAATGGTTGACAAGGATCAGGAATATACTTCCGGAGTTGAGATACATGAAACACATTGTGAAGATTAGACAAGGACGGAGGCAAAGCGATCCGATAAGCAACAGATCCAATCCTCTTAATGAAACGGGGAATGAGCTTTTTGGCACGAAGAGCACGACCAATACCTAAGTTAGGTGTGACCTTAAGAAAAACATGATCACCTTCACTAAAGTCCAAAGGCTTTCTTCTCTTATCCGCATAACTCTTTTGACGGCTTTGGGCAGTCTTAATCCTTTCTTGTATCTGACGAATATTGTTCGTAGTTTTTTGAATTAAATCTGATCCCAACAATCTTCGTTCACCAACATCCCACCAGGGAGAGCCTAAGTGATTACCAATTTAATTTTCCAAAGTTGGTTAGCTAGAAGGAATGGTTTTTAGGAGTTGTAAAATTTAGAAATAAAAACAAACAATCTCAGGTTTATAGTTTTATCACAACAATGAGGAACCAAAATAATTTCTTTAGACTATTCAACAAATTATAAGAGTAATATATTTCAAAGACAAGGCAGCGAATATAACTAATGTCTCCTTTCGGAGTACAAGAGCGTGTTTTGAACTAACAATCAAGCCTATTCTCATGGTTGATTGTCACCAAAACCCATTAAGCATAACACCTTTTTAATGTCTCAAGAGTTTCAAAACTATTCTCATGTGTTGATTCCCTTGTCTAATTTCATAGATCCAACATCAATACTTCACCTTTCGGTTCTTCGTTTGATGTTTAAAATAAGATTTGAAGGACAATAAAATTAGATTGAAATATAAAACGATTTGGAGTGGAGAATAGCCTTTGGGAATTATTAGGGACCTATCATTGGATTACTCCCAACAACCCAAGACTTTGTATCTACTCACTCATATTAAATATGAGAGAAGAAGAAGAAGAAGAAAAGACGTGAATTTAAATAGCGAGAAATAAAAGAAAGCGGTAAATTGCAAAAAACATAAATAGCGGAATTGTAAATGACAAGAAAATAAAAGTGCAAGAAAGTAAATAGCAAGGAAAGTAAATGACTTGGAAAATAAAAGGGCGAGAAAGTAAATAGCGAGAAAATAAAAGAGCGAGAAAGTAAATAGCAAGGAAAGTAAATGACTTGGAAAATAAAAGGGCAAGAAAGTAAATAGCAAGGAAAGTAAATGACTTGGAAAATAAAAGGGCGAGAAAGTAAATAGCGAGAAAATAAAAGAGCGAGAAAGTAAAAGAGCGAGAAATTAAAAGAGCGAGAATTTAAAAGGGCAAGAAAGTAAATAGCAAGGAAAGTAAATGACTTGGAAAATAAAAGGGCAAGAAAGTAAATAGCAAGGAAAGTAAAAGACTTGGAAAATAAAAGGGCGAGAAAGTAGAAAGCGAGAAAGTAAAAAGCGAGAAATTAAAGTGAAGTCATGAATCTTAGAGGAAACCTTGTCATGGATTTTTCTCACAAAATTTAAGCTTAGTTACAAGTGAGGATCAAGCCTCTATTTATAGGAAAATATGAGGGCCAATGCACTTGAGTGGAGGGGCAAAATGGTCCAAAAAAAAAGTGGCAAATCAAGTTGGCAAGGAAAGCCATCAGCAAGTGGGTGCAGCCAAAATTGACTTGTCTGGTGCCAGGGTCGTGCGCCCATGTGCCTGGGTCGTGCGCCCTGGCCAGTCAATTTTGGCTGCTCTGCGCCAGTTTTGCACCAGGGTCGTGCTCCTATGTGCCAGGGTCGTGCGCCTTGTGCTGGAAACAGCTGTTCTGCGTTGCTGGCAAGCATGGGTCGTGCGCCTATGTGCCAGGGTCGTGTGCCTTGTTCTGCCAAAATGGGCCATTTTCAGTTGAAAACACGCACGGGTCGTGCGTGGTATAGCACGGGTCGTGCGCAGGCTCTGCGCCAGTTTTTCACCAGGGTCGTGCGCCTATGTGCCAGGGTCGTGCGCCAGTTTTGCACTAGGGTCGTGCGCCTATGTGCCAGGGTCGTGCGCAGGCTCTGCGCCAGTTTTTGCTGCTTGGCGCCCTGTGCTGCGCCAGTTTTGCTGCTTGGCGCCCTTGACCAATTTTGGGTTTTTGGGGCCCTTGGCGCCCATGAGGGTGTCTAGTGCCTTAAAAATTGCTCCTCCTCAAATATTTCCTTTTTTCTTCATTTTAGCTCATATTTTCTCTTTTGCTCCAAAATAAAACCTGAAAATAAAAAGCAAACATTTGTAGTAAAATAGCTCAAAGATATAAAATATAATTAAAATACCTAAAAAAACTTAATGAAAATAACTATTAAAAAGACTCTAAAAATAGACTTATCAAACTCCCCCACGCTTGAACCTTTGCTTGTCCTCAAGCAAAAACAGTGTAAATCCTTAGGCCAATTCTGAAGGAAAATTATTTTCACATCGAATCATTAAGCGAACTGTGGGCAATTCTAACACTTCGGATTGAGAACTACTATCCGGGCTTCTTGTGGAATTGGGAGACAAATTTAAAGTATCAATACATTAGAGAGGATATCAATGTCATCATAGAACCGGTTCCCCAGCATTCTTAAGTTTGGGTCATCCATTCACTAAGACCGGGTCTCAAAGGAGGGTCCTTTATACGTTGGGCATTCAAGCAATATTTCTTTTTCTTTTTCTTTGATTTTATATGCTAACCATTCATTTTGACATTTAAAATGCACCAATTTTTGCATTTTGAATTGGTTTTGCAAATTTTTTTTTTTTTTGAATACCCCAACTCAGACGTTTTTCTCCAGTAACCGCGCATCCAGTGAATGTCACCAAGAGAACCAGGTTACTAGTTTCTTTTCAGTCCTTCTAATTGTATTAACAACTGAAAACAGTCTCAGTAGTGTGTGTGTGAAAAAGCCCTAGAAGTAGAAATCGAACCATGATACAATTTTGTTGTTCCCAACCTGTCCACCTAGATGATTGCTAATGAAAAAATTTAAAAATTATTTTTGTCCAGAAAAGGCTTATCTAAAACATGCTTAGGGTTCACAAAGTTTTGTGATGGAGGGAGCAGATACAACTCAAAGTACAAAAAGATAAAAACTCGGCAAAGCAATAAAGACATTCCTAATAAAAGTAATAAAATACCCCCCCATGCTTGGACTAGGAATTGTCCTCAATGATTTTTCAAATAAAACAAAAGGGGTTTTAGGAGAGCTCACCTGGCTGTCTGGTTCAGGATACTCGGCCCTGGGGTATTTTATTTTTCAACAAATCGAAAAAGAAACATTAAGCCGTGGGTTGCCTCCCACGCAGCGCTCTTTTAACGTCACTAGCTTGACGATTGGTTTTTTTTTGTAAAGTTTTTCCTGGGTCCCATTGCTTGAAGCATAAAAACCAAGTGACACATGAAAAATGAAAACATATTCCTGGATCCCATGGCTTGTAAAATAGAAGTTGTATAAGCAATAAGATCTTATTTACAATCCCCCCCAGATCAAATGTTATTTTCACAAAGGAAGGTGAAAAATAAGATAAAGGAGATGGTTTGTATGGTGGTGGGGGGACGTTTGGTTCTTTTCTTTCCTTTTCTGGTTCCTTCTCTTTTTCTTTCTCTTCTTGCTCACATGGTAAATTATGTTTTTCACTCACAATTTTTTCTTGGTTTGCTTTTGGTTCCTCTAATTGTTTTTCGCTTCTAAGGGTGACAGCATATATTTGGCCATTTAGATTTTGTTCAGGCTGTTCAGGAAATACCCCCGAAGATTTAGAGGATGAAGCCACCTGTGTTGCCACTTGAGTTATTTGATTTTCAAGCATCTTACTGTGAGTGGCAATAGAGTCGATTTTTGATTCTAATTTGATAAGTGTGTCATTCAAATAACAAGTTTGATTTTTGAATTCTTCATTTTGTTTTGTTTGAGATGACACAAATTTTTCCATCAAAAATTCCAAGTTCGACTTTTGCGGGCTGTTTTGTGGGTTGTTAAAAACCCTTTGACTTTGAAAAATAGGAGGTGGTCTAGGTGCTGGATTGGGTGGAGGATTTTTATAAGAAAAATTTGGATGATTTCTCCACCCAGAATTATAAGAATTTGAAAACGGATCTTCTTTTTGAGCATAGTTAATATGCTCATTTCCAGTACTAGATGCCTCAAGCTGGCATTCAGCTCCAATATGGCCAACAACCCCACATAATTCACATGGTGGAGTAGTAGGAGAAAAAGTTTGTGAAACGGCACTTACATTTAATTTTTCAAATTTTTGAAAAAGTGCGTCCACTTTTGAGGCAAGATGATCAACAGCAGATATTTCATACTTACCTGGCTCTTTTGATGATGTTGGTTTATCTGTTATGGTTCGCTCACCTGCCCATTGACAATGGTTTTGAGCCATATCTTCAATGAGTGCATAAGCTTCAGTAAAATTTTTGTTCATCAAAGCTCCACCTGCAGCTGCATCAACAGTCATTCTTGTTGCATATTGTAATCCATTATAAAAAGTGTGAACAACGAGCCATTTCTCTAGTCCATGATGGGGGCATAGCCTTAACATTTCTTTGAAACGTTCCCATGTATAATAAAGAGATTCCCCGTTGTTTTGAGAAAATCGAGTAATTTGACTTCTCATTTGAGCTGTTTTACTCGGGGGAAAGAACCTAGCGAGAAAAGCTTGTTTTAATTGGCCCCAGCTGGTAATGGATTTCGAAGGCAAAGAATGTAGCCATGCTCTAGCTCTATCCCTTAAAGAAAAAGGGAAGAGTTTTAGTCTTATGGCATCTTGAGGTACCCTGTTTAATTTGAGAGTCCCACAGTATTCCAGAAAAATTGAAATATGAAGATTTGGGTCCTCCGTGGGAGAACCAGAAAATTGGTTTTGTTGAACCATTGAAAGCAGAGATAATTTGAGTTCAAAATTATTTGCTTCCACATTTGGATGTACAATGGCAGCCGATGGTTCTGCTGAAGGTGCTGCGTACTCTTTGAGAGCACGATTTTCATTAGCCGCCATTTGGTTATCGGGAATTTCTCTCCTCCTTCTATGTAAGAACCTTTCAATTTCGGGAACTTGTTGAACAGATTCTCCGAAACTTCTGGTTCTTCGCATTCGAGGGACAAGAGAAGAAAAAGTAAAAATAAAGAAAATAAAACTTCAGTCTAACCGGTTTCGAAAAAATTTAATTAATATCACTGCCTCCCCGGCAACGGCGCCAAAAACTTGATAGCCTCGCAAGTGCACGAGTCGTATCGCGTAATAAAAGAGTTATCGATCCACAGGGAGAGCCTAAGTGATTACCAATTTAATTTTCCAAAGTTGGTTAGCTAGAAGGAATGGTTTTTAGGAGTTGTAAAATTTAGAAATAAAAACAAACAATCTCAGGTTTATAGTTTTATCACAACAATGAGGAACCAAAATAATTTCTTTAGACTATTCAACAAATTATAAGAGTAATATATTTCAAAGACAAGGCAGCGAATATAACTAATGTCTCCTTTCGGAGTACAAGAGCGTGTTTTGAACTAACAATCAAGCCTATTCTCATGGTTGATTGTCACCAAAACCCATTAAGCATAACACCTTTTTAATGTCTCAAGAGTTTCAAAACTATTCTCATGTGTTGATTCCCTTGTCTAATTTCATAGATCCAACATCAATACTTCACCTTTCGGTTCTTCGTTTGATGTTTAAAATAAGATTTGAAGGACAATAAAATTAGATTGAAATATAAAACGATTTGGAGTGGAGAATAGCCTTTGGGAATTATTAGGGACCTATCATTGGATTACTCCCAACAACCCAAGACTTTGTATCTACTCACTCATATTAAATATGAGAGAAGAAGAAGAAGAAAAGACATGAATTTAAATAGCGAGAAATAAAAGAAAGCGGTAAATTGCAAAAAACATAAATAGCGGAATTGTAAATGACAAGAAAATAAAAGTGCAAGAAAGTAAATAGCAAGGAAAGTAAATGACTTGGAAAATAAAAGGGCGAGAAAGTAAATAGCGAGAAAATAAAAGAGCGAGAAAGTAAATAGCAAGGAAAGTAAATGACTCGGAAAATAAAAGGGCGAGAAAGTAAATAGCGAGAAAATAAAAGAGCGAGATAGTAAAAGAGCGAGAAAGTAAAAGAGCGAGAATTTAAAAGGGCAAGAAAGTAAATAGCAAGGAAAGTAAATGACTTGGAAAATAAAAGGGCAAGAAAGTAAATAGCAAGGAAAGTAAATAACTTGGAAAATAAAAGGGCGAGAAAGTAAAAAGCGAGAAATTAAAGTGAAGTCATGAATCTTAGAGGAAACCTTGTCATGGATTTTTCTCACAAAATTTAAGCTTAGTTACAAGTGAGGATCAAGCCTCTATTTATAGGAAAATATGAGGACCAAGGCACTTGAGTGGAGGGGCAAAATGGTCCAAAAAAAAAGTGGCAAATCAAGTTGGCAAGGAAAGCCATCAGCAAGTGGGTGCAGCCAAAATTGACTTGTCTGGTGCCAGGGTCGTGCGCCCATGTGCCTGGGTCGTGCGCCCTGGCCAGTCAATTTTGGCTGCTCTGCGCCAGTTTTGCACCAGGGTCGTGCTCCTATGTGCCAGGGTCGTGCGTCTTGTGCTGGAAACAGCTGTTCTGCGTTGCTGGCAAGCATGGGTCGTGCGCCTATGTGCCAGGGACGTGCGCCTTGTTCTGCCAAAATGGGCCATTTTCAGTTGAAAACACGCACGGGTCGTGCGTGGTATAGCACGGGTCGTGCGCAGGCTCTGCGCCAGTTTTTCACCAGGGTCGTGCGCCTATGTGCCAGGGTCGTGCGCCAGTTTTGCACTAGGGTCGTGCGCCTATGTGCCAGGGTCGTGCGCAGGCTCTGCGCCAGTTTTTGCTGCTTGGCGCCCTTGGCGCCCTGTGCTGCGCCAGTTTTGCTGCTTGGCGCCCTTGGCCAGTTTTGGGTTTTTGGGGCCCTTGGCGCCCATGAGGGTGTCTAGTGCCTTAAAAATTGCTCCTCCTCAAATATTTCCTTTTTTCTTCATTTTAGCTCATATTTTCTCTTTTGCTCCAAAATAAAACCTGAAAATAAAAAGCAAACATTTGTAGTAAAATAGCTCAAAGATATAAAATATAATTAAAATACCTAAAAAAACTTAATGAAAATAACTATTAAAAAGACTCTAAAAATAGACTTATCAATACCCATATTAAGTTGTGATCCCATTGCCAAATGCAAAGCTCTCCAAAAATGGGAATTAAACTTAGGGTCTCTATCTGACACAATACTTGTAGAAACTCCATGCAACCTAATAATATTCTTGAGATATTCCTCCGCTAACTTCGACACCTTATAATTGGATCGAACGGGAATAAAATGAGTTGATTTTGTCAAGCTATCAACGACAACCCAAATAGAATCATGACCATTTCGTGAAAGAGCTAACCCCATCACGAAATGGAAATACTTTCCCACTTCCACATAGGAATAGGCAAAGGTTGTAAGTGACCAGACGACTTTTAACGCTCGAGCTTAACCTTTGGACAAGTTAAACATCGAGAAACAAATTCCGCAATATCTGATTTCATTCCCGGCCACCAATACAATTCCTCAAAATCTCGATACACCTTGGTAGCACCAGGATGTACTGAGAATTTGCTCTTATGAGCTTTCTCCAAGACCCTATTCTTGACCTCCTCATCTACAGGGACATAAATCCTATTTCGGAAACACACCATACCATCACTATCTCCGGAGAAATCGCTGGTCTTGAAATTCCTCATCAAACTCTTGGGCTTGCTTGATCAACTTCCGCAAGGAACTTGAAATCTGAACTTGATTCAACACCAATCGACCCCTCCTTGATTAACTTATAGGCTGAGATCTCTAAAAGTTTCAAGAAGTGTCATCTCATGAATCATCAAAGAAGACATATGAAGAGATTTTCTGCTCAGTGCATCTGCTACCACATTTGCCTTTCCCGGATGATACTTCAGCTCGAAGTCATAATCTTTCAGAAGTTCAACCCACCTACGCTGCTTCATATTCAACTCCTTCTGATCAAACAAATACTTAAGACTCTTGTGATCGCTATACACTTCAAGCTGCGAACCATAGAGATAATGCCTCCAAATCTTCAAAGCAAACACAATAGCTGCCAACTCAAGATCATGAGTGGGGTAGTTTTCCTCATGAGTCTTTAACTGTCTAGATGCGTAAAGCCACCACTTGACCATTCTGCATAAGCACACAACCCAAACCTTTCCCGGATGCATCACTAGAAATATGGAATCCCTTAGTAGGATCTGGAATGATAAGGATTGGAGCAGATGTCAATCGAGCTTTAAGTTCCAAAAAGCATTCTTCGCAGCTAGTATCCCGCACAAATAGTTGTCATTTACGAGTCAAACAAGTGAGTGGGGTTACTAATTGAGAGAATCCTTGAATGAACAGTCGATAGTAACCTGCTAGTACAAGGAAACTCCGTACTTCGGTCATGGAAGTTTGACGTTCCCAATTCAAAACCGCTTCTATTGTGCTTGGATCTACGGAGACACCTTCTTGGGAAATGTCATGTCCTAGGAATTTCACCTCAGACATCCAAACTCACACTTCTCAGGTTTGGCATACAACTACTTTTCTCGGAGAGTACTTAACACAATACGGAGATGTTCTTCATGTTCTTCGACATTGCTGGAATACACTAAAATGTCGTCAATAAACACCACCACAACTTATCTAGATAGGGTCTGAAAATTCTGTTCATATAATTCATGAAAATGGCAGGAGCGTTCGTTAGACCAAAAGGCATCACTACGAACTAATATTGTCCATAACGAGTTCGGAATGCTGTCTTCAGAATGTCCAATGCCCTAACTTTAATTTTATGATACCCTGATCTCAAATCAATCTTTGAAAACACTGCGGCCCCTTTAAGTTGATCCAACAAATCATCAATCCTCGGTAATGGATACTTGTTCTTCACGGTCAACTTGTTGAGTTGTCTATAATCAATACACAACCTCATACTACCATCTTTCTTTTTCACTAACAACACTGGATAACCCAAGGGCGAAGCACTGGGTCGAACAAACCTTTTGGCAATCAAATCTTCAAGTTGAACTTTCAACTCTTTCAATTCTAACGGAGACATACGATAAGGAGAAATTGAGATTGGTCCAGCATCCGGAACCAACTCGATAGAAAACTCTACCTCTCGATCGGGAGGTAAGGACACAATTTCGTCCGGAAAAACATCAAGATACTCATTCACAACTGGAATATAACATAGATCCATACTATTCCCAAACACAGATAACAACAAGAAGAGACATCCTTTGAATCCTTGAGATTCACACAGATTAAGGAGTAAAGATGAAAACTGTAACACCCAAAGTAAATAATAGTTACTTTGAGTTATAAGAGGCTTGAGTTTTAGTTTGATTGTTGATTGTGTGTGTGTATAGTGAATTAATTTCCTTGAATGACTGATTTCTTGATTGATAGTGGACATAAATTATTGGATGATTTATTGTGTGTTGATACATTAGTGCATATGGGAATTATTAGAGTGTGAGTTAGAACATTAATACTTCAATTAAGTTGTCTCCACCCTTTTTGAGCCAAAAGACCCTTTAACCTTCACTTAAATTCACTATAAGGCACATGAGCTGAAAGAGGAAGAAACCACACACTCTCACAAGTTCCATTTCAGAAATTAAGAAAAGAAAAAGAGGGAGAGTGGAGAGAAGAGAGAGAGCTCGAAGAAGAGGGAAGAAAGAGCACCATGGGAGTGCTTGCATACCCATTTCACCTCCTCCCTTGAAGCTTGTTCACAATCCAACAATTTAAACTCACCATTCATTTTTCAAAAGCCCTCACTCTCCAACAACCACAAATCTGCCAACTTCACAACCATGGCAAAACCTTGCTATTCCCTCTTGCATGTGCATTTTCCAGCAAATAGGAAGCAATAGGAGAACATCTAAGCTTAAATTACGCTTCAAAGAAAGTTTCTATAGCGCACATTGTAGATTGAAGCTCATCCTAGATTTTGGAAGATAGGGTTTCAAGTAGAGTGTCAAGTGGAAAGGGGGTTTTCATTGTGTTCTCATTATTGTCTTCAAGTCTCCAACTAAGGTGAGTTCTTTACCCCCTTTCTTTCCATTTCAGTTGTTGCATGTTATTTTAGGTTATTAGTTGAATATAATCTGAGGAATATATGTGGCATTGTGTTGGTTGTTGCTGGAATTTCGGGTTTGAATTGCTTGTTTGCTGAAATTGTGTTCATAAACAAGTTACAAGTTGATTTGCATGTGTGTGATTTAAGGAATGATTCGGTTGTTGAATTGATGTTGCAAGTATTGTTTAGTACATGTTGTGGCTTGAATTTAAGTGTGATACTCTTGTTTTGTGAGTTGAGAATGAGTTTGAATCGGATTGGTATCAAAATGGAAGCTCAAAAACGGTTTAAATTCACTTACAACAGTCAAAAGCGCTCCAAGCGCACCACCGTGTGTCCCAGCGCAGGACAAACAAAACCAAAAAAGCCAAAAGCGCCCCAAGCGCACCACGTGTGTCCCAGCGCACGATAACCATAATCAGATATTTCAAAAGTGCTCCAAGCACACCACCGTGTGTCCTAGCGCACGAGGAACAAAAACAAGTTTTTCAAAAGCGCTCCAAGCGCACCACCGTGCGCCCAAGTGCACGACTGTCACCCTACCCCAAAACACTTCATTCTCACTTCTTTTTCGTACCAATGCTTGCCTATTCTTTTTCTCAACCTAATATAATGTATTTGAATTGTATTTGAACAATTGTGATGAGTTTGAAAGTGACGAGCAAACGGTATTGTGTCGAACTAATTTTTTTTCGAAAACACGTGAGAGCAAACTACTTAGTACCTATGTATGTACATCATAAATTAAGTAAGGAATGGATGGTGTATTTGGGGCGGTGTCATGAATTGTCTCAAGGCCCAAGAGGTTTAGTTAGAGGGTTCTATTTATTTATAGAACGCGGGTTCCCTACTGTGTACGTAATAGCTTTTATATTATTTAAGTCTATTGTGTTAGGGGGTGTATCATGGGTAAAACAATAAAAGATATTTGAAGCGTATTAGTAAGGAGTCTCGAAAGGACTCGCTGAGATTATGTAATCTCACTCCTCATATTTATTGTTTTTCAGATAAGCAGGTGAAGGAAGGAAAGTAGGGCTCGGTGAAGGAATCCTATTAGTGATGAATTTGCAAGCTTTCAGTTGTCTTATGTTTTGTGCTATCCTCAAGTTTTAGAAACCTTTTGTGATTGTCTATATTTAAGACATGATCTCGGTTGTATTAAGTTTAAGTATTTATGTATTTGTATTTTGGATTATGT